>LR738712.1:99521565-99540746 GCA_902687465.1 Secale cereale
CCCCCCCCCCCCATGACGTGCTATTTTTGGCCCGGCGATTGTCCTGGGGGGCTCCAACGGCTGGAGATGCTCTTAGCTCTCAGAGACTCATACTGACGCCACGTTCAAAGCCCGCCTGTGATGAGCTTCATCTCTGACCGGTGGCCACCATTGGATCAGTGATGAGGGATCGGTGGTACGATGAACAGAGACAATAACATTGCATTAAGAAATTTCAAATTCTTATTTCAAACCGCACTGAACAGAAGCAACAACACTGCATTTGGAGTATAAAATCTTTGATACAAGAGATACTGGAATAGTAGTTACCATATTAAATTTAACAAGTTCCACGATGACATGCAACATTATTTCCGAAATAAATTCATTCTAGTAATAAGAGAGCAAGCTCTTTCGTTCCATGTTGCCCTTCTTTCGTCGATAGAAGATCCCAGTTTATGCTCGCATGGAAGTAGTGGAGAACTGAAATTTTGTAGAGTGTATGTTAGCAACACCAGCTTAAATGCCGCATAAGCTAAATGCAATTATATAAAAAGGGTAAACACATAATAACAATGAACATCTACACTATAAGTAAACTATGGATAGCCGACAAAAACCAAAGGAAACCAAGTATGCAAATGTGATTATATTCCCTCTGTTTAGAAAAAGGATGGGGTCACAGTATCTTAGTCCAAGCATTTTGGGGCTGAAAATAAGAGAAAAATCAATTCTTTTGAAAGCCTTATGCAACTTAACTGGCCATGCCAGGCAAATAGTTTGCATGCAATCAGGTAACTTTACAGAGAGAAAAAACTACGCACCATATTAAGACTTAGACTATCCGGTTATTTGTGTTGTGGTGAATGTATTTTACTATCTGTTGTGAGAAACTAGCCGCAAAAATTGAATAAAATTGGCAGGCTAGTTAGACAAACGGATTATTACAATCCACCTCGATCCCATCCATAGTCTAATTTGATCAATCAATATGGATTTTGGAGGCTACATCATAACTACACAGATTTCAAAATATACAGATGGACTTTTGTGGAATTTTGCCACTTGAAACATTAGTGTATAGGCAGCAAACCAACAATTTAAGCAGCAGGTTTCTCAGAAGCGGCCAGAGTAGACTACTGAAAGATATGAGAAATTCCTCCTCTTCACTTGCACGAAACAAAGTGATCTCAATACAGAGCCTCTGATCCAGTCCATATTTATTTTCATACCTGGTTTGCCCTTTTGCTTGCACAGCGTCCATCGAGCCTCTGAACAATGCTTTCGATTGAGGGTCTGCTCTTCCGATCAATGCGCACACAATCTAGACCAATTTCAATGCATACTTTTACTTCCTGGAGGCCATTTGCATTTAACTTTGAGTATCTGGACGCTATGTGTCCTTCTGTCCAATTTTGACGTACCTATGTAAAGAATTTCGAACTGTTATCCTAGGTGACAACATAGAGTTATACTCTAACATAAGCTACTTGATTTCAACAATTAAATCAACATGTATTATTCTTTCTTACTCTTTCAATAAACTCCCTTGCTGACGGTTCGTTCTGTTTGGGGTTATTCTTCTCGCCGGTGGTAGTCTCGATGATTAATAGGCCTAAACTATATATGTCTGACTGAGCGGAGATTTCACCTCTGTATAGGTATTCTGGGGCTATGTATCCGCTGCATATAATTAGCAGTGATAATTTATTATGCATTGCTAGAAAGTGAAAATGCAATTTACAACAAAATATTAGCACAGTTCTGGTCAGCTTACTATGATCCCACAACATTCTGTGTGTTTGCCCGTGTTTGTTCTTGGCCAAAGAGCCTGGAAAGTCCAAAATCCGCGATTTTCGGTATCATGTTGTTGTCTAACAGTATATTTTCAGGCTTCAAATCCATATGGATAATAGGAATCCTATGAAGAAAGAGTAAACCATCGCAGATCCCCTTAATGATTTTGAAGCGCGCGTCCCAAGCCATGTTAATGGGTTCGTCTGAAGTTAAAGATTGAGTTATTTCAGTAGCTAAGATTTAGTAGTTCAAGGAATAGAACATGAGAAGGTAATCTGTGCTCCAAAAATTGTAAACAGCTAAATATTACTCCATCCGTATCAAAATATAAGACTTTTTTTGCACTCAGGGAGTCGATGAAACTAAAATAGAAATTTATCATCACATACCAAAGAGGTTCTTCTGAAGGCTTCCCATAGGTAAATATTCGTAGCAGAGTAGACTTTCATAAACATCTGCAACAATATATCTTCCATTGTTTTGAACAACTTTCTTTTGTCCTTCATGGCAGTACCCAACCAACTTTACCACATTCTTATGGTGGAGAGCCATGATATTTTGAACCTCATTGGTAAATGCTTTGTCGCGTGCAACCGGTGCACTCTCCGCAAGCTTCTTCACGGCAATCCTTTGGCTATCTGGCATAACTCCCTGTTCAATCAACCTCAAAGATACTTTTTCAGAAAACATTGTCATTTCAGTCAACAAATTCCGAAAATGCAAAAAGTTGTCAAGGCATGAGCATACCGTATAAACCGTTCCAAATGCACCTGTACCAAGAATACGCTGGTCCGAGAACTGAGCTGTGATAGTCCTCAAGAAGTCTAACGGCAGCTCCTTGGGTAATGTGCTTAGAACAGTCTGATTGTTCTCCTCGGTATTGACTCCTCCAGCGTAAGTGGACATTTCTGATGGTATGAGAAGTGATGGATGTGAGCTGCTGCAAGCCATGGATTTATCGAAACAATGGAAATAAAATCAACCTTTTTAAGAAAGGAAAAACATGTGTAAAGCCATAACATCTTGTTTTAACTAAGCTATAAGCATGGCTGTGCTAGGATCATCTGAAAAACAACAAGGTTCTTAATAGAAAGCACTGACCTGGAGAAGATCGAACACTTGAGGTATGCTGCTACAGATGCTGGGAAGGGGACAGCGAAATGTGGGTGAGGATTGTGAGATGAATGGTTTCGTTGCTGGCCGAAGGTCCATATAAATGAAAATGAACCCAACGAGATCTGGATTGAGTTGACTTGACTTGACTCTCCCTCGAGTCTTTCTCTTTCTTTCAAAAGAAAACGGGGGATCTGTAGCGCGTGAGGACCTCCACCGTGAGTCTGCCTCTGGGCCATGGGGTGAACGTCGGCGTGTCCGTGTACACTGCGAGGTAGGATTCAAAACACGGTCAAGGCTAGTTAGCGCGTCTCCAGTAGTCGAACCGCGTTGCATTTGGGAAAAACAAGAAAGGGGCGAATGCTCCGAGTATGGGGTTGCAGAGGCCGGGCTCCATGGAGCCCGTTTTGCAACAAAAAAATAATATTTAAAAGTTTCAAAAAATATCAAATCTCTTTCTATACATACATATGCATGTTTTTCAAAAAAAATGCATGTTTTTCAAATATGTATAAAACTTCATCAACTAATTTGACCATTTGCATGCTACACAAAAAAGACAAATATCAGTCCCAAAAAACAAAAAGGAAAATGCCTATTTTACTCCATGTATTTGTCTTTTTTGTATACATCACATATTAACATATATGTTTATGAAATTTTACTCATGTAAACTACAAACATATGTCTATGTGTATTCTTTTTTTTTTCAGATTTTTTGAAGTGTGAAAAAGTATTTCCGTTGAAAGAAAAATAAAGCGCTCTATGGAGCTCCGTTGCTGCTTACACTTTTTCGTGAATGCTAGAGGGTAAGAGCATCTCTTGCAGACCCCCTATTCTACGAAACTGTAGCACGGAGGGGGGGGGTTCTATACAGGCTCAAAATCACCGCGGCAGATCAGAAACTATATTCAAAACGGTAAAGTTTAACAAACATATTTCGCGCGAAAAATTTAACGCAATAGCTCGCCAGAGCATAGATCATTCTTCACATAGTGGCAGATCGTTCGTACATAGCATAGATATATTTACATAAAAGCTCGCCAGAGCTACCCTACCATAGCACTAGACAAAATGGAGCTCGTGCGGTAGCTGACCAACAGTGACGCTCAATCGGAGTCGTCGTCGATGGTGAGGTTGACGAAGATCCGGTCCTAATCAGTGGCCTCGCGGCGCCACTCCTCCTTCTTGCTCTCCTCCCACGCACTACGTGCTAGCAACGCGGTCAAAATGGCGTCCGCCTACGCCGGGGGGAGGAAGTCCTCCGGCCCTACGACGCCACCGGCACGTCGCTCCCTCTTCAACAGGGTGATAGAGGAGCGCGAGCTGGACGCCCCGAAGGAGCTTCCGGTGCAGGAGAAGAGGCGTCCGTGCACGCGGTCGTACTCCGTCTCGCGGCGAAGGAGCGACGGCGGCGGTGACAGCCCGTGGCATGTGTACCGCAAGGCGGCGCGCTCCCGCGTCCCGTCGGATCTGACGTGACGCGCCCGCTCGGAGTCCTCATTATCACGGCGGGCGGACTTGGCCATCGTAGGCGGTGGACTGGAGGCACCGGCGATGAGGGATTGGGGATTTTCACGGTGGCGGAGGGATAGGTTTCCTGCGTGTATCCAGCAGTCGGGTTGGGCGCGTTTCGGGCCACCGCAAAAGTTTTATGGGCCGGGCCGCATTTATGGTGTCTGTTCTTGCAGACAAAACGGCTCAAACCTATATAATCGTTGGAATTTTACAGTTCCGGCGATTTATAGAAGGTGTGCTAGAGAATGCGGCGAAGCGGAACCACCAACGACCTGGCCAGAGCCAGCCCTGCTCCCGTGCATGTGCATAAGAAATACGAGAAGAAAATCATCGTAAGAACAAAACCGGGGCGCCTGACAAAGAAAAAAATGGTGAAAGCTTTTGTGCCGTCGTCGGACCAGCCCACTCCACACACGCAGAAGAAGAACAGGCTCCGATGTGGCCTCGCCGGCATGAGCGAAGAACACGGGAGCACACCCAGATTGTTATTTGGGACAAAGGAGAACAAGATCTCAGATCTGCCTCCTCTCATAGACTTGGTCCATCAGCGGTTCCAGGATATCCGCCTTCCCGGTCAACATCTCCAGCTACATTCTTTATTAGAAGGTAAATTAACTAGTACAGTACTTCCTAGTGATCTATACACTTTTATATTTCTTTACGGAGGAGTACATTTCTTGTTACTCCTTCTCACGATCTGAATCAGAAAAACTGAGATTAATAAGCCTCTATCAGTCAGACTACATGTCTGAAGTTTTTCTTTTGCTCCCAATAAAAAGAAACACCAACTAAAATAAATACAAGGACCGAAGAAAAAAATGAAAAACATATATTTTTTTTAGGTTGAATGAATTAAGTAAACCGGTATTACTCTAAAATAAGAAAGGAAATGAAAAATGAAATTTAAAACAAATGATGATAAAAAAACTCACATGCAAATTACGTATATCTTGCACTGTCCCACAATATTCAAGAATAATAAGTATATAAATAGTACTCCCTCTAATCCAAAATAAGTGTCACAGTTTTGAACTAAGTTTAATTCAACCTTAATTCGAAACTACGACACTTATTATGGATTGGATGGAGTGCGTAGTATAATTTTCAAGGATGACCCCACATCTTCCTTAGGCCAACTTCACTTCACCGCACGACCCTATCCTGTCCGGTCCCGTCCGTTTGGGGTAAAACAGACAAAGGAGGCGGCCCAGCGCGCGACAGCTCGGACCCATCTTGTCCGTTTTGTGTCCGGGCCGACCCATTTCGAGCGCAAACTTGCGCTGGGTTTAGGTCGCGACGGATACCAAACGGACGCGCGCCTCGTCCGCGTCGGGGCCGCCTGGCAGGCGGCCACCTACCTCCGACCCGCCCACATCAATGCGCACGAGTGGGCGGCCCCACCTGTCATCCGCACGTCGAGCGGTCGCCGTCCTTCTTTAAGTGGGAAGCGTGGACGGGTCGTCGTCCACACTGCCCACGCCACCCCGCGGCCTCCTCGAAACCCGACAGGCCAAACCCTAGCCCTCCCTTGTCCTCGAGCTCGCCGGCCGGCCAGCCATGGGCTTCTGGAACCGCAAGGGGAAGCACGACCGTGAGGTCGGCTCCTTCTCGGGGCGCCGCCGCGGCTCCGTGAAGAAAGAGGAGCCCGCGTCGCCATCGACCACGCCGGGCCCCCGCGCCGCCCGCCTTCTCCATCGCGCCCACGTCCGTCGGCGAGCGCGACCGGCATTACATCCGCGCGGATGTGTGTCGTCGTTATTGGGAGACAAGGACGCCGCTCCCCTGGAGCGACGTCCATCTCCCCAATAACTGGCATCTGTCCGCCGACCGGGTCCCTATCCCGCCGGTCCCGACAAGCGGCCGTGCGCGCGACAAGGAGATCGAGCGCCGCCGTCGCCTCCTCCCCGTCGACCTCTTCTACGACCCCAGGTACGCCCCGACTCCGGGCTCTGGGACACCTGGTTTCGTGACGAGCACGAAACCAGGCGCATGTCGTTCTTCGCCGGCACATCGACGGGGCCGCGGCGGCCACGACAGGAGCTCGCAGCGCGTGCTCCCCAGGAGCGCGGGCGTAGGTGGGTGCGCGGCGGCACACCCACTCCGTTGCCTTTGCCGTCTCCATCGCCACCACCACCTCCTCGCATGACGGAGGAGGAGGAGGCCCGTCTCATTGCGTGCGTCATGGATGACTCCATGTTCACGCACGACGAGCGCCAGTGGGAGGGCCTCGAGGAGATGATGGCCCGCTCCGCCGCCGGCGAGGTCGCCATCCCCGAGCTAGAGATGGTGGCGAAGGAGGAGGTGGTGGAGGAGCCGCCAGTGGCCGCGTGTGGGCCAGGGTGGGGCTGGTCGTGCACGGCTGACGAGATGGCCGGAGCCGTGGGCGTGACCTGGCGCCCGACGCCGCCGCGGTCACCGGAGCGGGAGGCGTCGCCACGGGAGGAAGTAGTGCAGGCACCTCCCGTCGTCCAGCCCGCCCCCGTCTACCACGCACCGCCGGCCCACCTCTGGACGCCGCCGGCCTATGTCGACCTGGTCAGCGACGACGACGACACCGGCGGCCAGTGAAGACGGCGTCGGCCACGGCATCGACGGGCGCAGCTGGAGCGCGCGGGAGGCGTTTTTTTTAATGTTAATTACGAACTGGGCGGTTTAAGTGGCCTGATAAACTGGGCCATTTTATGGCCGTAACCCATATATATATAAATATAAATATATATATATATATATATATATATATATGTTTTATGTTTTTTTAACTTAGTTTAATTACTTTTTTAGTCATTTTATTTAAGTTTTTACATTTTTTTTAATTCACATCCACCCCGGACAACCCACGACCCATCGGACAAACGCGGACATGGGCGAATCCATCGACGCCCCAAAGGGACAAAATCCGACCAAACCGGACGTCCGTTTGGGGTCGGACAAACGCGGACATGGGCGAACCCATCGGCACCCCTAAGGGACAAAATCCGGCCAAACCGGACGACCGTTTGGGGTCGCGCGCTGGAGTTGGCCTCACAAACACGACAAGCACACAACACACTCGACAAAAGGAAACATTGACTGAAAAGAACAGCTTCAGTCAAATACAGCCCAACCTCCCCTCGCACGAATCACAAAGTGCCTGGAATAGACGGTCACAAAATTGACTGAAACGGAAAGTATAGCAAAAGCAGCAAAGCAAACCTACTCAAGCGATATGTTTCAGCGTTCACTGGCATGGTTGTTACAGCACAAGACAGTTACACATCAGTACAATTGAACTTTCCACTGAAACAGCAGAACCGATAGGCGGGCGAGGGGGAGACTAACAGAAATGAACAGGGACAATGACAATGACCATCCAGTCAGTATCCATCAGGACAAACGTGGCTATTCCTCCAGCATCAAAACTGGCTTCTTTGGGTGCTGGGCAAGCTGGCTCTCCAGCTCTTGCTTCTGTGTGTCGTCATAGCAACCCTTCAGCGAGAGTACCTTGAGTTCAGTTAGATTATTCAGGCCGGAGAACTCCACTGGAGACCCATCGCAGCACCGAGCCTTCAGCAGCTCAAGCTTTGTCATTGTTTCTGCTCCGAAAGTTACACGCAAGTTGGAGCTGCTAGCAATCTCGAGGACCTTGACCTTCTGATAAGAGCGCACCTCAAGTCCATTCTTTCCCACAAAAAAACTGAGTGTGCTATCTTGGAGGAGCAGCTTAATACGGAGAGTGCACAGTTTTGGTAGATCCGCGAGGACCGCTGTGTCATCTTGCTTGAAGGTGTCTATCTCTAGTTCCAACTTTGCGAGCTTGGTTAGCTGGCTGATCTCCCCCGGCAACTTGTTCACAAGCCCATATAGTTTAAGGCTCTGCAAATTTTTCAAAGGCAGAAAGATGCCATCCAAACAATCTTGACTGTCCTTGTCCAGCCACACTGACAAGGATTCCAAATGGACATGACACGAGATTGCAGAGGAAAACTTCTTGCTGTTTTTCTTGTTGATCCCGGACACTCCGAGCTTGCGCAATTGGGTGAGATCCTCCAGTTCTTTCAGGACAGCCTTCCTCCCTGATGAACCGACGTTGACAACACCAAGCGTGTGCAATGCTGTCAGTTTACCAATCCCTCCGGGCACCGTAACACCAACTAGGTGACGACGTTTGCAAATCTTGGATACTGAGAGACATGATGTTGATGGTTGCTCTGCTGGGATGGAGGTGCCGGAACGAATGTACTGGAGCTTCTGGAGCTTGGTAATGTTCACAGGTAGTTTCACTATAGAGGTGTATCTGATATCCAGAGTCTGGAGCTGCCTCAGATCACATAATGAACTTGGCAAATGGTGGATCTTGCTGCATCCTCGCAGTGAGAGGTACTTGAGACGACGCAGCTGCTTCAGTATCTGCTCGAGATCAGCATCCTCTACGTCCGATGCATCCTCTAGATCAAGAACCCGGAGCAGCTTCATGCTTTCCGAGACAAAGAACTGTCTCCACTCCCCAAATACCGTCAGCGACCGTAGCCTTGAGAAGTCCATGCTCTGGAACACGATCTTGTCCCTGTCCCAGCTCTCCCTTATGATGAGGTGACGCCCAGTGCGTTGGGTGGTTACGTCGCAGCAGCCCTCCAGCTCAAAGACGAGGTTCTCCTCCATTCGCCGTGAGACAATGTATTCACGGATGAAACCATTGACACGGCACGAGATCATTCTTGTGTCACCTGATGCGGTATTGACGGACTGTGGTGGATGCTGGATTATGCTCAAATCAAGGAGCATGGAGAAGAACTTTTCCCCATTTTGCTCTGCTGATTTGTCTTCACTGTCCCTGGCGTAGCCCTCAGCGACCCAGCGCCTCACAACACGTCTCCGCCGGATGCTGTCATCTCGGGGGAAAAGTGACATGTAGAAGATGCACGGCTTGAGGGAATCGGGGCAACTACGGAAGTAGGAATACATCCAACCAAACAGGCCCCGTAGACTGTCGTACTCTGGGTTGTTTTCCAGTGTGTGCATGAACCTGTCATTGGTCGAATCTACGGTATCCATTAGTGTGACTGTCTTCTTCGCCAATACACCAGCTATTGCAACTATAACTTTTGGAAGCCCACCACACTTGAGAATAAGTTCTTTTAGCTTCATTTCTTCTTTGAGATTCTTCAAAGTGGACAATGGGTTTTTCCTATTCGCCTATTGTTCAGCAAATTAGAGAAAAAATAAGCATTGTTAGCATGGTAAAGACCAGTTACATTGAATTTTCATATTTTATCTGCAAAGGCAGACACAAATACGATACATTATAGCTTTACGAAAACTGGAATTTTGCAAGTGCCTAAATAATATATAAATGACAAAATGTTAGGAAATGGACAGAAGGAAAAGCACACTACTTTTGCTACCAAAGGCATTATAGCTTAACGAAAACTGGATGAACCTATACAATACGTTTTGGACAATATACTAGGATCAGTTCCTTAAGCATTCAGTTGAGGAGATCCCTGGTGGGGGAACGATGGGATAGATGGCTACATCCTGTGCGCAGGTGAGGGATGCTAACCTTTCTGATGAGTCAGATACTCTACGCTGGAAACTTTCGGTGTCCAGGGTATTCTCAGTGAAATCTATGTATATAGATTTGATAAACACTGGTCCAATCCCAAAGTCGCTTCACATTTGGAAAATTAAGGTGCCTTTAAAAATAAAGGTCTTTATGTGGATTGTTCACAAGGAAGTGATCTTGACTAAGGATAAGTTAGCAAAGCGTAGTTGGGAGGGTAGTAAACGGTGTTGTTTCTTTGATCAAGACGAATCCATTCAACATCTTTTTCTCAAATGCCCACTAGCCAAGTTACTGTGGCATATAGTACATGTGGTCTTTAATGTCAGTCCTCCTAATACTAGCATTGCCACTTTATTTTGGACATGGCTAACTGTGGTAGAGCCTAAAACAACGGAGCATATCCGAGTCGGAGTGTGTGCATTACTTTGGGCTATATGGAACTGTCGGAATGACGTATTTTTTAATAAACAGAACATTACTTTAGGCTGGACCTATACGTGGTCGTTACTCAACCGTGCAGAAGTCAAGGAGAATATGGCGTATGGGTGCAATCATTGGGAGACGGTAGCACGGGATTGTTACAACCGGTTTGGATGGCGATCCAACAATAGGATAGGTGTTTAGTCATATTCTCCTACTTTTGCCGGTTGTGGCAATTTTTATTTTATTTCACGTTGATTTGCGAACTTGTATCGAACTACGTATTTGGTGGCTACTTTGATTAATAGTACGGCTGTATGCATCATTTTGATACAGAGGCCAGGGTAATCCTCCTTTTGAAAAAAAATAAAAATTGTTTTGGACAATGACAATATCTTCAAAACAGTGTACAGCCAACTTAAAAAAAAGGTCCCAATTTAGTATATCTAAGATAGTACTCGGTCTTATGTTATGTGTTTTTGTTACTTAGTGATTACGAATTATGATTGTAGAAACATACTTGATACTAATAAGAGCTAAAACGGAGAGAAGTTTCTTGTGAGTAAACACACCTCTTGGTGGAAGAGATCAATGGCTGCATCAGCTTGAAGACCTTTGACATTAAACACGAGCTCCTCCTTATCCGCGCAACATGTCGCAATGCTTGCATCTGTTGTAATGGCAATGATAACACTTTTAGAGGATCTAGACAATAAGGCAGATTTTATTAATTCCCATTCCTCTCTGGACTGCAGATCATCAACAACGATGAGGCAATGTTGCTGTTCCAGAAGATCACGACACTCTTGAATGGGATTTTTGAATCTTATCGTTCCACGGTTAATAGTCCCTTTGGTTTGAAGTGATTCAGAATGAAAATCCAAAAGTAAGCTCCGAGAGAAGTCTCTCAAATTGAATGGATGTGATACATCCACCCAAGCATACTTTTCAAATAGGGTTGTGCAAAGAATTCTGTCACAGAACAAGCTTCTGACGAGAGTTGATTTACCAACGCCAGCTATTCCCCAGACAGATATAACTTGAAAAGAGTGAAAGCGTGCAAAGGTTGTATATTGACGAAGCTCATCCATTTCTGACTCACGTCCAATGATGGGCGTTTTCATCCATTCAGAGGCTGCATTGTTTTTAGAGGTTAGAATATTCAGAGAGCTCACTCCTTGCTCTGTTGGTCTCTCCTTGGCTTTCTCTTTATCACCTTGAAATCCCTGAGAATAAGAGACAGAACACAAATTGATGAGCATGGGTAGGCCTTACAGAATACGTAATAAAAAAAAACTTTTGTTTGGAAAGTTTATGCCCCCAACTGATAGTTCATTTACATCTTTACTTAGAAGTGAATGTGCATGGGATGGAAGTTGAGGCTCTCTTATCAATTGAGGTTGAATTGGTCATTCAAATATTTGATTCCTAATAAAGTTCGTTCATTTAGGGACGGGGTTACCCTTCTTTTAAAATAAAAAAATCATTTGCCTTTTCAGTTCAAACCTAATAAGGAACAAAGTCCACAAGTATCAAATTCGATTTGCACCACCAACAATTTAGTGGTCAATTTTATGACAAATAATCCATGTTTACATGATAAATTATTACACTTTATCTAAGTAATCAAGTACAGATTCATTCTCTTTTACTTGTTAATTGTTAGCCTAGAATTGCAGCAATAAAATTGATGCACACAATTTGTCACCTCAGGATGATAACAGCAGATTTGTAGCCAAACAAATTACCCATATCAACAGATTTGAGAGGTGCTTCTCGCATGATAAGATAATGATAGAATGTGTGCATTTGCAATTCTGCTGATTAATGCCGAAACTTATGGGTGGGTAAAATAGAATCGAAGGCAGTAATTTTGCTGAATTTAATTGACGATGTTCTGAGCTTTACCTCTCTGAAGGCATAAACCGAGTGGTCAGTAGAGAACTGCTTCAGCTCCAATACTTGGTATGAATGCCCCACGCACAAGCTTGCAATTTCAAACTGCTGCGTGGACACGATGATCCAGCTGCCATTCTTCCTGTCGGGAAGAAAAGTCCTGATAGCATCCCACTCAGCCATGGTGGACAGGTCCTCCAAGACGATGAGATACCTCACATCGTTGACTTGCCGCACGAACTCCTTGAGGTAATCGTCTTGGGAGGCCTCCGACCTCGTCAGGACGCCTCTGAGTGCCTCTTCGTGTAACTCTTGGCAAGTGTTTGCGTAGAACTGCGCCGTCAATCCCCGGATGAACTCGTGGGGATTGAAAGGATGCGTGAGCTTCACCCACGCGCGGCAGGCGAAGTTCTGGCAGCTCTCCGGGTCGCTGTAGGCCTTCCTGATGATGGATGTCGTCCCGAGGTCGCCGCCCGTCCCCCACACGGAGATCACCTGGAGGCCGCCGTCTTTCTTGGTGATGAGCTGGGTGAGATCCCCATGCTGCCGCTTCGCGATGTCCGTCGCCTCGACGAGCATGTTGAACGCCGTGGCGCCCATCGCGGCCGCCGGCGGCTGCTGGTGCACGACGACGGGCTTGGAGCCGGAGTCGCTGATGAGGCTGTAGCGCGCGTTCCTGGAGCTCACGTCCTCCACCCGGATCTTGAGCTGCCGTATCTCGGCGATGGCCTCGTCGAGCGGCTGCCTGGCGGCCGACACGAAGGGCGGGAGCAGGCGGCGCCACCACTGGGACTTCTTGTCGAGGTGGAGGACGAACTCGATGCAGTCCTCCACGTCGTAGGCGAGCTCCCGGATCTGCCGCACCCAGGTCCTGACCACGATGTTCCTGGTGCGCTCGTCGTCGGCGAGCTTCAGGAAGGACTGCATCATCTGGAACTCGCCAGTGATGAACACGAGGTCGCGCTGCGCGCTCTGCCGCAGCTTGGAATCCTCCTCGATGGCCGACTGGGCCTTGGTCAACGCCCCCTCCACCACCGATTTGGCCAAGCCGACCGCGAGGTCCGCCATTGCTGCCGACTCGGTCGCTCCTTGGGCTGGATGCTTGGTGTACTGTGGCGTGTGTGTGTATTCTATGAGTAGGAGCAGATGTGTGCATCGACTGAGCAGCTTCAGATGGCATTCTTATTGGGGAAAAGCAGCTACGCAACAGCAAATTGCTAAAGACATGAGTTGACTCGGAGTCGTCGCATCCTTCCAAAATGCAAAAGGGGATAGCTTTTTTTTTTAGAGGGGAACCAAGCTTTTATTCATCAAAAACCACGGTTTGTGGGATACATCTCTGGTCATGGGGTTGGCCCAATCAAATGTGCCGACCAGGACCTAGAGAGAAAGCATACTTGGCTAATATATGAGCATCTACATTAACTGAACGACCTTCAAACGTAAAATTACAGTTTAGGGTACTAGCTATTCTCTTTATTTCCACAACGATGGCGCCATTAGCTCCTCTATTAGTGTTGGTGATACTCCCAACAGCTTCTTTCGAGTCCGAAGCCACGATAAAATTGCGCTCATGAAGATCTTGCGCAAGAGCCAAAGCCTCCCTGCAGGCGATCGTTTCAAGAATCTCTGGGTCATCTACTCCTTGGATCACAAGAGCTGAGCTTCCCAGGAAATTGCCGCTTTCATCTCGACACACAGCAGCCGCAGCACCACCTAGTCCCCTGCGGCAAGCTGCATCAACATGAATTTTCACATGTCCTGGCGGGGGTGCTTTTGGTCGTGCAGCCCTCACAATTGCTGGCTGTACTCGCTGCTCATTCTGGGGTAGTGCAGGTTCAGCTATCATTTGCAGCTCCTGCAGATATCTATTGATGAATCCATTGATAGCCTGGGGGCTCTGGAATACGCCCTCATGGATCGCTTTCCTTCTCGCCGCCCAGATGGACCAAAGGGTGACTGATAGCTTCACAAAATGTTCATGCGATAACATTCTCATAAGAGTGAAAAGCCACTGTTTGGCATTCGGTTCAGTAATGGTTGCTAGATTTTGCGCAAGCTCTTCATCCACAAGGGACCATGTGCACCTTGCCATGGTGCATTCAAGCAAAGAATGTCTCCATGAATCTGGGGCGCCGCACATTCCACACGCACTAGAGGTTGACATATGCCTGTTTGCTCTTATATCGTTTGTTGGGATGGACTGCTTAGACAATCTCCAAAGGAACATGCGGACCTTTCCTGGTACTTCGGTCTTCCATAACCTTTTCCATTCCCCTTCTTCGGTAGCTGAACTAGAGGTGCCGGGTCTGTTATCAAGCCAAGCTTCTCTCCTTTCTCGCGTACATACTAGCATGCGATATGCAGATTTGACCGAGAAAACTCCGTTCTTCTCCTGACTCCAACTCCAGAAGTCTTCGACATTCATGGTACACAGCGGAATGCCCAATATAACTGTTGCATCCATTTGCATGAAAGTTGTCTGAATTTTTTGTCTGTCCCAAGAGGCAGAACTCGCATCTATTAACTCAGAGACTTGCATCGGAGGGTTAATCGCCAAACTGCCATATGGTCTCATCATCTCATTACGGGGTAGCCAATTATCCTCCCAGATTTTTGTGTTTTCTCCATTGCCAATGCGACGGATCAGGCCCTGCCTTAGTATATCTCTTCCTTCTATCAAGGACCTTCATACTTGACTGGGGGAGCTGCCTAGTTTTGCAGACAGGATGGTACCTTGTGGATAGTAAATACCTTTAAGCAAACGTGAGCACATGCTGTCCGGGTTCTGTAATATGCGCCGTGCCTGCTTTGCCAACATAGCAAGGTTAAAAAGCTCAAAGTCTTTAAAGCCTAAACCCCCCATACCTTTTGGTTGTGTCATATCCTTCCAAGATACCCAATGGGGTTTCCTTTTCCCCTCTTTGCTTCCCCACCAGAACTTCCTGATCAGTTTGTTTAGATGTTCACACAAGCCTCGAGGTAGCTTAAAACAAGCCATCGAGAAGACTGGCACAGCCTGAGCTACTGACTTGACAAGCACCTCCTTGCCTGCCGATGACATAGTAGTTTCTATCCAGCCTTGAACCTTGCTCCACAATCTATCTTTCAGATATTTGAAGGATCCATTCTTGCTATGGCCTATATCCGAAGGCATCCCAAGATATTTTTCATTAAGGGTTTCATTGGGTACATTCAAGAGAGTCTTAATTACATCCCTAGTGCTTTCTGGAACACCTTTACTAAAGTAAATTGATGACTTGGCAGTGTTAACTTTCTGTCCAGAAGCTTGACAATAAGATTCCAGAACCTGGTTTACCTCAGTAGCTCCCATACTATTTGCCTTGAAGAACAGCAGGCTGTCATCAGCGAATAAGAGATGATTTACCGGCGGCGCCGACGGTGCTACCTGCAACCCCTCCAAATTGGATGACTCACTCCTCGATTTTAACAGGCACGACAGGCCCTCTGCTGCTAACAAGAACAAGTACGGGGATATTGGGTCCCCCTGTCTGATCCCTCTCGATGGCTTAAAAGACTCAAGCTTCTTCCCATTGAATAAAACAGAGAAAGTAACAGTGGTGACTAGGTTCATTACAACACTAACCCACTGCTCTGTGAATCCCATCTTTAACATGATCGCTTGCAGATAGGCCCACTCAACTCTGTCATAGGCCTTCATCATATCGAGTTTGAGCGCACAAGCTTGGTGTTTTTTTGCTCTGTTTCGCTTCATGAAATGCAAACATTCATAAGCCATAATAATATTGTCAGTAATGATCCTACCTGGTACAAAGGCTGACTGTTCCTCAGAGATAATATCTGGTAACGCCATCTTCAAACGGTTGGATATCACCTTCGAAGCAATCTTGTACAAGACGTTGCATAAACTTATCGGGCGAAATTGAGTCAAAAGTGTAGGGTGTATAAGAACCAAGGTAGTTTCATTAATGCTTTCGGCTGTCTCTCTTCCTTCTACTATTTTTAGGACTGCTTTTGTGACCTCCTCTCCGCAGATATCCCAGTGGCGCTGGAAGAAATGAGCTGGATATCCGTCGGGGCCCGGGGCCTTTGTGGGGTACATTTGAAACAAAGCAGTTTTCACCTCCTCCGCACTATATGGGGCGTTCAGACTAGCATTCATATCCGGCGTAACCCTCAGGGGCACCGTGTCCAGTACCACTTCCATGCTTTGAACCCCTTGAGAGGTGTATAATTCCTTATAAAAGTTTGTGGTCGCTTCCTCCATCTCCTCCAGGTTCGTCATCACATGTCCATCGGGATGCTGAAGAGATTTGATCTGATTTTTTCTCCTGCGACGGCTGGCACGAAGGTGAAAAAAATAAGTGTTTTTGTCCCCATGCACCAGCCACTCAATCCTGGCTCTCTGCCTCCATAAAATTTCCTCGCGATGGAATAATTCTACCAGCAGATCAACCGTTTTCAATTCCCCCGAGGTTGGGGCGGATCGTCCTCGGGTATCGCGCATCCCCTGTAGCTGGGATTGGAGCTAACGTATCTACATGCGGATATTGCCAAAATGGACTCGATCCCAATGCGCCAAGTCACCAGACAAAGCTGTTAATTTATCATCCAACTGGGCCACCGAATCACTCGAATTCTGTGCCCAACCTGTCCGCACTACCTCTGGCAAAGCTGGGTCGCGCTCCCAACAAAGTTCGTATTTAAATCTACGTGGGGCCCTTCTGCATGCATGCATGTCTTTTAACTTCACGTAGATAGGTATATGATCAGAGGAGGCAGCATCCTTGTGTTCTGTAATTGCATCAGGAAATTGCACACACCAAGCCATATTTGCTACAGACCTGTCCAATCGGACCTTTGTATACGTACCTCCAGCTACTTTTTTCTCAAAAGTCCAGTTCCTTCCAATGTAACCAATATCAGTTAGGCCACATATGTCAAGCGCGTCACGAAATAAATCCATCTGAGCTTGACTCCGATTACCCACTCCATCATGTTCGTGGGCGTGTAGAACTTCATTAAAGTCTCCCATTACAATCCAAGGCAGATTGTTGGAGCCAACAATTCCTTTCAACGTGTCCCAAGTTTTGTAGCGTTGGTTTACTTGAGCTTCCCCATACACGAACGTGACCCTAATTTGTGTATCCGCAAGTTCATCAACTGTCATATCAATGTGGTACTCAGAATAACCAATAACTTCAAGCTTTATTTCCTCATTCCAAAAGGGGATAGCTGTCAGGACAATGCCTGGCTGAAATAGAGCTGGCCAAAAGGGTCGGCCCGTGCTAATCATGCCTGGCACCATCGAGACCCGATTAGTAAACTCGTCGTGTCTCTGCCGGTAGGGATGAAAATTGAGTGAAAATAGATGAGTACTATCATATTTATTTTTATACTCCCTCCGTCTCAAAATAAGTGTCTCAACTTTAGTACAACTTTGTACTAAAGTTAGTACAAAGTTAAGACACTTATTTTGGGACGGAGGGAGTATATTTTTGCAGAAGTGGAAATGAATACATAAACCTCAGAAATGAACATGAAAACAGATACTATCAGAAGCAGACACGGAGCGAATACAAAGTAGACACAACAACAAAAGTGGGCGTTTACCGGAACTTAAAACCCCCTTGAGTCATAGAAAAATACAAAAATAAATAAATTTAATGTATTGTTAACATGGCTACAAAATAATATCATTATGTTAGCAATTGAATGCAGTATTGTAGTACGTAGTACTTGACAATTGCGTGTACGACCAAGCTGAGTACATGTATTGTAGTAGAAGTTGGGCTTCAAATGATCCATTATACTCATTGTGTCATTGTGTGTTGTTTGATGGTTGGGCTACAAAGCAGCCATATGTCTATATTGAAAACAAAAGTTCCATATTCACAGAAAAGGAAAGTTCCGTTTCCATGCATGTTCCATTGGAAAACACAGTTCCATTTTTGTTTTCGTTTTTTTCATTTCCGCATAAAAGTTTCCATTTCCACTTTTGTTTTGCAAATTTCCGTTTTCATTTTTTGACCGGAAAAGCGGAAATTTTCCACTCCATTTTCATCCCTACGTGTCGGCACGCGTGTTGCGCTCTCAAGCCCTAGCACAGCTCATTTGCTAATCCGACCGACATGTTGGCACACCAAGCATGGACAAGGTATTTGATGCTTTAGAGATATCGAAAGATATTCATAAGCCCCAACCAATTATGTGCGGTGGTCCGACGACACTAGGATATGGAACTTTATGTTCGAATATCGCATTCCCATCCACTCATGATTTTAATGGATCTTTCTTTACATCTAGAGAACGAAAGTCATGTGTGTTATGGATGCATAAGATTTGTCCGCGATGAATGTCACATCCCTAGATCAACCCCTATGGTCCTTGCCTGATCATCATGTCATCATGTTTAATTTTTGTTAAACTTGAAATGGGGATGACTAAACCCTAGCACCAAATCAAAGCAATTAGGTTTAACCTAAAAATATTTTCAATAAACCCAAAAATTGCCTTCAGTAATGTTTGATAATTTTGGCAAGGGTTTTGGTCCAAACCAAAAAAATATTGAACATTTATGGGGAATTGTTTGGGCTTTGATTTAATTCACTAATGTATTCGAGTTGGAGCAAATAAATTCTATAATTATTTTTAATGCTCCAATTATTCTGAAAACATTTTTTGGAGTTCTGGAATAATCCATTTTGCTTCCACAAATAATTTCAGAAGCAACAAAAATGGTTTAGTATTAGTACTAAATCAAAATAGAGCAAAACAAATAGAAAACAATAGTTTAAATAGAAAGCAGAGAGGGAGAGAAGTACCTGGGCCTTCTTACCTAGTGGCCCAGCCGAAATGGCCCAGCTGCAGGCCCAGCCCGCTACCGCCTCCTCCCTGTCGTCTTGCTCCTCTCGCCAGGAGGACGGGGGGGGGG
>LR738712.1:99540859-99561227 GCA_902687465.1 Secale cereale
GGGGGGGGGGGGGGGGTGCCCGGCGCATGCGGCCACACGCCATGGCCACCTCTTCTCCCCTTGCCTGCCTGCCCCTCCCAAACGTCGCTGTGGATGCCACGCACACCCTGGAACCCCCTCGACCTCTCCCCGTGTTCCTTCCCCTCCTCTGTCTCTCTTCCCCGCTTCCCTCGCTCGCGTCCGAGGCCGCCGACGAGCACCACCGTAGCCATCGCGCAAGTCTCGCCTCTCCGCTGCGTCCAGTCACTCAGCCGACGTCCGTGTCCCCTCCACGCCAAATGGAACAAGCCAAGGAGCACTAGGTCGCCGCCTTCGAGCTCGTCACCGCCGCTTCTGCCGCCGGACTTCACCGATCGATTCGCCGCCCCCGACGTGTCCCCGAGCTCACTGACCCTCCAAACGGACTCACGGTGAGCCCCCGAGCCGTTTCCCCCTTCTCCCCTAGCCGCGCTTGACCTTTAGGCCATAGCTCCGCCGCGGCAGAACCCCGGCGGCCGCTGAGCTTGTCGCCGTCGTGGCCACAGACGCGCAAGCTCGGAACCGAGCACGTCACCGTGCTCAGCAGCTCTGCAGCAAGCTAACGCCGCCACCAGCTCGTAATTTCGTGCACTCTAGCGTTACGTCGCTCGAACCCGTAGCTCCGGCCGCCGCCGATCTGGTCGCCGCCGTCGACCCCGGCCTCCCTGTGCCCGGCTGCGTGCGCCCCTAGACGCGCGGAAGCACGGGCTCCCTCCTGGTGCCCTCAGCGTGCCCAGCCATAGCCTGCAGCGCCACCCTAACCAACTCCGGCGAGCCACCGCCGTGTTTTATGGTCGCCGGCGCCTATCGCCGACGTGGCCACTTAATTAGGGCCTAACCACCCCGGTAATCACGCCCTAGTGCCACTTCCATGTGGGCCCAGTGCTTTAATTAATTTGTTTAATTTTCCTGTTAGTTTAGTACTAATTCCGTGGACCCCACGTGCCAGTTTTGACTTTGGTCAAGTCAACATTGACTGGTCCCACCTGTCATCCACACAAACCAGCCCAGAGCCACTGACCAGTGGGACCCACTGGTCAGGTTTGACCTGGACCCGCCTGTTGACTTGCTGACGTCACACAGACGTCATGCTGACGCAGTAAAGCCTTTTCTGGAATTTATATAAATCTAAATGATTTATTTATATTCAGAAAATGCTTTAAACTTCTAAAAATCATATAAAATCAACCGTAGCTCAGATGAAAATAATTTATATATGAAAATTGATCAGAAAAAATCAAGGAATCTGTTCATGGCATTTTCATGCATGTTTGAATAACTTACAACCACTGTTTAGGACAATTTGAATAAATGGCATTTGAATAATCACATATGGAGTTTGAATTTGAACCTTTGGTTCAAACCAACTTCATTTAATTGTGTTGCTAGTTGCATTAGCTCAATCCACAGCATATTGCCATGTCATGATCATGCATCATATTGTTGCATTGCATTGATTGTGTTCTTTCTCTGTTTGTCAGTTTTGTCCCCCCCCCTCAGTAGACGACGTTCCGACGATGAGTTCGATGACACCGATGAAGAGCTATTAATATCTTCAGAAGTGCCAGGCAAGCAGAACCCCCTTGTTCATTCCAATCCAATCCCACTCTCTCGCTCCTGCTCTCTTTACTGCATTTGGACAACAACGATTGAACTGCTTTTGCTGCGGTAGCTGAACCCCTTTCCTCTACATGACCTGTCATTGCCATAGTAAATAGTTGAAACCCAGTAGCATGAGTAGGAGTTGTTTGAGCCATGTTGTGCCTACTCATTCATGTTTTCTGGTTATGCCTGCTATTGCTTAGAGTTGTGTCAGGTCTGATTCATCGGGGATGAATTGGGAAATTATGAACATGTCCTACTGTTGAGAGCTAAGTGTGTGAACACGATTTGGTAAAGGTAGCGGTGAGAGGCCATGTAGGAGTACATGGTGGGTTGTCTCACTGGAACCGTCCTTAAGAACTGAGTTCTGTGTAAGTTGTCCAATGACAAAGCTACTACCACACATTGGAATGCTTAAGTGCCCCTCTCGACTTATTAATCAACTCGATCTCTGTCCAGGAGTTGCAACTAGTTTTTGGTGTTTGTAGGTAGTGCTAGTAGTCTACCAAGTGGCTCCCGGTACAGGTGGGCTTGGGTCAGACTAGGCACCGTGGCACGGTGTACCGATCGCCCGTTTGGTGATGCGGGAACCCTGTACACCCCGGCCGGATCTCCCCATGGATGGAACCCGAATAGGCGATAAACTTGGACTAGAGTCTTGTGTGGTTAGTCAGGTCGTGGCCGACACCCTCGCCAGGCCTCCGCTTGAAGGTTGCCGAGATACATGACGTGTACATGGTGGTAAGTGGCGAGAGCGTGTGTGAAGAAGTACACCCCTGCAGGGTTAACATGATCTATTCAAATAGCCGGGTCCGCGGATATGGACTTCTTGGATGCTTACATGGTACATAGACAATTGAAAGTGGATACTCTAAAATACTCAAGACAAGTGTGAGTACTATGGATGGCCTTCTCGTAGGAAGACGGGAGCGGATCCATAGTGGTGTATTGATTGGTGAATATGTGGACTTGTGTGCGCCACCTCAAAAGGTTACCTGCAGTCATAGTTCAGGATAGCCACCGAATCAAAGCTGGCTTGCTGCAGTCAAACTCCACCATCCCTTTGTTGATACTGTTGCATATGTAGTTAGTTCTGATGTAAGTCTTGTTGAGTACCTTTGTACTCACGTTTGTCTATTTATGTTTTTGCAGAGAGACTTCAGTCTCGTTAGTGGTTTCGCGTGGACTTCTACGTTTAGCTTGTTACCTCAGCTACGGTCTTGTGCCCTTGGGAGGGTCTTGTAGTTAGTCAGGCTTCTCAGCCTTTTTCATTTGTAGTTGTCTGTACTCAGACATGTTATGCTTCCGTTGCCTGTATGCTCTGTATGTTGGGTCATGTGACCTCTGTTTGTAATAAATGCTATGATGGCTCTTCTGGGCCTTTATCTATATGAGTTGTTGAGTTATGTTGTGATGCCATGTTGTACATCACATACTTGCATATTATGCGTATGTGTAATGTGTACCGCTATGTGTGGGATCCGACACCTAGTTGTTTGCCTTTGGTAGCCTATCTTACAGGGAAATGTCTCCTAGTGCTTCCACTGAGCCTTGGTAGCTTGCTACTGCTCCGGAACACTTAGGTTGGCCGGCATGTGTCCTTCTTCGTTCCTGTGTCTGTCCCTTATGGGAAATGTCACGCGTTGTTCCTTTAAGTCCTTGTAGCTTGCTACGACTTGGGTTCATACGATGATGACCGACACGTTCGTTGCTGGGTCATGTATGCCTGTCTCTGTAATTTAGTGCCACTTTTGGTTTATAACTGGTCATGTCGGCCCGGGTTCTTTGTCATATGGATGCTTGCGATACTATCATATACGTGTGCCAAAATGCGCAAACGGTCCCGGGCCAGGTAAGGTGGCACCCGTGGGGATACCGTGCGTGAGGCCGCAAAGTGATATGAGGTGTTACAGGCTAGACCTGTGTGACTTAGGATCGGGGTCCCGACAACTTTGGTATCAGAGCCTGACTGCCTGTAGGATTAGCAAGCCAAACTGGTCGAAGTCGTGTCTATAAACTCTTTAGTTATATAAGGGAATTGATTGTGGAAGGGAACGTAAGGCTCTTTTTACTCCTTTACCCTATGACCTTCTGATCTGAGTCACCTTCTTCTTTCTACGGGGATTAAGAACTAGGCTTCTCATTCTAATTAGCAGGATCACGTTAACTGTGGATTCAACTCTCAGTTCAGTTTATTCTACTTCTGTGTGTCCAACTGTTGATCTCAGAACCTTGACATTATGATGTTGAGTGGTTATGCTATCTTTGTGCATGAGTCTCAACAGTATTTTCGAGCATTTACAGCCGTTATGCTGTCCGAGTCATCCCAGGTCTCTAAACAATCTGATGCATTTGCAAATCATTCCTACCTGTTCTTAGTGTCCTTTTCGGCCAGATTAACCACATTAGACGATGAGTTGTGGTACTCTGTTACCTCGACACATATGTTGGAGTTATTATTATGACCCTAAGTATCTTAGAAGATCACCCAGTAATCCGGCAATGTTTTATATTCCAGTGTGATGGTTTTGGCCATCATTCTCGAAAGCATCCCGTGATGCTATTTAGTTGGTAGGTATTCTATTCCTGGGTTCTTGAACCCAAGACCCACTCCACTTACCTCCTGTTGGTAGTAATTGCTCGTCCCTTTAGGATATTAGTAACCTTGTGATAGTCCTCGAGGTCCGTGGTTATCGTTCTTCCAATACCATGAACCATCTTGGCAAGAGTTCTCCCGAACCAAAAGATCACAACCAGAGTGCTTCGAGTAGTACTCCATTCATACTGTTACTCTGCCAGTCCTACCTTTCTGCATGGGTTATTTGGAAGAAATATGTTGAACTGGTTCGACATGCTAGTCTATGCATCTGCAACTCAGAAAGTTATATGTTCCTTGAGTTGTCCCTTTTTAGTTGTACTCTGACCTTCGTCTATCAATTGATAGTCAGGAGTAGTTGTGCACTCATGCATCGATGCCTTTTACTCTTGCGGTTCGTCAAGCCATTCTATTCTGGAATGACTAGGAGAAACAAACTCCAGTACCTCATCCATTCCTAGGATTGGGTCAAAGAAGTTTTACTCCGCAGATGAAGAATGTTAATCCATCTTCTAATTTGTTCTATCTTGGAGTATTACCATCTTTATATCAAGAATGTCATGGGAATTGCACAACCTCCTATAAACTCTTGATACAGTAATACTTCTCACTGTCGTCGTTCATTCCTTGGTCTCCGTGTTGTTATGACCGGAATACCGACAAGTGAATTGTGATGTGTGAAATCAATACTCCTAGCAACCCTGTTGCTTGGTGGTTAATGGATGATAATCTCATTCTTAGCGTGCTGGTTACTGAACCATCATTCTAAGATTGACCGTGCTACCTAGTCCATTTTTCTGGTGCACTCTTTGATCAATGAGTTAGGATTGCATAAATTTCTCATTCTTTTGATCATATCGTCTTGTCCTGAAAAGCAAGATTGTTCTCGAGCTTCATAACATATCGGTGGTTCGTGGTTTTCCGAATATCTTCTCGGAAGTATTACCAGGTTGTTTCCTGGCCGTTATGTTGCGCTCGTGATCAAGTTGGTTTCTTATAAACCACCACTTCTCCAAGAATCTGTGTTGGATACCCCGAACTAGTTGGTTAGGCTAAACAACAACTTGGAAGGTTGGAAGACAAATGTTTAATCCACATAGCTCACTCCAAAGGGATGTCTTGTGTGTGTTTTGAAGATAGATGATATCTTCTTCAATTGATCCCGTGATCATTTGTGGATCTATTGTCTTATCAAAGCCTTGATTTGAGTGTGGGCTATCGTCAAGTCAAATCAGAACCAATGGTATTCATAATGTTGTCTTACTCGTGGTTGATTCCTCGAGCATACACCGTTACATCTATTGGTCTGACCAATACTACCAACGTGTTCACACAATTGTGGAACTCCAATTATATGGAAACCTGGATGAATTGTTGTTGAGCCCATCAGCAACATTGTTATCTTCTCCATGATCTATGTTGAACATCCAGTTAGTATTGGAAACTTTTATAAGCATTATCTTCATGACCCGTTCGTGAAGCATAGGTACGGAAGAAAGAAGTGACTTCCTCTAATTCATGTGCATTTGATGCAAGTTGCCGCCGTGAATTCGAGAAAGCATGTTTCTACCTCCTCTGGAATCATCCCAACTCAGTCATGCATACGTGCGAAGTATCCTATGGTCTGATAGACTGATCATCTTCATTCTGTATGTATTCCCTAGCACACCACGCCACTGGTTGATTTTTTCAAGGAGAAGAAGTTCCATCATAAGAGCTAATCATATGACTTATGTAAATACTTCGTTATCCCGGTAGTGTTTTATCGTAAGACTTCTACGTGGTCATGCTTGTCTTGGACAACGTGTTCATGTGTATGTAGCAGAACCAGCTCATGTTTTGGAGCTTACTACCGTAGTCCATTTCCCGAGAATCTCGCAACGTCGTCTCGTCGATTTGGGTTGCAAACTTTCATTTTTCTTCCTAGACTCGATGAGTCTGGAATATCCTGACACCAACCAGAACTGAATCTCAGGCAGATATGATGGTTGGAGCATTTTCCAAGAACTATAATATTGGTCTCTCGATAACCGGTAAAGTTGATGTCGTGGCCAACCCATCCAGCCGGAAGACCTATTGTTGTAGTATCTTGATTGAAGAAGTTGGCCACCTCCCCATAAGGATTTCGTAGGATTTACTCCCTAGTTGTTCCTTATGGATTCTTGTGCTCCCGAAGTCCGACCTTTACTTGATGTTCAAGATACCAAACATATCTATGAATGGCTTACGCTAACACATCAAGGAGAACATTAGAAGCGGAGTGCTAAATGTCTCTCGGTCGATCATCCAGATTTTGCCCCTGACACCGCTAAGGTGGAATCTGAGAAAGTGTTATCTTCCTTTGCATCTGCACCGTCCACCACTATTCATCATGGTAGTATGCTGTGTTGCCAGGATCCTTGACTCGGATATTGGTAAAACCTTGATGAATATGGGAATGCTCAAGTTCTTGAGAGCGCGCACAAGCACTAGGTGTTATCACCGGCACTAACTGGGATTGCTCCTAGTCCCTTCGGTTATGCTATAACCTCTCAAAGAGTAGATTTACTCTCTACTGTTGGGATTCACCCCAGTTACCAGAATCATTCCCAGCATTTGCATTTTGTTCCCAGCTTGCACCGCCAATGTGCCATTTCACCATGGGTCCCATCCATTCCCGATGATAACCAAAATCATCCCTTGAGTTGTCTTCAACAAGGTAGTCCACATCATCCATTCAGGCCCGAGAATGTCATTCTTACGGACTCTGTCAAATGATCGATTGTGATCCGCCTCAAGCTGGTATAGGGAATTTCAATGATCTCTATATCAAAAGTAATTCTTTTTGCCACTTAAGGGAATAACTCTACGAGTCACCTTCTCCAAGGTGCCCCGTCCGGTGATCTCCATCACCATCTTTTAGGTGTGGAATTATTGCCGGCCAAATGAATCTTCAGCTTTTGTTTCACTCCATCCCCCTGGATGTGTGTTCCTTGTCCCAGCTCAAGAGATGCTTCAACGTCTCGCTCCATGAGTTGATCTTGAGTTCCTCGATCTTCGGGAAGATCGATTTCTACAGAGTATGTCTCCGTTATCATCTGGTTGGATGAAGATCTCAAAGCAAGGATGACAAGATCAAAATGATGCAATAAATCAACATCTTCGAGAAGGAAAATTGGATCGTGAAGATTGTGCTAGCTTGTGTCCCCTCTGATTTCTTACCCTACGCTTGAATCTCGGGACGAGATTCTTGTTTTAGTGGGGGTGAGTTGTCACATCCCTAGATCAACCCCTGTGGTCCTTGCCTGATCATCATGTCATCATGTTTAATTTTTGTTAAACTTGAAATGGGGATGACTAAACCCTAGCACCAAATCAAAGCAATTAGGTTTAACCTAAAAATATTTTCAATAAACCCAAAAATTGCCTTCAGTAATGTTTGATAATTTTGGCAAGGGTTTTGGTCCAAACCAAAAAAATATTGAACATTTATGGGGAATTGTTTGGGCTTTGATTTAATTCACTAATGTATTTGAGTTGGAGCAAATAAATTCTATAATTATTTTTAATGCTCCAATTATTCTGAAAACATTTTGTGGAGTTCTGGAATAATCCATTTTGCTTCCACAAATAATTTCAGAAGCAACAAAAATGGTTTAGTATTAGTACTAAATCAAAATAGAGCAAAACAAATAGAAAACAGTAATTTAAATAGAAAGCAGAGAGGGAGAGAAGTACCTGGGCCTTCTTACCTAGTGGCCCAGCCAAAATGGCCCAGCTGCAGGCCCAGCCCGCTACCGCCTCCTCCCTGTCGTCTTGCTCCTCTCGCCAGGAGGACGGGGGGCGCGTGCCCGGCGCATGCGGCCACACGCCATGGCCACCTCTTCTCCCCTTGCCTGCCTGCCCCTCCCAAATGTCGATGTGGACGCCTGTGATGGCCTGGCTTATTAGGGATGATAGACTACTCATATCAATAAGGAATTCCTTCTTTTCCGGGAGCCCATTCGGATAGAACTCCAAAGTTAAGCGTGCTCAGCTTGGAGTAGTTTCAGGATGGGTGACCGACCAGGAAGTTGCTCCCGGGTGCGCACGAGTGAGGACAAAGTGCGCAGAAAAGACTAGTATTGATATGTGAGGCCAGTCTAGATCCCGCCAGGAGTAACGACCACCGGCGGGTGTGTCCTGGGCATTACAAGTTGGTATCAGAGCCGACCCTCGCGGTTACACGGATGTTTGCGGACAGTTTGCAGTCATGTTGTGCATGACGTTTGTGACCCGTCGTGGCACACGGCATGGCACGTGTGCTGTCCTGGAAGCACAGACGGTTGTGCCAAGAGGGAACGTTCCTGTGGCCCGACGAGGACGTCGGTTCCTCTGAGTGAGGGTGTATGTGATGGTCTGGCTTATTAGGGATGATAGACTACTCATATCAATAAGGAATTCCTTCTTTTCCGGGAGCCCATTCGGATAGAACTCCAAAGTTAAGCGTGCTCAGCTTGGAGTAGTTTCAGGATGGGTGACCGACCGGGAAGTTGCTCCCGGGTGTGCACGAGTGAGGACAAAGTGCGCAGAAAAGACTAGTATTGATATGTGAGGCCATTCTAGATCCCGCCAGGAGTAACGACCACCGGCGCGTGTGTCCTGGGCATTACAACGCCACGCACACCCTGGAACCCCCTCGACCTCTCCCCGTGTTCCTTCCCCTCCTCTGTCTCTCTTCCCCGCTTCCCTCGCTCGCGTCCAAGGCCGCCGACGAGCACCACCGTAGGCACCGCGCAAGTCTCGCCTCTCCGCTGCGTCCAGTCACTCAGCCGACGTCTGTGTCCCCTCCACGCCAACTGGAACAAGCCAAGGAGCACTAGGTCGCCGCCTTCGAGCTCGTCACCGCCGCTTCTACCGCCGGACTTCACCGATCGATTCGCCGCCCCCGACGCGTCCCCGAGCTCACTGACCCTCCAAACGGACTCGCGGTGAGCCCCCGAGACGTTTCCCCCTTCTCCCCTAGCCGCGCTTCACCTCTAGGCCATAGCTCCGCCGCGGCAGAACCCCGGCCGCCGCTGAGCTTGTCGCCGTCGTGGCCACAGACGCGCAAGCTCGGAACCGAGCACGTCACCGTGCTCAGCAGCTCCGCAGCAAGCTAACGCCGCCACCAGCTCGTAATTTCGTGCACCCTAGCGTTACGTCGCTCGAACCCGTAGCTCCGGCCGCCGCCGATCTGGTCGCCTCCGTCGACCCCGGCCTCCCTGTGCCCGGCTGCATGCGCCCCTAGACGCGCGGAAGCACGGGCTCCCTCCTGGTGCCCTCAGCGTGCCCAGCCGCAGCCTGCAGCGCCGCCCCGACCAACTCCGGCGAGCCACCGCCGTGTTTTATGGTCGCCGGCGCCTATCGCCGACGTGGCCACTTAATTAGGGCCTAACCACCCCGGTAATCACGCCCTAGTGCCACTTCCATGTGGGCTCAGTGCTTTAATTAATTTGTTTAATTTTCCTATTAGTTTAGTACTAATTCCGTGGACCCCACGTGCCAGTTTTGACTTTGGTCAAGTCAACATTGACTGGTCCCACCTGTCATCCACACAAACCAGCCTAGAGCCACTGACCAGTGGGACCCACTGGTCAGGTTTGACCTGGACCCGCCTGTTGACTTGCTGACGTCACACAGACGTCATGCTGACGCAGTAAAGCCTTTTCTGGAATTTATATAAATCTAAATGATTTATTTATATTCAGAAAATGCTTTAAACTTCTAAAAATCATATAAAATCAACCGTAGCTCAGATGAAAATAATTTATATATGAAAATTGATCAGAAAAATTCAAAGAATCTGTTCATGGCATTTTCATGCATGTTTGAATAGCTTACAGCCACTGTTTAGGACAATTTGAATAAATGGCATTTGAATAATCACATATGGAGTTTGAATTTGAACCTTTGGTTCAAACCAACTTCATTTAATTGTGTTGCTAGTTGCATTAGCTCAATCCACAGCATATTGCCATGTCATGATCATGCATCATATTGTTGCATTGCAATGATTGTGTTCTTTCTCTGTTTGTCGGTTTTGTCCCCCCCTCAGTAGACGACGTTCCGACGATGAGTTCGATGACACCGATGAAGAGCTATTAATATCTTCAGAAGTGCCAGGCAAGCAGAACCCCCTTGTTCATTCCGATACAATCCCACTCTCTCGCTCCTGCTCTCTTTACTGCATTAGGACAACAACGATTGAACTGCTTTTGCTGAGGTAGCTGAACACCTTTCCTCTGCATGACCTGTCATTGCCACAGTAAATAGTTGAAACCCACTAGCATGAGTAGGAGTTGTTTGAGCCATGTTGTGCCTACTCATCATGTTTTCTGGTTATGCCTGCTATTGCTTAGAGTTGTGTCAGGTCTGATTCATCGGGGATGAATTGGGAAATTATGAACATGTCCTACTGTTGAGAGCTAAGTGTGTGAACAAGATTTGGTAAAGGTAGCGGTGAGAGGCCATGTAGGAGTACATGGTGGGTTGTCTCACTGGAACCGTCCTTAAGAACTGAGTTCTGTGTCAGTTGTCCAATGACAAAGCTACTACCACGCATTGGAATGCTTAAGTGCCGACTTATTAATCAACTCGATCTATGTCCAGGAGTTGCAACTAGTTTCTAGTGTTTGTAGGTAGTGCTAGTAGTCTACCAAGTGGCACCCGGTACAGGTGGGCTTGGGTCAGACTAGGCACCGTGGCACGGTGTACCGATCGCCCGTTTGGTGATGCGGGAACCATGTACACATCGTTTGGGGTCGTGAGCGACACCCCGGCCGGATCTCCCCACGGATGGAACCCGAATAGGCGATAAACCTGGACTAGAGTCTTGTGTGGTTAGTCAGGTCGTGGCCGACACCCTCGCCAGGCCTCCGCTTGAATGTTGCCGAGATACATGCCGTGTACATCGAGGTAAGTGGCGAGAGCGTGTGTGAAGAAGTACACCCCTGCAGGGTTAACATGATATATTCGAATAGCTGGGTCCGCGGATATGGACTTCTTGGATGCTTACATGGTACATAGACAATTGAAAGTGGATACTCTAAAATACTCAAGACAAGTGTGAGTACTATGGATGGCCTTCTCGTAGGAAGACGGGAGCGGATTCATAGTGGTGTATTGATTGGTGAATATGTGGACTTGTGTGCGCCACCTCAAAAGGTTACCTGCAGTCATAGTTCAGGATAGCCACCGAGTCAAAGCTGGCTTGCTGCAGTCAAACTCCACCACCCCTTTGTTGATATTGTTGCATATGTAGTTAGTTCTGATGTAAGTCTTGCTGAGTACCTTTGTACTCACGTTTGCCTATTTATGTTTTTGCAGAGAGACTTCAGTCTCGTTAGTGGTTCCGCGTGGACTTCGATGTTTAGCTTGTTACCTCAGCTACGGTCTTGTGCCCTTGGGAGGGTCGTTTAGTTAGTCAGGCTTCTCAGCCTTTTTCATTTGTAGTTGTCTATACTCAGACATGTTATGCTTTCGTTGCCTGTATGCTCTGTATGTTGGGTCATGTGACCTCTGTTTGTAATAAATGCTATGATGGCTCTTCTGGGCCTTTATCTATATGAGTTGTTGATTTATGTTGTGATGCCATGTTGTACAACACATACTTTCATATTATGCGTACGTGTAATGTGTACCGCTATGTGTGGGATCCGACACCTAGTTGTTTGCCTTTGGTAGCCTATCTTACAGGGAAATGTCTCCTAGTGCTTCCACTGAGCCTTGGTAGCTTGCTACTGCTCCGGAACACTTAGGCTGGCCGGCATGTGTCCTTCTTAGTTCCTATATATGTCCCTTTGGGGAAATGTCACGCGTTGTTCCTTTAAGTCCTTGTAGCTTGCTACGACTTGGGTTCATATGATGATGACCGACACGTTCGTTGCTGGGTCATGTATGCCTGTCTCTGTAATTTAGTGCCACTTTTGGTTTATAACTGGTCATGTCGGCCCGGGTTCTCTGTCATATGGATGCTAGCGACACTATCATATACGTGTGCCAAAATGCGCAAATGGTCCCGGGCTAGGTAAGGTGGCACCCGTGGGGATACCGTGCGTGAGGCCGCAAAGTGATATGAGGTGTTACAGGCTAGACCTGTGTGACTTAGGATCGGGGTCCCGACAATGAATTTCTCTAATATATTTTGGATAAAGACGTCGTAGTGTACCATAATGTACGAGTGAAGGTGCTCAAGGTTTTATCCAATCCTTCATCTTAAAATCCATCATTAAGATGATCATGTGCTTCATCATTGCAGGAGTACTCCCTGTGTATGACAAACATGCATAGGTAATCATCGTTGTAGAAGTAATCCTTGTATATAAGGAACTCACTACGTCGATTGTACCAAGATGTACCGACAACAATAAGTCGCATAGTGGCTTATTGATTTTTACACAATGTATGTTGCGGTTTGCATTTCGATTTAGAAGTGGGACTCCATCAGGAACCATCTATGTTCGAATCTAGTGATCTACATGGATATGTAATCACTACATCTACCAACTGCATAGATAGATGATTTTGTGCTACCAATGATATAAGTTATCAGAAAGAGATTCCACCTCTGGAGAATAGTTGGGTACCTGCGTGAATCGTTGTGCTACAATACTTGCTCGATGTTTCACCACCTCGTTGTTCTCAATTATGTATCCAGAAGAAAACTTTTGTAAGTATTTCTTATGTGAATACCTTTCCTTTATTGAGCAAGATTATTTTTACCTAGATTATACCATTTGCTTGAGTTTAGTCCTAGTGTTGTTCACACTTTGCAATGGCCATGGTCTTTGGATCTGAATTACTTGAAATGTTGTTTGCAATCTAGTTGAGAAATGTATGTCGACAATTGTAGACTTCCGGTTATATGTTTCTCCAGAATCTATATATCTATATATAGTTGATGGAAATATCGTTACCCATGGTGACTGCTCGGGATTTCCAATGCGATCGAGTCGGGTATTCCGATGTCCTACTCATTGTGTGCACTATGAGTTGGGTTGGTGGAGGTTGCCCATTCACTTGGTGTATACTACCCATTAGATGTCTGCCAACGTGAAGTTAACTTGCATTTACTGATTCAGAGGCCTCGATATCCTTTCTTGTGGGAAGACGAATCATGATGTACTATTGCCATACTTCTCCCCCAGTTACTATGAACGGGGAGTTGGGTGGTTTTTGTTGGTACCTCCACTCATTCAGACATATTTTTGTAGGATTTTAGGATTGTGTGACACATTTATATTTAGCAAATGAATATGGTAGGTGATTTGCAATGTGCTGCAAATCTTCTGAAGCATGGTTCATATCGTTGAGTATGCAGATTTGAGGCACAAATGTGTTAAACACTCCACTATTTTCCTCGCATTCTTAATGGTAGTTGAAATCTTCCCCTAATGCCTGGAAATGTTAGTCAATGAATCAACATACTGGCCTTGAATAACTCTCAATATGAGGAGCTTGAGGTATTGACAGAAATACAGTTATTCCTCACATAGATCCCAAATATACGTTGGGGGGCTAATAATGCATGCTAGCGTGGTGATATTGGTATGCAACCGGATTACCGCATATGAGAAATACTTGGTAGATTTTCACGTATCAAAGATAGAGGGGAATAATATTACGAAATTTGGTCATGAGCGTGTAAAAATAAACAACGCCAATGTAAAGTTGGTAAGTTGCAATTCTAAAGTAAAAAACAATGCAATTATCTTAATTCTTTGTATAAAGGATTCGACCAAACCATTTTAAGTCTAAGCATTAGGATAAAGTGCTAAACTTCTATCCTAGGGCCGCATTAAAAGCACACAAGGAGAATTCTGCAATATTATCCATTCGATTTTGATTTAAATCGATATTCAGGATAATTAACAAATGGTTTTTTTGTGGATAAAGACACATTTGAGACCATCATGTAGATGTGTATTTGAAAACCATGAAATACCTTAATAGTTTAGTCGTTGGCTGGGAAGAGCCACTTTCCTCGACTTGATGCATTCAAGGAGTTTGAGTGGCTCGGCATAGACTTTAAGGTGTGCGAACTTTACCTTCCATGCATCACATGTAGTGCGCATAAAATCCAAATATTATTACAATTTAACATCATACTAGTATAACCTATGGAATTGCAGATAGTTTTAGTTTCACTCGATGTCTGGATGACTAAGGCGAGTATGCCAAGTTTGTCATGTACAAGACATTTAAAAAAACTATCATGTAAGCAACATGTTCTACTGGTTTTGTAGTATGTGTAATACAATCCCAATGATACATATAAAATATGTTTACCGTATCTGTTGCATATGGTAAAGAGACGATACAACAATTTTGCTTCTTTTCTCCCTCATCACCAATTATTGTCACACACTACTAGGAAAAGGCTAATTAGCGGCGCACCTGTTTTTGTCATTAATGGCGCACTACAAGTGCGCCACTATTATCACGCCATTACTATCTGACTTAGTAATGGCGCACCACATAGAAGTGCACCATCACTAACATTTTTTTTTCTAAAAAAAATCAGATTTAAAAAAAATTCAAAAAAAAAGTTTCAAATTTTTTTCCCCTTTTTTTCTTAGTCTCGGGTCACTATGGCTTAATCTCAAGTCAAATCGCACTAAGTGGTCAAACTTCCCGAAAGGCCACCCATCCTCACACTACTCCAGCCCGAGCACGCTTAACTTCACAATTCTATCCAACCCCAACACCACCTCACTTAACAGGCACTTGTTGATATATCTATCATATCAATCCTATTAAACCTTGTTCATGTTCATGAGTGTGATGAAATTTTGAAAAAATATTTCAAACTTCCTGGTCATATTACGTATCATATTTTGAAAAACATTTCCAAAAAAAATTCGAACCCAATTTTTTTCCTGTTACTAGTGGCGCACCTAGCAAATGGTGCGCCACTAGTAAGTTTGAATTATTTTCCATTTCCCCCCTCTAGATCTTAAAGCCCCGTATCTTTCATTCTGTTAGGTTTTTGGGGATTCTAAAAATCTTGAGCAAGGTTCACCCCGTTCAATCCGGACGTAACTTTTCGAGTAGATGATTTTTCATATAAAAAACATTTTAATCCGAGTTCGTATGCAAAAGTTATGCCCATTTTACTAAATTTCAGAGAGATTTTGCAAATAAAGTCGAATTTCATAGTTGTAAATTTCCCCAACAACTGGACCACATATCACGTGGGAAACTTATTTTATTTTATTTCATTGACATTTCCATCATTTTTTATTTTTTTAAACTGAAAAGGCGATCCACGCCGGGGGGGGTGCATTTGCTCAAATCATACACATAGTAATGGCGCACCTTCACAAAGTGCGTCATTACTATGTGTATGACTTGGTCAAATGTTGATCAAAGTTAGTAATGGCGCACTTTGTGTAGGTGCGTCATTACTAAGTTTGACATAGTAATGGCGCACCTGTGCAAAGTGCGCCATCACTAACTTCGATCGAGGTTTGACCCAGTCATACACATAGTAATGACGCATTTTGTACAGGTGCGTCATTACTATGTCAACTAGTAATGGCGCACTATCCACTGGTGCACAACTGCTAACATTTTTTTTCAAAACTTGTAATGACGCACCACACACCAGGTGCGACATTAGTAATATGTCAATAATGGTGCACCTGTATCTGGTGCGCCACTGCTTGACATCACCAATCCATCGAACGACCTGGCACTTTAAACAAATCAAGGACGAAATATTGCGGGAGATGTGGCCAGAAATGATGAATCTTCCCTAGTAAGCAACTTCAATCCATGGTGTGAGCTTCAATAGGTTTTCTACTTGCAAAAAGCCAGAGACACCAAGATAGCACACACCAGACACCTTTCCATGGAAATTGGCATTTTTACTGTCAAATATATATATTTCGACGCCATCGATGATCTCCAGCCATTCGGGAAAAAATCAGTGATCTCCAGCCCTACAAAATTTAATTTGTGTGAGAACTTAAGGTCACTTTGAATTTGGAGAACGTATGTCAGATGCGTTGGATTCCTACTAGGAACCAAAGTCCACTTTAGTTGATGCCTCGTTAACATACACTCAGCCGATTGATCGATTCCCCTGCCGTGTGTGACGGTCTTCTCTCTCTTTCAGACGACACCTTCTGCTGGCCTCCGTGTGTTGATGAATAGGCATGGCCATACGCACTTTGCCAAAACGAAAAAGGAGAACAATTAAAAAAAGGGAGATACCGTTCGCACTCGAGCCGGATACTCCACTCGTCCACTGGAGAGACGTGGGGTAATCCCTATCATCCAGATGAAAAAGCCTTAAAGCATATATTGACGGATACAATAGATCCAACCCCTCAAACGCCAAAGAATGTGTTAGTCCACGTTAGCGGATAATTATCGATCAATCCTCAAATAATATCTTTCGCAAAAGGATATCTTAATTAGAAATCTCAAATCCATACCATTACATGCAACGTAAAACATAATCTAGGCAGAGCACATTCAACTCTGCCATGCTCATGTCCGGCAGCCGGCTGCGCCCCTCAAAGTGTTGCTCCGATCGCCGGTGAGTTAGAGGAGAACATGGGACATACACCGGCTCATGGGACTCAAGGTGCCGTCGTTAACCATGACCCACTCTTCCTCCTCAAAGCTCGGAACCTTTACGCTGCCCATGGAGGTTAAATCAATGATAGATCTTTCCTGGGAGTAGGAGTGGGCACTTTCAAACCGAAAACCGAAATTTGAAACCGAACCGAACCATTTTAACCGAAATATAGGCTAAATCGGTTTTTGGTTTGAAAAATATAAATTATTTGGTGTTTAATTTTAAATCGGTTTTTGATTTAGAAAAACCGTATACACCGAACTAACCGAATTATGAGTCCACTACCCTTGTTTCTCTCCGCACAAGCACAATAAGATAGCTAATTTGTCTAAGTCGCTAGCTAGTTGTGTATCGCTTTGGAAATTATACATAGGTTCATGCAATCACAAGAGCATGGGTCTAGTGCATATATTATAGGATCTCATGCATGCAAATACTAATTGGTAGCTATTTTTAAAGATGATTGGCGGCTATGTTTGTAGAAAGTATAATAAATAGTTACATGATACGTTGCTTCAACTGATGGTGGTGCACATGTATTTTGGTTTTTTGGTTAACCGAACAAACCGAACCGATATATTTTGGTTAATAAGGTTCGGTGGCAATTTTTATCATGATTATTTCGGTTGTCATTTTTCAGAAACCGAAATTCTAGAAACCCGAATAAACCGAACCGGATTAACCATATAAACTGAATGCCCACCCCTACCTGGGAGGAGCCGGCGAAGTCCATCATGACGGGGTTGCGGCGCCCCGACTGGTGCACCATACGGGGCGCCACGAAATGTGACGCTGGATTACCAACGTCCACCGCCGTGAGGGCTGTCGCTGTCTCCCGCGTCCGCTGCCTCGCACGGTGGGCACGTTGCGCCATATTTGTGTCGGGCGACGCCCATGCGTTCACCTCCGCCTCGGACCGCCAATGAAGCGATTGCGCATCCGACACCGTGTTCGGACGCCAGACGGACCACATCGCTTCCGATGAGGCAGCGGCGACACACCTTGCAACGGATCCATGCGCTAGTCGGGCAGACGCAATGGATTCCCAACGGAAGGAGTCCGAGCGCTGCCGTCGGGCGACCTCCTCCCGGGAGCCGCGGAGCGCAAGGTGGTCAGTCATGTCAGCCTCGGGGTCGCGTGGACTGAGTTCGGGGTCAACGGATCTGGAGGTGCAGGAATCGAATCCGATGTTCTCCATGCCGGAGAGAGCCCGAGACTGCCGAATGGGAGCTTGGTTGGTAGAGTGGAGTGGAGGGAAGGGATGGGGTTTGCTCCGAGGAGTGGATGAGGACAAATAAATGTGGGGTCGAATGAGCCAATGTGGGCCGGTTCCGATGTGGCGGACGCGCCCGGGTGCTATATATGCTGGGGTTATGATCCTGACAATGAGTATTAGGGGTACGAATAAGGGGCAGAGCCTAGCTACAGTGCAGGTGTAACACTCGGTGTTTAACGAGTTTGGGCCCCTCTCGGAGGAGGTAAAAAAACCTACGTCTCGTGCCCTGAGGCTTGCTTTGATTTGATGGGTATAGTTACAAAGATTACTTGATGCCTGGCTATGGAGAGGGGTGCGGCTTATATAGGGTGCGCCGCAGCCCCATGTCTCCCATGCTGCCGAGGCAGTTAATGATATTGAATGAGTTAGTTACTAGTGTCTGAGTGGTGATCCGTCAGACACTATTTAGTGGGCGACTTAGGATTCCTCAACCATTATAGCTCCTATGACGTCCCCTTCCCCTCTTGTGTCTAAGTGGTGATCTGTCAGCCGAGTGACATGTGATTGCCCGAGTGCCGTTGAGTTGTCCGAGTGAATCTCCTGATGTATGCATCTGAATGTTGCCATGGTCCAGGGACCTACCTATGATGGTGATGGGGCCCGTGTGGGTCCCAAATGATGAGTCCTTGACCCTACCTAGAATAGGTGACCACATCATTAGCCCACGAATCGGTTGAGATTTCGTAGGACAAACAAACCGATCCTTTGGTTGAGTCTGAGTGCTGTCAGGGTACTCAGAATATGTTTCCGAATCGTGGCTTGTTTTTCCTTGGATGGAAACGGAATGGATTTTGGACTACAGGTGTACCCAGATGTCTGGGTGTTGCTGATCGTCGAGAAAAACCTGCTGGCATTCGTTTTATCTCTTGGAGGAGGTAGACTAGGGCCCCAGGTGAGAGCAAGCCATTACAACTCGAGTGGCGACGCCGACGCGTGGTCTCCAAAGAGATGCCACTCCTTATCCCAGGGGACCACTAGCATAGGCCTTCTATGAGTCCAGTTTTACGAGTCATGCGCCTTGGAGCATACTGAGAGGGCCAAGTGAACGCGCACAGGGTCGTCAAGCTTGTCATGTAATAATCCTGAAGAAGACTTCAGTCAGGGGTTTAACATGGCCGAGTGCACGGGTCCCCGCAGAGGATGGTCAGTCTGACTGACATGCGTCCTTTAGGAAAGGAATCTGGGGTAATCAATCAGATTGACTCATCCCGGAAATCTCAGGATTTGAATTTGTTCGTGCGCGCACATAAGCGGTAACATCGTGTGTTAGTAGGTTGTCAGGACCGGTTTTTCAGTAACATAATTACCGAGAGAACCGACCTTTTTATTGAACCAACACAGAAGGATACTTCTTACTGGTAGAAAAATCCTTGATACAGAAATCCAGAGTACTGGATATTATACATGGTTGAGCTGAGATTGCTCAACAATTTATTACAAGCATGCCGATATAATACATATGGGCGGATATGACACAATGGTAGGGTGGCATAACTACTAACTCATAATAAAAGAGGTGGTGGATATGTTACAGTGTAGTGGGTGACATGACTCTGATATCTTACAGTTCATCGAGTGTCGGAGTGAGACCCGATGAATTTATTTGGTGGGTGGCGGAAGCGGTCATAAAACAGTGATCAACTCCAGGATCGCAAGAGACTGACTGGGACTCCACTAGATGTCGGACTCGCTATCGAACTCTTAGTCCTTGAGATCGCCTTCGTCAACATCTAGCCAAATCAACAAGCCAGGTGAGTACTTTGAATGTACTCGCAAGACAGTTCGGACATAAGATATAACAAGTGCAAACATGAAGCATATGAGTAATCTAGCAATATGTATCAGAATAATATAGTTTGCGCTGCAGGTAAAAATGGAAGTCGGGCGGTAGTCCTCCCAAAATCCATAAGAGAAATAAAAGCAAAACCAAACGAGTGTCTGCGCGACGCCTCGTGGGGAAAAAATGAATAAAAACATGCCACAGTCGTACATCTATGCGACATCACATAAAGGGCTTGTATTCAAAAGTAAATAAAAAAATGCCACAGTCGGACGTCTGAGCGACATCACATAAGGGGCTTATAACAAAAGTAAATAATAAGAATGCCACAGTCGGACGTCTGAGCGACATCACATAAAGGGCTTATAACAAAAGTAAATAACAAGAATGCCACAGTCGGACGTGTGAGCGACATCACATAAAGGGCTTATAACAACTTTGACATAACGGTAAAATATTTCAAGAGGTTATCAGTACAGAAATAACTCTTTAGTTCATCTACCAAAATGA
>LR738712.1:99561237-99734802 GCA_902687465.1 Secale cereale
CACAGTCGTACATCTATGCGACATCACATAAAGGGCTTGTATTCAAAAGTAAATAAAAAAATGCCACAGTCGGACGTCTGAGCGACATCACATAAGGGGCTTATAACAAAAGTAAATAATAAGAATGCCACAGTCGGACGTCTGAGCGACATCACATAAAGGGCTTATAACAAAAGTAAATAACAAGAATGGCACAGTCGGACGTCTGAGCGACATCACATAAAGGGCTTATAACAGAAGTAAATAACAAGAATGCCACAGTCGGACGTCTGAGCGACATCACATAAAGGGCTTATAACAAAAGTAAATATCAAGAATGCCACAGTCGGACGTGTGAGCGACATCACATAAAGGGCTTATAACAACTTTGACATAACGGTAAAATATTTCAAGAGGTTATCAGTACAGAAATAACTCTTTAGTTCATCTACCAAAATGACCCTTGACTAAATCACCACTCTTATTACTGTCATGAATTATCTGAGACGGTCACTGGGGTTGACACGAAGTTTGACACTAGGCCATAAACATGGCTACTCGAAAGATTTTGACTCTGCAGAGCTTGTACTCTTATATCACAGCCAACGGATTCCACTAGCCACGAGGACTAGTTCCGTCTACGGTGTTTTAGCAGAAACACAACTGACCAGTACACACCCATTTCACATCCTGCTGCCCGGAATCACCCGAGCCAACATTCATGAAAAACTTTAAGACGGGGAGGCTACAACCTCGAATAGCATGGGATCAAATTTATATCTGCGCGCTCTAAGGGGTGCCCCCCTCTCGGTCCCAACCGGAAACACCCATGCCCCCTGACCGGATGACGGGCTTTAATCCAAGGCCATGGAACCCTCATCCCGGCCCCTCTATTTGGTGTGTACACGAAAAGAGGTTTGCTACTGACTAAACCGTAATCTTTGCAGAAGGCATGTGACAGTACCAAAAAGAAGACGAACGGGATGATGACTTGATCCACGTTGATACTGGAGATAACAGATGACTGGCATGCTCCAACAATACCAGTTCACAACCCATCATGTCACCACATGATCGGGGTGGTTCAATCATTATCATACGGGTTCACCCGAAGCTTGCTTGCATGAAATATAATCATCCACAAATGCTTATATGACCATGCTATGAAGAAGAACTACTCAAGCAAACATGCAACACACTCATCATATCAAAGGTTCAAACATGCTTGCCTGGTTCGGAATAGTCTGAGTCTAACTTGGTGAAGTTCGCGGCTCCGTCACTTCCGTTGGTATGGGTTCCTGGTGTTCTTCCGCGTCGGTGGGTGGTGGAGTTGAGCGTCGGCGAGCCCCACGTCGACGGCGACCCTTTCTCCGACAGACGGTGGCTCAGGTGGTCGTGGGCCTCGCCGAAGAGAGTTGCTGGGGTCAAATTGGAGTGGGGTTAGTCTCCTAGAGGTGTCAGGAGGCTACGGGCAAGTCCATGGCGGTGGAGGAGCTCTCACCAGAGAGAACGCTGCCGGAGCCCGAAGCGGACAGAGGTGGCCGGAGTCGAGGAAGAAGGGCCCCTCGAGGCTCTTCCCGTGGCTGGGCGGGGTCTGGTGAGGTGGTGGAGATGTGCCGGGTCGAGAGCGAGCTCAGAGGTGCTATATATAGCCAGCCCGAGGCGGTTGCCGTGAACGGGATAAGTCCGGCGAGCGATTACGGTGGCACTGTGGCTGGACGGGTGGTTTAGGTGTTTGAGCCTCGACTAGGAGGTGTACTGATTCCATTTCGGTGCCTAACTCAGCAAGGCAGTGGCGTTTACGGCCTGTCCCCAACGGAATGACCGTGCGGCACGTCGGCGGCAGAGAACGCGCCCTGGGCGTGCCAGGCCACGGCGATGGTGCTGCAGGCGTGTGCTGGCAAGGAGACGGCCACGCGGAGCTCCCAGGTGGCTTGGGCGGTGGCGAACGGCGTTATGCCGCAGGGTGCCTCCTGTCGGCCGCCATGGGTGGCTCTGCTGCCGCGAAAGACGCCGCCACAGGCGGGCCAGGGTGCCACCGATGCCAGGAACCATCCAACTGAGCGTGCGGCGCTCTAGATAAGTGTGAGGTGCAGTGCAGCAATGATCCAAAGCGGCACTGATGAGATTGACGAACGTTGTTTGACAAAACTGACGAAGCTGCACTGTCGCCTGTTAACTTCAGTTAACTTTTCTGAAGTTGACAGAAACAGTGCACGCCAGGTGTTTGATAAAATGATTTTGGCATGTGGAAAATCTTTATGGAGCTGATATTTGGTGGAGTGGTCTCTTGATGCATCTAGAGGCTGCCTGAATTTTCGCAGATTTTTAGGAAGAAAGAAAATATGAATTTCACCAAAATTTGCAAATCTGGTCCAAACTTGCAGCAAGTGAAATTTGAAAATTTTGAACTGTGGACCAATGAAACAAGATGGAACTAGGTTGTGGGTACCAAGGACTAGTCAGGGGAGTTTGTTTGGAATCAAAAGTAAAAAGGAAAATGGTGGATCCTTTGTAAATCACCGTGATTCATTTCAAAGGACAGAAATTGTTTTTGGTATAAAATAAATAGAAGAAAAATCCCAATAAGGTTGAAACCTATTGGAATTGATGAGAGACTAGTTTCAAGGTGAAAATGAGATCTTGGAGAGAAAGACTTTCATTGGGTGCTATGGCAAGAAAAAATTGAAAGGAGAAGACAAGTCCAAGATTCTTTTATGATGGATATTCATGAAGGGAAAAAGAATCAAACATTACCCTTTTGAAAAAATATCTTGAGTTGAGCTAACACAAGAAGAAAACCTTCAAGAGCAGAATCAAGTTTGAGAAGGACACACAAACTTTTGCCAGGAAAGTTTTTAGGAAAGGGTTTTAAGAGAAGATCAAATATCCCCCTTCCAAAAGACCAAAAAGTTGGAAGAAAACCAAATCCAAAAAATTGGAGTGTTACAACACCTACCCCCTTAGGCAAAATCTCGTCCCCGAGATTTCAACTGATCCTAAAATAGGTGTGGGTATTATGTCCGAAGGAAATCCTCCCTTTCCCATGTTGCCTCATCCTCGGTGTGATTGCTCCACTGAACCTTGAGAAATTTAATTGTCTTCTGACGGGTTCTTCTTTCAGACTCTTCCAATATTTTTATTGGGCGTTCCCGGTAGGTGAGGTCTGGTTGCACATCGTGATTTTCATTCTACACATGCTTCTCCGGGTTGCTTACACATTTCCTTAGCTGTGAAACGTGGAACACGTCATGGACGTCTGATAGTGCCTTGGGAAGGTCCAACTGGTAGGCCATTGTGCCTCTCCGTGCAACTATACGGAAGGGTCCGATAAATCGTGGTGCTAGCTTTCCTTTGACTTCGAACCGTTGCAGGCCTCTATAGGAGATACACGTAGATACACGTTTTCACTGGGTTCAAAACTCACTTTCCGATGCTTTTGACCGTAATAACTCTTCTGTCGGCTTTGGGCTGTCTTGAGTCGATCCCGAATTAGTCTAACTTTTTCCTCAGCTTCCTTGAGCATGTCTGGGCCGAAGATACGGCTGTCCCCTGTTTCTGACCAGTTTAATGGGGTACGGCATCTTCGTCCGTACAAGGCTTCGAAAGGTGCCATTTTCAGACTGGCTTGGTAACTATTGTTGTATGCGAACTGGGCATACGGCAAGCTTGCTTCCCAACTGGTCCCATAGGTGAGGACACATGCCCTTAGCATGTCTTCTAGAATTTGATTTACTCGTTCCGTTTGTCCTCCAGTCTGGGGGTGATAGGCCGTACTGAATACTAGTTGTGTCCCCAGGGCTTGCTGTAAATGATCCCAAAATTTCGAGACGAACTGAGTGCCTCTGTCGGATATTAGTCTTTGGAACTCCATGTAGGCACACTATACGGGCGAGGTAGAGCTTGGCAAGCTTCTGGGTGGTGTGGGTTGTCTTTACTGGAATGAAGTGTGCCACCTTAGTCAGTTTATCTGTGATGACCCATATGGCATCATTTCCGTGCTGTGACCGTGGCAGTCCAACAATAAAATCCATCCCAATATCGTCCCATTTCCACTCAGGTATCTTGTTTGGCTGTAACAGTCCTGCGGGTTTTTGGTGCTCGGCTTTAATGCGTTGGCATGAATCACAACATGCAATGTACGTGGCTATATCCCTCTTCATACCGTGCCACCAAAATCTTTCCTGGATGTCCTTGTACATTTTGGTCCCTCCAGGGTGAACTGAGTATGGAGCGGTGTGGCTCTCTGCTAGAATTTGCTGTTTGAAGTCTTCGTTATTAGGTACGCAAAGCCTGTCTCCGAACCATAATGTTCCCTCACTGTCTATGGTAAATTCTGAGGCCTTGTCCTGACTCACTTTTCTTTTTATACCTTCAATGCTGGGGTGTCCATGCTAAGCCTTCTTAATTTGTTCTATTAGTGTAGGCCGTATTTCCATACTTGACACTTCACCTTCAGTGACCATCATTAAGTTGAGCTTGGCGAATTCCTGCTGGAACTCAGGTCTCAAATTTTGTAGGCTGTCGTTGTTCGAGTTGGGGTTACGGCTGAGAGCATCTGCTACTACGCTTGCCTTTCCTGGGTGATAGTGGATGCCAACGTCATAATCTTTCACCAGTTCCAACCAGCGTCGTTGTCATAAATTGAGTTCTGGTTGGGTGAAAATATATTTGAGACTCTTATGGTCCGTATATATTTCACAATGATTCCCAAGCAAAAAGTGCCTCCATTCTTTGAGTGCATGAATGACTGCTGCCAATTCCAAGTCGTGAGTAGGATAATTTTCTTCATGTTTCCGTAGTTGTCGGGAAGCGTATGCGACTACCTTGCCTTCTTGCATTAGTACGCATCTAAGGCCCTTTCGGGATGCGTCGCAATATACTTCAAAACTTTTGTGTATGTTTGGTACGACCAATACTGGGGATGTTGTTAATTTCTTTTTGAGTTCCTAGAAGCTTTTCTCACAAGCTTCAGTCCACACGAATTTCTTATCCTTCTTGAGTAACTGTGTCATTGGTTTGGCTATGGTGGAAAATCCCTCAATAAACCTCCGGTAATATCCAGCCATTTCGAGGAAACTTCGTACATCTATTACATTGGCCGGTGGCTTCCGACCAAGTACAGCCTTGACCTTTTCCGGGTCCACAGTAACTCCTTCTTGTGTCAATACGTGGCCTAGAAAACCAACCTGTCTTAACCAAAATTCACATTTGCTGAATTTGGCGTAGAGTTGATGTTTCCTTAATTCTCCCAGTACAATACGGAGATGTTCAGCATGTTCTTCTGGTGTCTTTGAATATACCAAGATATCATCAATAAATACCACAACAAATTTGTTCATGAGGTGGACAAAATATGCGGGGGCGTTGGTCAGTCCAAACGGCATTACTGTAAATTCATATAGTCCGTATCTGGAGGTGAATGCGGTTTTTGGGATATCTTTTGTCCGTACTTTTAATTGATGATAACCCGACCTTAAATCAATTTTTGAGAAAACCTTGGCTTGCGCGAGCTGGTCAAATAAATCATTTATCCGTGGCATCGGATATTTGTTCTTGATGGTGACCATGTTGAGCACTCGGTAGTCTATACACAATCTCATAGTCCCATCCTTCTTTTTGGCGAATAATACCGGCGAACCCCAAGGTGAGGAGCTGGCCCGTATAAATTCTTTGTCCAGTAATTCCTTTATTTGCTTCTTTAGTTCAACCAGTTCGGACGGTGCCATTCTGTATGGTTTCTTGTAAATGGGGGTGGTTCCAGGTGCTAGCTTAATGATGAATTCTATTTCTCTGTCTGGTGGCATGCCTGGCAGTTCTTCGGGAAATACGTCCGGAAACTCACATACTACTGGAACTTTGCTTAACTCAGAAGTGTCTACCTTGTTTAATTTTGGTTGTTGCGATACTGGTCTTTCCTGAGCTGCGACTCTTATTTTCTTCCCGTGATGATGAGTAAGAATCACAGTTCGGTTGAAACAGTCGATGAATCCTTTGTTGGTGGTTAGCAAGTCCATACCTAGGATAACATCCAGTCCCTTGTTTTCCAACACGATGAGGTTTGCGTGAAACTTCAATCCTTCAATTTCAATGGTTACACCTTGACAGTAATTTTGAGTGATCTGCTTACTTCCGGGGGACTTAATGGTCATTGATTTTCCCAAGGGAAGCATCGAAAAATCATGTTGCAAAGCAAAGCTCTTCGAAATGAACGAATGAGAAGCTCCGGAATCAAACAAAACCGTGGCAGGTATTGTGTTGACAGGGAACGTACCGAGTATGATATCCGGGGCATCCTGTGCTTGTTCCTTGGTCACATGGTTTAGGTGGCCCTTCTTGTGGTTGTTATTGGGGTTGAAGTTGTTACGCTTGGGCGCTAAATTGTTTCCATTGCTGTTTAGCTTCAGGGTTGAGTTCCTTGGTTTTGGGCACTGTTTGGCATAGTGTCCCTCTTCTCCACAAGCGTAGCAAGTAACACCTGGGCGATACGTGAAATCCTTGTCCCTTGCATGAAATTTTTTTCTCAGACGTGTGTCATTGGTCATGGATTTGTTCGCCCAATTTTTCTGAAAATTTATCTTATTCCTGTTGTTGCGGGGGTGGGTGGTCTGATCCCTTTTTCGCTTGCGAATATCTTCCAGACTGCGACGCTCATTTTCCAAAGTAATAGCCTTGTCCACGAGTGTCTTGAAATCAGGAAATGTGTGTACGACTAGCTGGCATTTAAGTGCTGGTGCCAGACCGTCTAGGAATTTTTCCATCTTCTTGCTTTCAGTCATACGTTCTTCGTTGGCATAATGAGATAATTGAGTAAACTGGCTGTTGTACTCAGTCACTGTCATGCCCCTTTGCCTGAGGTCATCAAACTCTTTTTTCTTGATCTTCATAATGCTTCTAGGGATGTGCGCCCCATGAAAACCTTCTTTAAAATCCTCCCAGGTGATATCATTTTCATTGGGGTGCATATGCAGAAAATTCTCCCATCATAATGCAGCTGCTCCAGTAAGATAGTGTGGTGCATAAAGTACCTTTTCACGATCTGAACATTGTGCCACAATCAACTTCCTTTCAATGTCTCGAAGCCAATCATCGGCCTCAAGAGGTCTGTCAGTGTGAGAAAATGTTGGCGGACGTGTCTTCTATAATTCAGATAATTTTGAATGCTGCTGGTATGGCTCACGGTGATTCCCCATATTAATAACGTGGTTCATCATTTCCTGATGCTGCTGCTGGCTTTGTTCGTAAAGACGGCATACTTGAGAAAATGCTGTTTCGCTGCCCTGCTGACTTGACTGCCCCTGCGTGAAATTGTTACCGGTTTGCGTGCCATAATTTTCCTCTGGCGGACTTGGCATGGAACGTGTCCAGGGACGAGTCATTTTTCACTCTGGGGTAATATTGCAGAAATCATGAGAAAAATTGAGCGGCAGAAAATAAACCAAAGTTTTGCAAAGGCAGCAAAAACACAAGCTCCGAGGATTTTTAAATAAAAACTTGATTGCGCAGGGAGAAGGACCGCTTAGTACATATCTTACATGCGAGTCGTAATTATACATACGTCACTCAGGATGCGCGTACACATTCCTGACATGTTATTTATGCTAGTGCACTTCTCCAAGATCCTACATGATGCGCAAGCAGACTACTTCCCATCAACCTATTTTACATATATAACATATCATACAAGCGAACACAATGCATCGCGGACAGGCGCACTAGTCAGAGATGTTGAAGACTTCCCTCGGCCTGCCGAGAGTAAGGCCCAGTGGTGATGGGGACTCAACCTCCTCCTCACTAATAGGCTCTAGGTGTGGAATACTGGTACGAGGAGTTGGTGCGGGCGCGGCAGGTGGTGCAGCTCTGACTGGAGTAGGAGCAGTGACCTGGTCAAACTCCTCAGTGGTAGGCAGGCGGCGAGCGGTGGCTAAGATGGCAGGTGCATAAGATGCTGAGAACGAGACGAAAGTTAGTGGTGGTGAAGTATGGAGCAGCTCCCTCCTGTTGGCGGAACCACTCTGAACTAAATCCATACGAGCAGCCACCAAGTCGTCCACAAGGTTATCAAAGGCTGCCTCAAGAGCCTTGAGGTACTCAACCAATGATTCGATGGCTTCATCACGTTCTCCCCTTGCGCAAGCAAACACATAGTGGCACGTGTAAGGCACGTGGCATGGGAGGTAACGGTAGCGACGAGTCTTCATCGAAGGAAGAGCATCCCGGAGACGAGCTATCGCCTCACGGGCAGCCATTTGCATGGCATGCCTCTCCGTAGGCATGGCCCTGCCCACAAATTGGAAGCGGCGTGCTTTAGAACGCCCTCCCTTGAATTGCACCGCGGCCTGGTGCATCGACACGCTGTCGCTGATCTTGTGCCGGTAGAGTGTGAACTCAGGACGGGTTGATGACCCGATCGCGACCTTGGTGATGGCGACGAGGAGCTTGATAAACCCCTCAGGAATGTTGGCGAACACTTGTGAATCGCTCTCGCCGCTGGCCATCTACAAAAGTATAAAAAAATTCCGAATAGTCAAATCATAAATTTATGATGACTAACAGAAAATTGCTACAAATGCAAAAATGCTGAAATAGCATTCAATATGCTAATAACCGATTAGCGATCGCACCTAGTTGCTTCCTACAGTCAGCCTGGCTCTAGTACCAAGGTTGTCAGGACCGGTTTTTCAGTAACATAATTACCGAGAGAACCGACCTTTTTATTGAACCAGCACAGAAGGATACTTCTTACTGGTAGACAAATACTTGATACAGAAATCCAGAGTACTGAATATTATACATGGTTGAGCTGAGATTGCTCAACAATTTATTACAAGCACGCTGATATAATACATACGGGCGGATATGACACAATGGTAGGGTGGCATAACAACTAACTCGTAATAAAAGAGGTGGTGGATATGTCACAGTGTAGTGGGTGACATGACTCCGATAACTTACAGTTCATCGAGTGTCGGAGTGAGACCCGATGAATTTATTTGGTGGGTGGCGGAAGCGGTTATAAAACAGTGATCAACTCCAGGATCGCAAGAGACTGACTGGGACTCCGCTAGACGTCGGACTCGCTATCGAACTCTTCATCCATGAGATCGCCTTCGTCAACATCTGGCCAAATCAACAAGCCAGGCGAGTACTTTGAATGTACTCGCAAGACAGTTCGAACATAAGATATAACAAGTGCAAACATGAAGCATATGAGTAATCTAGCAATATGTATCCGAATACTATAGTTTGCGCTGCAGGTAAAAATGGAAGTCGGGCGGTAGTCCTCCCAAAATCCATAAGAGAAATAAAAGCAAAACCAAACGAGTGTCTGAGCGACGCCTCGTGAGAAAAAATGAATAAAAACATGCCATAGTCGGACGCCTATGCGACATCACATAAAGGGCTTGTATTCAAAAGTAAATAAATAAAAAATGCCACAGTCGGACGTCTGAGCGACATCACATAAAGGGCTTATAACAAAAGTAAATAATAAGAATGCCATAGTCGGACTTCTGAGCGACATCACATAAAGGGCTTATAACAAAAGTAAATAACAAAAATGCCATAGTCGGACGTCTGAGCGACATCACATAAAGGGCTTATAACAGAAGTAAATAACAAGAATGCCACAGTCGGACATCTGAGCGACATCACATAAAGGGCTTATAACAAAATAAATATCAAGAATGCCACAGTCGGACGTCTGAGCGACATCACATAAAGGGCTTATAACAACTTTGACATAACGGTGAAATATTTCAAGAGGTTATCAGTATAGAAATAACTGTTTAGTTCATCTACCAAAATGACCCTTGACTAAATGACCACTCTTATTACTAGCATGAATTATCCGAGACGGTCACTGGGGTTGACACGAAGTTTCACACTAGGCCATAAACATGGCTACTCGGAAGATTTTGACTCTGCAGAGCTTGTACTCTTATATCACAGCCAACGAATTCCACTAGCCACGAGGACTAGTTCCGTCTACGATGTTTTAGCAGAAACACAACTGACCAGTACACACCCATTTCATATCCTGCTGCCCGTAATCACCCGAGCCAACATTCACGAAAAAGTTTTAGACGGGGAGGCTACAACCTCGAATAGCATGGGATCAAATTTATATCTGCGTGCTCTAAGGGGTGCCCCCCTCTCGGTCCCAACCGGAAACACCCATGCCCCCTGACCGGATGATGGGCTTTAATCCAGGGCCATGGAACCCTCATCCCGGCCCCTCTATTTGGTGTGTACACGGAAAGAGGTTTGCTACTGACTAAACCGTAATCTTTGCAGAAGGCATGTGATAGTACCAAAAAGGAGACGAACGGGATCATGACTTGATCCGCGTTGATACTGGAGATAACAGATGACTGGCATGCTCCAACAATACCAGTTCACAACCCATCATGTCACCACATGATCGGGGTGGTTCAATCATTATCATACGGGTTCACCCGAAGCTTGCTTGCATGAAATATAATCATCCACAAATGCTTATATGACCATGCTATGAAGAAGAACTACTCAAGCAAACATGCAACACACTCATCATATCAAAGGTTCAAACATGCTTGCCTGGTTCGGAGTAGTCTGAGTCTAACTCGGTGAAGTTCGCGGCTCCGTCACTTCCGTTGGTATGGGTTCCTGGTGTTCTTCCGCGTCGATGGGTGGTGGAGTTGAGCGTCGGCGAGCCCCACGTCAACGGCGACCCTATGTCTGGTGGACGACGGCTTGGGTGGTCGTGGGCCTCGTCGGAGAGAGTTGCTGGGGTCAAATTGGAGTGGGGGTTAGTCTCCTAGAGGTGTCAGGAGGCTACGGGCAAGTCCATGGCGGTGAAGGAGCTCTCACCAGAGAGAACGCTGCCGGAGCCCGAAGCGGACGGAGGTGGACGGAGTCGAGGAAGAAGGGCCCCTCGAGGCTCTTCCCGTGGCTGGGCGGGGTCTGGTGAGGTGGTGGAGATGTGCCGGGTCGAGAGCGAGCTCGGAGGTGCTATATATAGCCGGCCCGAGGCGGTTGCCGTGAACGGGATTTGTCCGGCGAGCGATTACGGCGACGCTGTGGCTGGACGGGTGGTTTAGGTGTTTTAGCATCGACTAGGAGGTGTACTGATTCCATTTCGGTGCCTAACTCAGCAAGGCAGTGGCGTTTACGGCCTGTCCCCAACGGAACGGCCGTGCGGCACGTCGGCGGCAGAGAGCGCGCCCTGGGCGTGCCAGGCCACGGCGACGGTGCTGCAGGCGTGCGCTGGCAAGGAGACGGCCACGCGGAGCTCCCAGGTGGCTTGGGCGGTGCCGAACGGCGTTATGCTGCAGGGTGCCTCCTGTCGGCCGCCACGGGTGGCTCTGCTGCCGCGGAAGACGCCGGCGCAGGCGGGCCAGGGTGCCACCGACGCCAAGAACCAGCCAACTGAGCGTGCGGCGCTCTGGATAAGTGCGAGGTGCAGTGCAGCAATGATCCAAAGTGGCACTAGTGAGATTGACGAACGTTGTCTGACGAAAGTGACGAAGCTGCACTGTCGCCTGTTAACTTCAGTTAACTTTTCTGAACTTGACAGAAACAGTGCACGCCAGGTGTTTGATGAAATGCTTTTGGCATGTGGAAAATCTTTCTGGAGCTGATATTTGGTGGAGTTGTCTCTTGATGCATCTAGAGGCTGCCTGAATTTTCGCAGATTTTTAGGAAGAAAGAAAATATGAATTTCACCAAAATTTGCAAATCTGGTCCAAACTTGCAGCAAGTGAAATTTGAAAATTTTGAACTATGGACCAGTGAAACAAGATGTAACTAGGTTGTGGGTACCAAGGACTAGCCAGGGGAGTTGGTTTGGAATCAAAAGTAAAAAGGAAAATGGTGGTTCCTTTGTAAATCACCATGATTCATTTCAAAGGACAGAAATTGTTTTTGGTATAAAATAAATATAAGAAAAATCTCAATAAGGTTGAAACCTACTGGAATTGATGAGAGACTAGTTTGAAGGTGAGAAGGAGATCTTGGAGAGAAAGACTTTCATTGGATGCTATGGCAAGAAACGTTTGAAAGGGGAAGACAAGTCCAAGATTCTTTTATGATGGATATTCATGAAGGGAAAAAGAATCAAACATTACCCTTTTAAAAATATATCTTGAGTTGAGCTAACACAAGAATAAAACCTTCAAGACCAGAATCAAGTTTGAGAAGGACACACAAACTTTTGCCAGGAAAGTTTTTAGGAAAGGGTTTTAAGAGAAGATCAAATATCCCCCTTCCAAAAGGCCAAAAAGTTGGAAGAAAACCAAATCCAAAAATTTGGAGTGTTACATAGGGCAAGTGGGGGCGTGGCCCCTTGATTTTCATGCCCAACATCCGCCATGCGTCGTGCTCGCTCTGAGCGAAATCTGCTTGTGTGGACCGTTGATCTGGAGATTGGTGGTGTAGGATCCGGCCCGCCATTTGCCTTGTAGTATAAAAAGGATTTGGGGGTAGCGGTCGGGCCGCGAGATCCCCTTTCTTCTTCTCGTCTCCTCCGCTCCCCTTCTCCACATGGGTGCCCAGAAACCTCACGGTGATGGCGAGAGATTCCACGGCCAAGGCGGAGAAAGCGAAGAAGGTTGGGAGAGCTTCTTCCTCGGGCTCCAGAGCAGCGGTTGGGGGTGCGTCCGGAGAGTGGATCCCCTCGCGCATCTCAGGTTGGCGACTGGAGGAGCTCACCACAGAGGGGATCATCCCGCAAGACGGATGGCGTTGTCCGGTGGCGAGGGAGGTCGAGCCAATGCCGTAGGAGGACGAGTGAGTCCTTCTGGTCACTCACATTGAGAGGGGGGTTCTCGATGCCGCCTCACCCCTTCTTCCGTGCTTTCCTTGATTACTTTGGTGCGCATATCCACCGTCTTCCTCCCAATGCCATTGCTTGCCTCTCAGCTTTCATTTCCCTTTGCGAAAACTTCCTTGGCTATCACCCCCATTGGGGCCTCTTCAAGCGCACCTTTACTTGTTGGTCGATGGCCGTCAAGAAAGACTCGTCGAGTGGGGAGAAGACCCGGGTCACCCAGCTTTGCGGTGGTCTGGGCATCCAGCTGGGGGTGGTAGTGCTTTCCCCAAGATGAGTTTTTCAGACTCGGTCAAGGGGTGGCAAGGAAATTGGTTCTACAGCCGAGATGTTCCAGGGGCCAACAGTCAGTCAAGCCTTCCTTCGTACTCGGCAGAGCGGGTGCACGCCCACGAGCCCCTTTCAGTGACGAAGGAGGAGAAGGCGGACGTCGACGTCCAGACCATCACCCTCACTAGTGATGTGAACGCTGGTGTGAATAGGATGGATCTGCTGGAGATGTTTCTCACTCGTTGGATCCAGCCACTGTAGGCTCGGGTCCACCCAATGTGGATGTACAAAGGGTCGAGTGACCCCACCCGAGTGCATCCCAAGGACCTAGCCGAGAAGGAAGTGGGGGCCAAGATTTGAGCGATTACTTGTGCATGAGATAATCCGAGGGGGCAGGAGGTTGCCCCCGTACACCAAGGACATGCAGCCCCTAGAGGTACGCACATGGTGTTGAACTGGATTGCACTTGTACTGTTCTTCGTGTGACTGATTTTGATCTTATGGAGGATTAACTCTTTGGGAATTTCAGAACATGATCTCTAACGTCCCGACAGTAAACCAGTTGCCCGAGGACGTGCCGAGTGACACCAAGCATCGCCACTCAGAGGAGTCCGACGACGACAACAGCGAGGAGGAGAGTGACGAGGACGAGAGCTCTGATGAAGATGGGGAGGAGGCCGAGTCGTCCCCATCCTACGACACCCCTAGGGAACCCCGCTCCAAGGCGCACCATGACCTGAAGGGCAAGGCGAGCGGATCTCAGCAGCCGACTGCATCAGGGCGGGCGACTCGCAGCTCCAAGCACGCCCGTGCCGAGGTGGAGAGCTCTACCAAGAAGCAGCCCAAGTTACTCAAGCAGGTTTCCACGAAGCCCCGGAAGGCCGTGGTGCCACAAATCAAGGTGGTTGTCCCTATAGCTTTGACGTGAGTGTTCTTGTCGACCCTTTGATTATTCCTATGCTGTCTCGGATGTTGACCAAGTGCTCCTTAACCTCTGCAACAACGACACCTCGACAACTTCAGCGGACCCGCACGCCCGCAAGCTAGGCCTGAATGACGCTGACGCGACAAACGTCGCCACCTGCAAAGGTATGTTGCGTTGGCTGACTCGGATGGTTAGGCTTTCTCTGACTGAGTTTTAATGGTCTCCTTGGTTCACGTAGCTCCGCTCGAGGTTATTCAGTTGGACGACGATGAGAGGGTCGACCCACCCAATCCTCACGCTATCAGGGAGGAAGTGCCGAGGGCGGATGTGCCAATGACCGACGTCTCTCCCCGCCGAGTGCCACGCGTTTCTCTGTCAAAGACCGTCCCAAAGACTATGAGGTCGAGTCCTCTAGCTTAGGGTGGCTCGGCGTCTTCGATAGCAGTGGTCCCCACTGCAGGGTCTACCCAAGAATTCGCCCGCTTAGCCTGCCCATTCGACTACAGGTGTGCCACATAGGCGTAATCGACCCGAGTGCCTTGGGTGTAGCAAAACTCGTGTGGTCAAACTTCCCAGAAGGTTACCCATCCTCACACTACTCCAGTCCGAGCACGCTTAAGTTCGCATTTCTATCCAACCCCAACACCACCTCACTTAACAGGCACTTGTTGATATATCTATCATATCAATCCTATTAAACCTTGTTGATGTCTAGGTCTTTGTTCATGTTCATGAGTGTGATGAAATTTTGAAAAAAATATTTCAAACTTCCCGGTCATATTACGTATCATATTTTCAAAAACATTTACAATAAAAATTCGAAACTAATTTTTTTTCTGTTACTAGTGGCGCACATAGCAAATCGTGCGCCACTAGTAAGTTTGAATTATTTTCCATTTCCCCCCTCTAGATCTTAAAAGCCCCGTATCTTTCGTTCTGTTAGGTTTTTGGGGATTCTGAAAATCTTGAACATAGTTTCCCCTGCTCAATTCGGATGTAACTTTTCGAGTTGATGATTTTTCATATAAAAAACTTTTTAATTTGAGTTTGTTTGCAAAAGTTATGCCCATTTTACTAAATTCCAAAGAGATTTTGCAAATAAAGTCGAATTTCATATTTGTAAATTTTTCCAACAACTAGAGCACATATCACGCGGCAAACTTATTTTCTTTTATGTTTTTGATATTTCCATCATTTTTTTATTTTTTTAAACTGAAAAGGCGGTCCACGCAGGTGGGGGTGCATTTGTTCAAGTCATACACATAGTAATGGCACACCTTCATAAAGTGCGCCATTACTATGTGTATGACTTGGTCAAACGTTGGTCAAAGTTAGTAATGGCGCACTTTGTGTAGGTCCGTCATTACTAAGTTTGACATAGTAATGGCACACCTTTGCAAAGTGCGCCATTACTAAGTTCGATCGAGGTTTGACCCAGTCATACACATAGTAAAGACACACTTTGTACAGGTGCGTCATTAATATGTCAACTAGTAATGGCACACTATCCACACGTGCGCAACTGCTAACAACTTTTTTTTTCAAAACTAGTAATGGCGCACCACACACCAGGTGGGCCATTATTAATATGTCAATAATGGCGCAACTGTATCTGGTGCGCCACTGCTATATAGCAGTGGCACCACATACATGGTGCGTCATTAATGTCCATATTAGCTATAGCTCTTTCTCTAGTAGTGACATCACCAATCCATCGAACGACCTGGCACTTTAAACAAATCAAGGACGAAATATTGCGGGAGATGTGGCTAGAAATGATGAATCTTCCCTAGTAAGCAACTTCAATCCATGGTGTGAGCTTCAATAGGTTTTCTACTTGCAAAAAGCCAGAGACACCAAGATAGCACAGACAGACACCTTCCCATGGAAATTGGCATTTTTACTGTCAAGTATATATATTTCGACACCATCGATGATCTCCAGCCATTCGGGAAAAAAATTCAGTGATCTCCAGCCCTACAAAATTTAATTTGTTTGAGAACTTAAGGTCACTTTGAATTCGATGATCCCAAAATTTAAGTTGTTGGGGAAATTAACAAATATGAAATTCGACTTTATTTGCAAAATCTCTCTGGAATTTAGTAAAATGGGCATAACTTTTGCATACGAACTCGAATTAAAAAGTTTTTTATATGAAAAATCATCAACTCGAAGAGTTACATCCGAATTGAACGGGGGGAACTTTGTTCAAGATTTTCAGAATCCCCAAAAACCTAACAGAACGAAAGACACGGGGCTTTTAAGATCTAGAGGGGGGGGGAATGGAAAATAATTCAATCTTACTAGTGGCGCACCATTTTCTATGTGCGCCACTAGTAACAGAAAAAAATAGTTTTGAATTTTTTTTGTAAATGTTTTTCAAAATATGATACGTAATATGATCGGGAAGTTTGAAATATTTTTTCAAAATTTCATCACACTCATGAACATGAACAAAGACCTAGACATCAACAAGGTTTAATAGGATTGATATGATAGATATATCAACAAGTGCCTATTAAGTGAGGTGGTGTTGGGGTTGGATAGAACTGAGAAGTTAAGCATGCTCGGGCTGGAGTAGTGTGAGGATGGGTGACCTTCTGGGAAGTTTGACCACACCTGTAGTCGAATGGGCAGGCTAAGCGGGCGAATGGAATCAGAATCCATGAGATAATCCGAGGGGGGCCAGGAGGGTGCCCCCGTACACCAAGGATATGCAGCCCCTAGAGGTACGCACATGGTGTTGAACTGGATTGCACTTGTACTTTTCTTCGTGTGATTGATTTTGATCTTATGGAGGATTAACTCTTTGAGAATTTCAGAACATGATCTCTAACGTCCCGACAGTCAACCGGTCGCCCAAGGACGTGGCGAGTGACACCAAGCGTCGCCACTCAGAGGAGTCCGACGACGACAACAACGAGGAGGAGAGTGACGAGGACGAGAGCTCTGATGAAAATGGGGAGGAGGCCGAGTCGTCCCCATCCTACGATGTCCCCAGGGAACCCCGCTCCAAGGCGCACCATGACCTGAAGGGCAAGGCTAGCGGATCTCAGCAGCCGACTGCATGAGGGCGGGTGACTCGCAGCTCCAAGCATGTCCGTGCCGAGGTGGAGAGCTCTACCGAGAAGCAGCCCAAGTTGCTCAAGCAGGTTTCCACGAAGCCCCGGAAGGCCGTGGTGCAACAAATCAAGGTGGTTGTCCCTATAGATTTGACGTGAGTATTCTTGTCGACCCTTTGATTATTCCTACGCTGTCTTGGATGTTGACCAAGTGCTCCTTAACCTCTGCAACAAAGACACCTCGACAACTTCAGCGGACCCGCACGCCCGCAAGCTAGGCCTGAATGACGCTGACGTGGCGGACGTCGCCACCTGCAAAGGTATGTTACGTTGGCTGACTCGGATGGTTAGGCTTTCTCTAACTGAGCTTTAATGGTCTCCTTGGTTCATGTAGCTCTGCTCGAGGTTATTCAGTTGGACGATGACGAGAGGGTCGACCCACCTAATCCTGACGCTATCAGGGAGGAAGTGCCGAGGGACGATGTGCCAATGACCGATGTCTCCCCCCCCCGACTGCCACGCGTTTCTTTGTCGAAGACCGTCCCAAATACTGTGAGGTCGAGTCCTCTGGCCCAGGGTGGCTCGGCATCTTCGATAGCAGTGGTCCCCACTGCAGGGTCTACCCAAGCTCCTCTGAGTGGAGCGGCGACGATTCTGGTCCCGAGGCCAACGTCCACGACTTCATCGACCCCGGCTACCTCCTCCCTATATACCATGTCCCTAAGGATCGGGTGGGGCGAGCAAGGAGGCTCTGATCCATGTGGGGTTGACGTGCGACCGGCTGAAGGAGGCTTATGACGCTAGCACAGCGCTGCAGACCAACGTTCGAGTAAGTACCATTGTGAGTATGATTTCCAGTCGAAGTTTCTTATTTTCTTGTGGTAGGATTTCTGTCAGTGGGTTTGCGCAGGGCACACCCACTGGGTGTTTATGATCCAGTGGGGGAACGCTGAGTGTGCCCACTGGGTGTAGTCCCCGAGGTTCCTGTCGACTAGAGTCAGTCAGTAGGAGTCTTTGAACTTTTTGTTGAATATCTTTGCGTTCACTCGAAGTTTAGCCGGAGCGTAGTCAAGTGGACATGATCCAGTGGGGCACGCTGAGTGCACCCATTGGGTGTAGTCCCCGAGGCTACCATTGACTGGAACAGTCGGTGGTAGTCTTAGAAATTGTGGTCGTTCCACCCTAAGGTTGGGTGTAGTTTTTTATTGCTTTCACTCGGAGGGTAGCCCGGGCTCTCCCGAGTAATTACGGTTCAGTGGAGGCACGCTGGGTGCACCCACTGGGTGTAGTCCCCGAGGCTGCCAACGACTGGATGAAGTTGGTGGCAGTCTTTAGAACCTGCGGTTGCTTTCCAACACGAGTCACTGTCCAGTGAGGGCACGCTGAGTGCACCCACTTGGTGTAGTCCCCAAGACTGTCGTCGATTGCTCGCAATCGGCAGAGGTCTTTTGGCGTTCAGGACGCTCGGCGACACTCGAGCATTAGAGAGATAATAAGCAGGACCATCTTCATTGCTGACTTAGAGGTTAGCCGAATAAAGCAGATCGTCTTGTGTTGTTGTCCTCCATCTTCTTCATTGCCGATTCGAGAGTTGGCGGAGTGAAGGTAGATCAGAGGGTACTTGAGGATCTGGTATTGGTCCGGCTTGTTCCTTCTAGTAGGCATGACCCAATGGTAGTCAGAGGGTACTTGAGGATCTAGTATTGGTCCAGCTTGTTCCTTCTAGTAGTGCATGACCGAATGGTAGTCAGAGGGTACTTGAAGATCTGGTATTGGTCCAGCTCGTTCCTACCAGTAGTGCATGGACGAATGGTAGTCAGAGGGTACTTGAGGATCTGGTACTGGTCTAACTTGTTCCTTCTAGTAGTGCACACCGAATTGTAGTTAGAGGGTACTTGAGGATCTGGTACTAGTCTAACTTGTCCCTTTCAGTGGTGCACGATTGTTTGGAATGAGTATGTACTTTTAATTTTTCCTTAAAACTTACCGACTGACTGTTTTTGGTGTGGTGCAAAGAGCTCGTGAGCTGGGGTCCCACTACGCTACGATGGAGAAGGAGGTGACAACCCTCCAACTGGATCTGGAAGATGAGAAGCTAATTAAGAGTGCCCGACTGGAGAAGGAGAAGAGAATCCTGGGAGGTAAGTTATTTTCCATGTCTGGCCGCCACACACTGCTTTTCTCTCTTGATCCGAGTCATTTCGCTCCGACAAATGTCCACGGCGAGAACGCCTGGCTCACAACAAAGCTCAGGACTTCTATTTCTATAGAAACCATGAAGCAGGATTTGGAGAACAAGGACAAGGACCTGGCGCTGGCTCAAAAGGAAGCCAAGTCCAAGACCAAGCTGGCCGACAAGAAGCTAGCTTCAGTCAGTAAGTTGGAGGCAGAGCTTAGGGACCTCAAGGCTGTCGTTGACGCCGCCAGAGGCGAATCTTCCGAATGGAAGAACAAGTTTGAAGGCCAGGCTGGTGTCTTTGCGTAGGAGAGGCAGACCCTGGAGGAGAAGATCGAGAAGATCAAGGAGAAGAAGAATGCCCTAGAGTCGTACATTGAGGAGTTCTGCACGGAGTTTAATGAGAAGCTCGCTGGTAAGTTTTTCTTGGCTGAATGAGACCCATATGATGCTGAGTTTCTCCAATTGCATGCTCATGGGCTGTCTTCTTTTTCTTAGAGCACTGCTATAACAAGGAGCTGGACCTGGAGAGGCTTGAGAGGGAACTGGATCCTTCTAGGTCGCTCGTTGCCAACAAAGCGACTCTCGCTATCCTGCGACTGGAAGACCACCTAGAGAATGCCCTATGCTATATCCTGCGGATGAGAAGTGCAGCGGGCCAGAATGACAATGAGCTACAGTCGGGTGAGGAGACTCCCAAGGACCTGGAGGCCACCCTAGAGCAGCTGAAAGAGGTCCTTGCCCGTGTGAAAGCTTCGACGAAGTCGCCCACATGAAGTGGATCCAACATGGCACTATCGCTCGTCCGTGTTCATTGTAGGAACGTGGATGAGAGATTGATGGGCCTCCGAGTGATGAAGAAGAAGAACCTCAAGTTTGAGGATTTCATGGAGACCTTTGCCGAAGCAGCCACTCGCATTGCCGACGGCATTGACCTGGAGACCTTCATCGACCCAGCTAGCCCTCCGCCTGAGGCTTAAAACACTTGGTTGAACTCACCCCGGAATGCCGAGTGGTTGATGTAATGAAATACTTTGTTGAACCTTGGGCTCATTTTACATTGGAAACATTCAGACGGGTCAAATCTTTGGTCTGAAACTCTTTAAGTCTCTATTTGCTTCTTGTGTTTTGTTTGGCTTAGGTGAAAGCTGGTTGGCAGCTAAGCCTCCTAGTGTGGAGCAGATCCCCACTCAGATTGTTTTTTAACTTATGCAAAAGTTGGCTCGCATCGAAGCCCCCAAGTGCGAAGCAGATTCTCACTCGGATTGTTTCTTAACTTAGGCGAAAGCTGGTTCACAGCTAAGCCCCCGAGTGCGAAGCAGATCCTCACTCGGATTATTTTTAACTTAGGTGAAACCTGGTTCGCAAATAAGCCCCCGAGTGCGGAGCAGATCCCCACTCGGATTGTTTTTAACTTAGGCGAAACCTGTTTCGCAGCTAAGCCCCCGAGTGTGGAGCAGATCCTCACTCGAATTGTTTATTAACTTAGGAGAAATCTGGTTTGCAGCTAAGCCCCCCAATTGTGGAACAGATCCTCACTCGGGTTGTGTTTTGAACTTAGGTGAAAACTGGTTCAAAGCCATGCCCCGAGTGCGGACCAGATCCTCACTCGTATTGTTTTTTTATCTTAGGCGAAAGTTGGTTCATAGCCAAGCCCCTGAGTGTGGAACGGATCCTCACTCGGATTGTGTTTTGAACTTAGGCGGAAAAATGGTTCACAACTAAGTTTTCTCCTATCTACACCCACTGGAGGTGTGTTAGTTTCCGAATGTAGTTAGTCACCTGAGTGAAACCCGACCGTAGGCCGTACTAGACGATATATGTGGAAAAGCGAGACTTTTATTCATCTTGGTTCATTTGGACTAACTATTACAAAGGAATATTTTTATTCTAAGTGTAAAACTTGGAGAGCATATCCGTGTTCCAAGCTCTTGGCTCTTCTGTTTCTTTAGCAAAGTTGTAGAGTCTGTATGCTCCATTATGTAGGTGCTTTGAAATGGCGAATAACCCTTCCCAAGGAGGTGCCAGTTTGTGAGGCTTCTGCTGATCCACTCGGAGGACCAAGTCTCCCTCCTCGAAAGCGCGTCTTTTGATGTTCCAATCGTGGTAAAGAAGCAGGTCTTGTTGGTACAATATTGACCTTATAAGCGCCAGCTCACGCTCTTCTTTTAGGAGGTCCAGGCCACATTTTGCCTTGCCTCTTCAGCTTCAGCCTCCGAGTACAGATCCACTCGGGGAGAATTATGGAGCAGATCACTCGACAAAACTGCTTCTGACCCATACACCATGAAGAACAGGGTGCGGTTGGTGGACCGGTTCGGGGCCGTCCGCGGGCCCCAAAGGATTGATGGCAACTCGGTTACACAGGCTCCTACCGCGTGGGTCAGGTCGCGCATGAGGCGGGGCATCAATCCTTGGATTATGATTCCATTCGCCTGCTTAGCCTGCCCATTTGACTACGGGTGTGCCACATAGGTGTAATCGACCCGAGTGCCTTGGGTGTAGCAAAACTCGCAGAACTCATCTGAGTCGAAGTTAGACCCATTGTCGGTAATGATGTTGTGAGGGATTCCGAATCTGAAGATTATCTTTTTGATGAACCGAATGGTAGTGGATGAATCCAGCTTCTTTATTGTTTTTTTCTCGGTGCACTTGGTGAACTTGTCGACCGCCACCAACATGTATGTGAAACCGCTTGCCCCGGTACGAAGTGGGCCAACCATGTCGAGTCCCCGAATAGCGAACGACCAAGTAAGGGGAATAGTCTTCAGAGATGACGTCGATTGTGCGATTGATTTGCATAGAATTAACACCCGATGCATTGATCCACTATATCTCAGCCGGCCTCATTGGCTCGGGGCCAATTGGACCCGGCTCTGAGTGCTTTGGCAACCAGGGTCCCAGAGGATGCATGATGCCCACAAGTTCCTGATTGGATCTCCTACAAAATTTGCCACCCTTCCTCCAATGATATGCATCGCTGAGTGACTTCAGTCGTGCTTTTCTTGTACAATCGATCCCCCATGATGGTGAAGGCCTTAGATCGACGAACGAACTGTTGGGCCTTAACTTCATCTTCTGCGAGATCCTTCCTGAGCAGGTATGCCAGATATGGCCCAGTCCACTCGAGAGTGATAAGAAGGATTTCTTGGACAAGGTCAATTACTACGGGGATGTCTACTTCAGTCAGATTGGAAGGACCGAATGGTTGCGGGGGCTCCTCCATAAAAGGATCTTCCTTGATTGTGGGCGAGTGTAGGTGTTCGAGGAACACATTCTTGGGCACTGTCTTCTGGGTTGAACCTATATTGGCCAATTCATCAGCTCCTTGGTTCTTGAGGCATGGCACATGATGGATTTCCAGCCCTTCAAAGTGCGTCTCCAGTTTTCTGACGGTGTTTCTGTAACACCCTGGTTTTTGGCCCTTTCTTTTTCTTTTGATTCATTTGGATTTTTGCTCCGATTTTCTTTTTGGAGCAGTTCTATGGACTTGAAACTTGGGAGACCATCACTTCTTCTCTCAAGTGACTCATCATTTCTCAAATATCTTCCAAGATCATGGCAATTATATTCTAGCTCAGCTCCCAAATTATTTTTCTCATGAATATTCCTTTTTCTATTAAAGGAATAACCCTGTCTGACCTAGGTTGTGAAGCAACCTATACTTATGTATTCCAAAAACACAAATAATTCTCATAATTTCTTTGGGTCATATATTCCTCAAATATGCCCAAAAGTTTCCTTGACCAGTTAAAAAATAATTCTCCAATATTCATTCTTCAATTTTGCCCAGGGTGGCACTTTGTGAAGGAAGTGCCACCTATCCTTTCTTGTTTGCTCCCAAACTTTTTGGGCATTCTTTCATGTCCAAATCATTGCCACATGACAAAATTCAACTCCATTTAATTTGGCTAGTGAATCTTCCTCAGTGATTTTTGAAAGTTTCTGTTCAAATAGAAGCTTTGTGAAGGAAGTACTAGCTAGGGTTCTCCAAATGAGTTCTAATTTTGCAAGCTCCTTAATGTGCTCATATCATGACCCTCTACCAAATTTCAGCTCCATACAATGATCTATGTGAGCACAAGATTAAATCTTTGCTTTTGTCAATATTTTCAGATTGCGAAGCAAATATATTTTATATTGCTTCATTATTGCTGAAAATTTACCCGAGCATTCTCCTAGACATATAACTTATCTCCACCAAATTTTGGATCATTTTCATCCAACCAATATTCCTCTATTATTTTCTCAAGTTTCTGGACAAGGGGGAACATTGTGAGGAAAGTACCATTTTGGAAAGTCCAATTGGTATGAAACTTTGACAGCATCTTCATATGTCCAAAACCTGCTGCCTTGCCAAATTTCAGCCCAATCCAATGAACCATGTGAGTGCACCATCCTAATCTTGATTCTGGACCAATTTTTGCAGTTACAAAGCAACCATGTTGTTTTGTGGTCCATTTCTTTCAAAAATCCACAGGATCATAGTCCTTCCTCTGCTAAACCTCCTAGACATCAAATTTGGCTCCTCTAATCACTTCTCTGTTGATCACAGTTACATGGTCAAGTTTGATACAACAATGTTCTAGTGATGCCTCACATCCCTCATTGGCTTCTTTTGTTCGTCTTTCACTTCCCACAGTTTCCAGGATGGAGAGACAACACTCTAGACATGTCTTGACAGCCTCTAGTGTCCCATCCTTGCCAAGCTAGGCGGTGACCGCATGGATTCTTGCGTCTACACGTGCTCTGCGCATCGGGTCTTGAGACTTCTCCAACATATCTATAATTTTTTATTGTTCCATGTTGTAATATTATCATTCTTGGATGTTTTAAAATCATTTTATATCATTTTTGGGACTAAACTATTGACATAGTGCCATGTGCCAGTTGCTGTTTTCTTCTTGTTTTTTACATCGCAGAAAATCAATATCAAACAGAGTCCAAATGCAGCAAAACTTTTTGTGGATTTTTTTGGACCAGAAGACATACAATGGGCCAGAGAAGCACCTGGTGGGTGCCCCGAGGGGGCACAACCCACCAGGGCGCCTGGGCCCCCAGGTGCGCCTAGGTGGGTTGTGCCCACCTCGGTGGCCTCCTGCAGCGCCTCTTCTCTCTATAAATACCCCCATTCTCAGAAAACCCTAGGGGAGTCGACGAAATTTTGTTCCAGCCGCCGCAAGTTCCAGAACCACCAGATCCAATCTAGAGCCCTTTTCTGGCACTCCACCGGAGGGGAACAAGATCACGGAGGGGTTCATCATCCTCATTGTTCCCCTCCGATGATGCGTGAGTAGTTTTCCACAAACCTATGGGCCCGTAGGCAGTATCTAGATGGCTTCTTCTGTCTTTGTATCTCAATACAATGGTTTCTTGGTGATCTATTTGATGTAATGATTTTTTGCGGTGTGTTTGTTGGGATCCGATGAATTGTGAGTTTATGATCAGATTTGCCTTCATTTAATATCCATTCTTCATTATTTTAGCCTCGTATTTCTTCTCCGATATTTGGGTTTTGCTTGGCCAACTTGATCTATTTATCTTGCAATAGGAAGAGGTGCTTTGTAATGGGTTCGATCTTGCGGTGTCCTTTCCAAGTGACAGAAGGGGCAGCAAGGCACGCCGATACGTCTCCAACGTATCTATAATTTTTTATTGTTCCATGTTGTTATATTATCATTCTTGGATGTTTTACAATCATTTTAGAGTCATTTTATATCATTTTTTGGGACTAACCTATTGACATAGTGGCAAGTGCGAGCTGCAGTTTTCTGCTTGTTTTTTACATCGTAGAAAATCAATATCAAACGGAGTCCAAATGCAGCGAAACTTTACAGGGATTTTTTGGGACCAGAAGACACCTGTTGTGCCAGATAAGCACCTGGGGGTGCCCCGAGGGGGGTGATGATTGCTAGGACTACGTCAGTTGTTTCCCCAAAGAGGAAGGAATGATGCAGTATAGCAGCGGTAGGTATTTCCCTGAGTGATGAAACCAAGGTTATCGAACCAGTAGGAGAACCAAGCAACACAACGTAAACAACACCTGCACACAAATAACAAATACTCGCAACCCGACGTGTAAAAGGGGTCGTCAATCTCTTTTGGGTAACGAACGTGATAGAGTTGTAAATATTGATAGATCGGACGATAAATAAGATAAATTGCAGCAAAGTATTTTTGGTTTTTTGGTTTAATAGATCTGAAAATAAAAGCAAAGGAAAATAGATCGCAAAGGCAAACAATATGAGAAAGAGACCCGGGGCCCATAGATTTCACTAGTGGCTTCTCTCGAGAAAATAGCAAACGGTGGGGAAAAATTACCGTTGGGCAATTGATATAACTTAAAATAACCATGACGATATCCAGGCACTGATCATTATATAGGCATCATGTCCAAGATTAGTAGACCGACTCCTGCCCGCATCTACTACTATTACTCCACACATCAACCGCTATCTAGGATGCATCTAGTGTATTAAGTTCATGGAGAAACGGAGTAATGCAATAAGAACGATGACATGATGTAGACAAGATGTATTGATGTAGAAATAGACCCCATCGTTTTATCCTTTGTAGCAACGATACATACATGTCGGTTCCCCTTCTGTCACTGGGATCATGCATCGTAAGATCGAACCTACTACAAAGCACCTCTTCCCATTGTAAGATAAATAGATCAAGTTGGCCAAACAAAACCCAAATATTGGAGCAGAAATACAGGCTATAAGCAACCATGCATATAATATATCAAAAGAAGACTCAAATAAGTTTCATGGTATAAAAAGATAGATCTGATCATAAACTCAAAAGTTCATCGGATCCCAACAAACACACCGCAAAAGAGTTACATCATATGGATCTCCAAGAGACCATTGTATTTATAATCAAAAGAGAGAGATGAAGCCATATAGCTACTGACTACGGACCCGTAGGTCTACAAGGAACTACTAACGCATCATCGGAGAGGCACCAATGGAAGTGGTCAACCCCTCTGTGATGGTGTCTAGATTGAATCTGGTGGTTCTGGACTATGCAGCGGTTGGATCGAAATTCCGTCGACTCCCCTATGGTTTCTGTAATATTGGGGTATTTATAGAGAAAAGAGGCGTTCCGAGGGTGTCGGTGTCAAAACCGGCAAATCTCGGGTAGGGGGTCCCAAACTGTGCGTCTAAGGTCGATGGTTATAGGAGACTGGGGACACGATGTTTACCCAGGTTCGGGCCCTCTCTATGGAGGAAATACCCTACTTCCTTCTTGATTGATCTTGATGAATATGAGTATTACAAGAGTTGATCTACCACGAGATCGTAATGGCTAAACCCTAGAAGCCTAGCCTGTATGACGATGGTAATGAGTCTATCCTCTCCGGACTACACCCTCCAGTTTATATAGACACCGGGGGGGGTCTAGGGTTACATAGAGTCGGTTACATATGCACTCCGAGCAATAAGTACAACTTCCGTTCGGAGTGAAATACCCAGGTTCACTCGGAATCAAAAGGTCTGAAAGTGGTGAAAACAAAGCAGTCATATTCCAAAGGAAACCAAGTTCAGATAAATTCCGCAAGGTTCGGGCAGAAGTACTCGGGCATCAGGCCCGAAGGAGTTTAATGGTTACAAAATCACTCGGCATTCCGAGGCAAATTGAATCAAGGCATAAAGTTTGTTCACTCTACATGAGGGGGGCTTGCAGGCTCAACAAATTTGTCCAGTTCAATTCCGTCAGCAATGCGGGTGGCAGCGTTGATAAAAGTCTCCATGAATGACTGGAATTGAAGCTTCTTGGTGTTAGCGACCTTGAGCACCGCCTGCTTCTCTTCCTTAGCCTCCTTGCAATGGACACGGACCAGAGACAGAGCCACGTCAGCACCGCACCGAGCAGCCGACTTCTTCCATTCCTGCACTCGACCAGGGATCTCATTAAGCCAAGTCATCAGAGACTCGAGGTCATTTTCAAGCACAATTCCCGGCCAGAGCGCCGTGTCGATCCGCGACACCGCCACCTTCAGTCGTGCAAGATAACCCGTGATACTGGCAAGGCGAGATTCCAGTCATAACACGTTCATCATAACTTCATCCTTGACAAGGGAATTGATGGGATCCAGACCTGTCTCGATCCGTCCAGTCTCTTCCTCGAAGTTTTGACAGAATTCTGCACATACAGAAATATAGTGAGTCGACAGTTATGAATCAGTCGGACAAAGGAAAATACATTCAAGCATGAGGAACATCTTCCCAGATAAGTCTCCAGCTCGTCCCAGATGAGTCTCCAGCTCGTCCCTCTTCTGGGTGAGATCTCCAACTTTGTCGTCCAGAGCCAGCTTATCCTTCTTCAGCCGTGTTACTTCCCTGTTAGCCCCATCAAGGGCAATCTTCAGATTAGCGTTTTGTTCTTCCAACCTGCTGGCTGAGGCCAGCTTCTGGTCAGCAAGTTCGGTTTTCTCTTGCGCCTTATGTTGCGCCACTGCCAAGTCGAGATCCTTCTGCTCCAAGGCTTGCTTCATTTGATCTATAAGAAATAACGCTCGTCAGATGAGCTTGAAGCTGTCGGTTTTCATTGTGCACATTCATGCAACAGTCGACAAGCTCTATACCTTTCATACCAGATGCTTCATCCTTAGCTTTCTGCAAGTTCTCCCTAGCTAGCTGCAGATCGAGATTGAGTTGGATCTGCTTCTTCTCAAGTTCAGCAAATTGAGCTTCGAACTCACAAGATTTCTGCAGTCAACAAATAAGATAAGTCAGTCGACAAGAGTAAAGACAGTTTCTTCCAAGTGGTAAAGTGTAGAGATTGAATTATTATGCCAAAAATAGTTCTAAGACTACTGTCGAATCAAACATTCAACAGTAGCCTCGGGGACTACACCCAGTGGGTGCACTTGGCGTGCCCCCACTGGTTCCCACTCGACATGATCCGTCGAGTATGAGTGGAAGGACTAAAAAAGACAAAATGGCCCTATTCTTAGACCACAGCCGTCTGCCCGCAGTCGACCGTGGTCTCGGGGACTACACCCAGTGGGTGCACTTGGCGTGCCCCCACCGGTTCCCACTCGACACGATCCGTCAAGTACGAGTGGAAGGAATACAAGAAACAACAACAACATTCATTCTGAGACCACGACTGACTGCCCGCAGTCGACCATAGTCTTGGGGACCACACCCAGTGGGTGCACTCTGCATGCCCCCACTGGTTCATTCGACATGACCTGGTCGATTGAAATACAAGAACTATACAGCAGAAGCTAGAACACCCAGTGGGTGAATGGAACAAAGGCAGACTCAAGATAGACGTTCATTAAAGATTGCAAACGCTCATCCACGGACTTCATCATACGAACAAAGCAGCGGTTTTCAGGTAGAATATCCTATCAGAACAACGACCAGTCGGAAAGGAATTCAATCGGGAAAGAACTCACCTAGACATTGATCCGAAGAGCTGAACTGGCATTATAAGCATCCATACTAGCCTCGTGCGCCGCCTTCGTTTATTCCATCATCAGACCTGCTTGGCGTATAGCCTCCTTAGTCGCACTCACTGGGTCCTCTGGGACATGGTGGGTAGCGAAGAGCAAAGTCGATGGAGCAGTCGGGGCAGCCAGAGGATTTGAAGCCTGGAGCTGCACGGACGAGGCATGGACTTGGACAGTCGACGCCGGAGGACGGTCAGTCGACACGGGACAACAAAAGAAAAGGCAGCCCGAGCTATGTCACCCTGTTGCTGAGCGTCTGAAGCAACATGCACCTTCCTGCCCCTCCTTCCCGTGCTCCTCCGAGGCACTTCTTCGTACTCATCATCATCCTCCGGCAGTTCGATGATGTTGGGTGGTGCTACAAAACATTCGGCCAAAGGAACATTCAGTCGACTGATAAAGAGGTCAACAAAATGGGGACATGGCTGTAGGGCTATACCTGCGCTAGAAATGGTCGCGTCTGCAATCTCCTCATCATTGTGGCCCTTGTCAATATCCATGGAAATCCCAGAAGTAGCGGCACTGGAAGTTTCAGAACTCACTCGATCAAACAGACAGATGAATAGACAAGATGCATAAAATTTCTCAGATAAGGGAAGAGCGGAAAAGAATAACACTCACGTGGAAGTAATCAGAACGTCCACCTTGATCGTAGGCAAGGCCTTCCGAGGCTTTGAAGGTGCAACCTTAAGCTGCTTAGGGGCCTTCTCAGTCGGATCAGGTGAAGTTGTCCGAGTGCGTTTCGGTACCTGCATGTTGGGCGGAGCCGCCTTGCCACGCGAACCTTCTGGATCATGTGTCAGCTTGGAACGCCTCTCGATGCAAGGTGGTGATTCAACCTCCTCGACACTGCTTGAGTCCTCACATTCTTCCTCATTTTCATCATCAGATCTCCAGTCGGTGACTGATACGTCTTCATCGTATCTATATTTTTTGATTGTTCCATGCCAATATTCTACAACTTTTTATACTATTTGGGACTAACATATGATCCAGTGCCCAGTGCCAGTTCCTATTTGTTGCATGTTTTCTGTTTCGCAGAATATCCATATCAAACGGAGCCCAAACGGAATAAAAACGGACGGAATTTTTTTTTGGAATATATGTGAATTTTGGGAAGCGGAACCAACATGAGACGATGCCCGAGTGGGCCATGAGGCAGGGGCGCGCCCTGGGCCCTCGTGGCCACACCGTAAGGCGTTTGTTTCCCTTCTTTCGCCGCAATAAAGCTAATATCCGGATAAAAATCGTGTCAAAAAATCAGCCCAATCGGAGTTACGGATCTCCGGGTATATAAAAAACAGTGAAGGGACAGAATCTGGGAACGCAGACATAGAGAGAGACAGAGAGACAGATCCAATCTCGAAGGGGCTCTCGCCCCTCCGCCGCCATGGAGGCCATGGACCAGAGGGGAAACCCTTCTCCCACCTAGGGAGAAGGTTAAGGAAGAAGAAGAAGGAGGGGGCTCTCTCCCCCTCGCTTCCGGTGGCACCGGAATGCCACCGGGGCCATCATCGTGTGACGGCGATCTACACCAACACCTCCGTCATCTTCACCAACATCTCCATCACCTTCCCCCATCTATCTACAGTGGTCCACTCTCCTGCAACCTGATGTGCCCTCTACTTGAACATGGTGCTTTATGCTTCATATTATTATCCAATGATGTGTTGCCATCCTATGATGTCTGAGTAGATTATCGTTGTCCTATCGGTGATTGGTGAATTGCTATGATTGATTTAAATTGCTTGTGGTTATGTTGTTGTCCTTTGGTGCCCATCATATGAGCGCGCGCGTGGATCACACCATAGGGTTAGTTGTATGTTGATAGGAGTACGTATTGGAGGGCAAGAGTGACAGAAGCTTCAACCTAGCGTAGAAATTGATGCATACGGGATTGAAGGGGGGCCAATATATCTTAATGCTATGGTTGGGTTTTACCTTAATGAACGTTAGTAGTTGCGGATGCTTGCTAATAGTTCCAATCATAAGTGCACATAATTCCAAGTAAGGGATGACATGCTAGTAGTGGCCTCTCCCACATAAAACTTGCTATCAGTCTAGTAACGTAGTCAATTGCTTAGGGGAAATTTCGCAACTCCTACCACCACTTTTCCACACTCGCTATATTAACTGTATTTGCTTCTTTATCTTAACAGCCCCTAGTTTATATTTACGTGCTCTTTATATTCTTCAAACCTATCCCACAAAAACTACAAAGTACTTCTAGTTTCATACTTGTTCTAGGTAAAGTAAACGTCAAGCATGCGTAGAGTTGTATCGGTGATCGATAGAACTTGAGGGAATATTTGTTCTGCCTTTAGCTCCTCGTTGGGTTCGACACTCTTACTTATCAAAAGAGGCTACAACTGATCCCCTACACTTGTGGGTTATCAGTGACCTCGCCGCCACCCTCCACTCCTTCTTGGACTTGCTCTCCATTGGGCACCGAGTACATCTCGGTATAAATCTGCAAGGCAAAGAGTTGAACGAATGTCAATCAGATTCAAAGACAGCTACAAATCAGAGCAAAAAAGTCGCTCGAAATTGAAGATCAAACCTTATCCGGCTCGTGGGCAGCGTCGAATGGACGAACTCTCCTGGTCCCCCTAGGGTTGTCCTTGTTCCCGGTGATGCTCCTCAACCACTGTTCCACCGTCTTCTCGGTGACCTCCTCCGGGTGGACCCGAATGGTGTCATTGGTGCCCAAGTACATCCACATCGGATGATCACGGGCTTGGAGAGGCTGAATTCGCCGACTGAGAAATACCTCCAGCGGATCCATGACAGTTACACCATCGCGGACTAGTTGGACTACTCGCTCGACCAACATGTCCACCTCTACTTTCTCAGCCAGGGTCATGATCAACGAAGGAGGCTGACTGACTCGATCTAAGGTGAAGGGAGGAAGACCGGTCGACTGACCCGGGGTCGGAATATCTTTGTAGTAGAACCAGGTCGACTGCCACCCCCTGACTGACTCAGGAAGGGTCATAGTGGGAAAAGTGCTCCTACCCCTCGTCTGTATACCTAAACCGCTGCACATTTGGATCACGTGCGTCTTCTCGTCAGTCGGATTCACTTTCTTGACGGCTTGGGAGCGGCAAGTAAAATTATGCTTGAACAAGCCCTAGTGCGGTCGACAACCCAAGAAATTCTCACACACAGAGATAAAGGCAGCGAGATATGTGATGTTGTTGGGGGAGAAGTGGTGTTGGGCACCGTAGAAGATTAAAAAAAACCCGGAAAAGGGATGCGGGGGCAGTGAGAAACCACGGTCGACATGAGTTGCGAGGAGGACACACTCACCCTCCTGCGGCTGTGGCTCGGACTCGTTCCCCGGCAGCCTCCAGGACTCGTGGGCAATCATGCCCCCATCAACTAGCTCATACATGTCCTCTCGCCGCATCGCGGATCGAATCCAGTCCCCCTGAATTCAACCGGGCGGCAGTCCGGATCTCGACGTCGACCCCCCGACTCGTCTTCTTGCCCTTCCCCGTCGCTGGCGCCTTCTTCGCGTGCTCCAGGGCCGCCGTCTTGTCTCTTCCCATGGTGGCGGGCTGCGCACGGGCAGAACGACGGCATCGAGAGAGGTAGGGATGCGTTGGAGAAGCGGAGGAGGAAGAAGAAGAACGAAGTGCACAGTACCGACGCATCGGCCCCGGCACCCTTTTATGGACCTGCTGCCGAGTGGCTAACTTGTGGGCTCGAGCAATCCTGTCAAATCCCGCAACAGTCACGCGCCCAATATGTCGTGAAAAAGGCGGCGCGAGAATTGAGGCACCACGGTTTATCCAGTCCGTTTACTGCGGCGCGCTCCGTCCCGCGCGCTTCCACGAAAATTTGAACCCCGCGAAATCCGGGAACCGCAGAACAACTAATCGCGCCGAAGATCTCGCACCTCATCAACACTCAAAGATTACTCGCATAGTTCACTCGACGATTTCTGAATCAATCAAGGCGACTGAAATAAGGTTGAAGGATCGGCTTGATTCCCAAGATCAAGGAAAATGCCTCTGAAGCGTAAGAATCGGGTCGGAATCAACTTCAACTCTCTTTTTCACTCGGACCTCAATCCATTCGGGGGCTACTGATGATACCATAGACCTAGGGTAAGGTCGTAGGCCTGACCTAGACACCCTACCCAAGGTCACTACCCTAGAATCAAAGACATTCCAAAGATGACAAAAGATACCGACTGAAGTAACAGAAGAGTGTAATCCACTCGACCATGTGTCTCACTCGGATACCCCAATTCCATTCGACCAGTGTAAAGTCACTCGACCGAACAAGGAACCACTCGGAGCATAGGAGATCAAAGGCCACCCTAGATGGCAATGGTCGGGCATTCACTCCGTAGTCTTAAAGGTCATTTATAACTCTATTACAGGCGTTATCAGTAACGTCCTATCTTTATGTACATTGAAACCTCTGTAACGTGGGATGGCTGGGGTCCTGGTGCACTCTATATAAACCAGCCCTGCTCCAGTACAAGGGTTCGCACCCCCTGTAACACACACACACCCATATTCCAGTCGACAGCCTCCGGGCACCGAGACGTAGGGCTTTTACCTCCTCCGAGAGGGGCCCGAACTCGTAAAACTCGTGTGTACAATCTCGCCGTAGCTGGGACCTTGCCTCCTCCTACGTAACCCCTACTCTCACTGTCGGGCTTAGTACCATGACATTATCCGTTGGTGAACGTGTGTTTTCATTTTCTGGTTTCTTGCAAGAATGTTGGATTCTTCATTTTGCATCAGATGAATCTAGTTTGTCAGAGCTACTACATGGATCTGTACGTGGTCGTTACTCAGTCATACGGAATGCAGGGAGCTCTTGGTTACTGGGTGCAACCGATGGGATACGGTAGCACGGGATACCTACAACCGATTTGGATGGCGGTCCACTAATAGGACAGGTGTTTAGTCACTGGGACCTTTTATATGCCGGTTGTGGCTTGATGTTCCTTTTGCTTCTTGTTTGGGTTGTTTGCTCCCTTTGCGAGTTGTATTGGATTGAAGCCTTGGATACCTTTTGTTTTGGTTTAATAATATGGTCGTATGCATCATTATGATGCAGAGGCCGGGGGTATGCCACCTTTTCCAAAAACCTGGACCAGTTTGTAATTTTCTTTCTTTCTGAGGTGTGTTGTACTTGTACCACTAGTTCTTTGCAATCTAGTCTTGTGGTTCTCCTAACAAATAAAATGGTACTTTCATCTTTGGGGGCATGGGGGACCAAATTGGGTCCTAGAATTTGATGATTGGCAAAGGCAATCTGAGTTGGAATGATTCTTCTACTGATTCACTGCGAGGAAGATATTTGTGAATGGATGTCAATAGGCCATCCACTGGCCGAAGCCCCCTGCCGTGGGCGGCGCGGGTGGCCGTCGCTGCTCCTGCTCAGCGTGGTGGCGGTCTGGACGAGGGAGGAGCGTGCTCGACGGATACGACGCTTGGAGCTTGGCGGGCGACGCGGGTTGGGTAGTGGCCCGATGTCGCTGCTGCTCCGGCCATGGGTGGCTCCACGACATCTTGGCAGGTCGGCTGTGGTGGCGGCTGACATGTTTTGGCATCGGCTCGTCCGTAGGCGGCTTGTTTCGGCCTTCGATCCCTCTCCTCGTCGTCCGGACGCTACATTTGTCGAAGGGTTGGCCCTCTCCTAGTTGTGGTCCATCGTTGAGGGACGATTCCGCCGCCGGGAGTGGCTGCGGAATCATCGTTGCCTCCTGTCTGGTGGTGGTGAGCCACCGGGGAGATACTCTCGTGCCCGGGTGCAACAGGACGGGGCGATGGAGGCCAGTTTTGGCCGACCTAGTTGGGTCTCGGCGCTGGGGCCGTCCAGAGGTGCGAAAGGAGGGGCCTTTCCGCTGAACTCTTTGGTTGGTGTAGCGGCGGGTCTCGGGTGAGGTAGTGCCAGGGTCTTGGATGTCGGGGCAGTGACCCTGGTGGTGGGAGCGCGGAGCTCATGGGCGGAGCCCGTGGCTCGGTGCTACCCAGTGGCCATGGCCATATGGGCGGCGTGGTAACCGGGGTGTGGCGTTCGGTAGCGGTGAGTGTTGGCCAAGGTGAAAACATGTTCTATCTTCGGACAAACCGATGGCGGCAAAGCTCGTTCCCTTCTTGATGGCGTCATCGCGGCTCTCAGTGCCGTCGTGTTGCTCCAGGGGAAACTCTGATCCTCGGATCAGGCGGTGGCGACGCTTCAGTGTCGTAACCTTCCTGAAGGCGTCACCTTGAAGCCCATGGTTCGTTGTATGCGGCTTCATCTCGTCGCGGTGGCTTGTCCGCGAGTCGTGTTGCTCCAGGGGAAACTCTGATCCTCGGATCAGGCGGTGGCGATGCTTCGGTGTCGTAACCTTCCTGAAGGCGCCACCTTGAAGCCCATGGTTCGTCGTATGCGGCTTCATCTCGTCGCGGTGGCTTGTCCACGATTGAGGACCCCGGTCGCTCTTGTAGTGTTAGGGGTGGTATTGCTGCGCTCAACGCCTATATATCCTACCTTGGGTATATGCGTATGTTGTGGTGGCGTGCGTTTATACCGGGTTGTTGATGATCTTGCTTTATATATAAAGCATGGGGAAAACCTTTTTGGGTATAGGCCATCCACTTCGTCCCCAACTCCGGTTCGATGATCATGCTCATGGCATAATGGATTTGGAAGCGGCACACCATCGCTAACCTACTCGACACATTCAGGGTTGCGGACTGGTCGTGGGTAAGGCGGGAACATTGGATCTTGCGGCGCTATTTCTGGCGAGTGTCTAGCTTGTACTTGTAGGGGGATTTTATTTTTCTATCAACGCACCGAGACACAAAGTTTATGCATTTTTCCCTTGCTACACTCTGACATAAAATTGTATTTCAAACTGAAATTGAACAGACAACATCATTGTATCTGGAGTACGCAGCAGTTACAAGGAGAAATACAATTTAATAGGCTTCACAATGACGTACATATCATAGCACACTGTTTTAAAATAATTCATTCTAGCAATAATAGAGAGTGTCCATTCCATCTTGCACATGTCTGCTGAACAAAACCCGAATTTCATGCTCGATGGAGATTGGAGACCTGAAACTTCATACAGTAGGTTATCAGCAGCTGAAATGCAGAACAAGTCAGTTTATAAAAGAGTGAAAATTGCATACCTGGAATGACATTTTAGTTTTTCCTGGATGCACATCGTCCGTTTAGCTTGTCGAGAATTGTTTCTATGGATGGTCTCTTCTGCCGATCAATCTCAACACATTCCAGTCCTATTTCGATGCATTTCTTTACTTGTTGGAGACCATCTGCATCTAACAATGGGTACTCGGATGCGATGCGCTGCTCTTTCCAATTTTCACGTACCTACGTACAGGATTGGAACCATGATCCTCAAGATAACACAAAAGTCAATTGTAACATGAGCTTCAAAATTTAGTCTTCAAATCATGAAGCAAAATTTCTCTTACATTTTTTATGAATTGCACTGCAGACGGTTCTTTGGCTTGACAATTCTTTTCTCCCGTGGTAGTCTCCATGATTAGTAGGCCTAAACTGTATATGTCTGATTTGGTGGAGATTTCACCTCTGTATAGATACTCTGGAGCTATGTATCCGCTGCATATCATTTAGATTTTTATAATTATTATTTATTACCGGAGAGATTAGAACGCAGTTTACTAAGACAAAGGAACAGAACATTATCGCAGTTTGTGGTCGACTTACTATGACCCAACAACATTCTGTGTGTTCATCCGTGTTTGTTCTTGACCGAAGAGTCTCGAGAGACCGAAATCGGCGATTTTCGGCACCATATTATCATCTAACAGTATGTTTTCCGGCTTGAGATCCATATGGACGATAGGAATGTTGTGTACAAAGTACAGACCGTTGCAAATCCCCTTAATTATGTTGAAGCGTGTGTTCCAATCCATTTTTGTATGTAGTTCTGAAGAAGTTAAACACAGAATTATTGAATTACTCGAATATACTGAATTACAACAACCTAAACATTTATTTATTAGAATGCTGACAGGAAAAATATGTTCACAAATTCTTTTGATAATATCAACTATTGCATTTTTTTTTCACCATTGAGCATTGAAAAGATGAAGGAATATAGTATAAACATATCAGAACATTAACATGAATGCAATTTGAATCAGGTAGTACTGTATTTACCAAAAAGATTCTTCTGAAGGCTTCCCCGTGGTACGTACTCGTGGCAAAGTAAACTTTCAACAATGTCAGCCACAATATATCTTCCATTGTTAAGCACCACTTTCTTTTGACCTTCATGGCAGTAGCCGACCAATTTTACTACGTTTTCATGGTGGAGAGCCATAATATTCTGAACCTCGTTAGCAAATGCTTTCTCACGCGCAATTGGCGAATTTTCAGCGAGTTTCTTCACGGTAATGATTTGCCCATCCGGCATAATTCCCTGTTCAACCTCGAAGATACATTTTTCAGGCAACATTGGCATCTTTTTTTCAGAAGCTCGTAAAAAAAGGCAGAAAAATGTGAAGGCATAAACATAGTAAGTACTCTACCTTGTAAACAGTTCCAAATGCGCCTGTACCAAGTATACGCTCCTCCGAGAACTGGTCGGTGATAGTCTTCACAAAGTCTAACGGCAAATTATTCGGTAATGTGCTCAGAACGCTCGGCTGACCTCCGCTGGCGCTAGTCGCCATTTCAGATGGTTGAACAAGCTTCGAGGTGAGCTGGTTCAAGCTATGCATCGTCAGAAATTCTTATGCGCCATATAGAAGGACAGATCTAAGTACGCAAGACTAGGCATACATGGATCTCTTGAAAACGAAGCAGGATATATGCAGCTTCTCGATTAAAAAGCACTGACCTGGAGAAGATCGAACACTTGGGGGTGATTCTCTCGAGCAGCTGTGAAGAGAGCGACGAAACGGGGCTGAGGCTTGTCAGAAGAATCGCTTCCTTGCTACTCAAAGGGGGTTAGCTTCGGGTGGATTTATATGAACCAATCTAGTGAGATCTGGATCGAGCGCGGAGGCAAGAATGAGTTGACTTGACTCAACGCGGGCTAGCCTATGATGCTCACTTGCTGATGTCTTTCTGGGAAAATATATGATGCACCCACTAAGAATATAAAATCATGTCAGCATCGTTGCTTTAAATATCCTCACACTGTAGCTCTTTCCACACTGTGGCTTTCATCGACGGCAAGTCCGCGTGGCTCGCCGCTCGCGAGGTGCAGGCCACAAGTTAGCGTGTTAATGTCAGTACGCAGTGTCAGGGGCAAGGCTTTGTTGCGCTCTTCGACGCAAAAACGTTGCCTTTTCTATTAATTATTAAAATAATATTTGTCTACAAATTTCTTTTGGAGGCTGATCTCCATGGAGGCCGGTTTTAAAAAAAATCAAAATTTATATTTTTACAGTTCAAAAATTTCTTGAAGAAAATAGATATACATGGAGGCATAATGCATAAGTGTGTAAATTTTCATGACAAAATATATTAAAATGAGGGTTGTGCATACATTTTTTGAGGCTTTTTAACACATGATACTATTCATCCTTCCAGCCTTGAATTTTTTTTTGTACAAATCATATTTCAAGGTATTTAATCCTGGAATTTACTTGTACATTTTTTGCAGAATTTTTACTTGTATATTTAATCCTGGAATTTCAAGGTATTTAGTACCAAACAAGTTGGGTAAGCTAGAGCTGAAACTCATAAGAATCTCGCAGTCAATTCATGGTTATGGCACATGGATAACAAGTTTTCACGCACCCCTGTCCATGTCTAGTTTCGTGGTGGTACTCCACTCATGCAGATCTCTCTTTACGGACTCCTCCCGTATCAAGTTCGGTCTACCTTGACCTCTCTTGACATTATCGACACGACTTTAGTCGTCCGCTATGCACTAGAGCTTTTGGAGGTCTGCGCTAAATATGCCCAAACCATCTCAGTTTCTCTTCAATCGGTGCTACCCCAACTCTATCTCGTATATCATCATTCCGGACGCCTCAGTCAAATTTGCCAGTTAATTATGGAAGCGAAAACATTTAGGACCAAGCACATGGTCTAACGGCACAACAAACCCAACAACACAGACCAACCCCACAAACACAAACAAACGAAAAACCCGCAACCGAAACTAGCCGGCCTCCCTATCATTGTCGAAGAGAAGAAGTCAAGACTGCTATAGAAGGAGCAGACTGGAACTCTCCTACAAAGGTGGCAAAGCAAGAATCGTCCCAAACCATGCGCTAGGTACCTTGCTTGCCACGGAAACTCTCAAGGCCACCTCCCGACATGCACCACTCCATCGTGCCCTGCACGATTAACCAACACCACCTTTCGGGGACGCTACACTCGACATACTGCCGCCACACCACACGATGCGACCGCCGAGGAAGCCGCGCGCAGACCATGGCCATCACACCAAGTCATATAGGGTTGTCAACCCGACATAAAGTAAACCAACCACTCCGGAGTGCGTCAACCGAGCCGACAACTCTGCTACACCGGCGGCACGAGATTGTCATCCCAAGCCATCACCGATATGCCACTATGCCTCATAGAACAGGCTCCCACAATGGTTCCCGAGGCCATTGCCTCGACGCACCACCAACAACAACCCGGGGCCGGCGTCCCAACATCCACGGCTCAGGACGACATGAGGGGATTGCGCAAGTAGGTGTGTGCAAAACTCTCCCAAACGACACCTCCAAGGAGGAAACGATGTACCCACCGTCATTGCCCACTCCGACAGCCGGAGCTAGGGATTTCTCCCGGAGAGCCCACTCCAAGAGGGATGGGGAAGAGCTTCACGGCAAAACCTTTAAGAAGAAAAATGACATCGGTACACCATTGTCGTCCGCACCGACCAACGGCCGGGCAAAACTTTCACCCGAAGCTCCTTCACACAAACTGTCGGAGCACACACCACCCTGCAACTCCAAACCACAACACATCACACTGCGACGGCCGACCGCAAACACCTCACCGGCATGAGCTCCAACCTCATGTCTGGGGCCGCTGCCCCGGCATCGAAACTGCATGCACACGAGCAGAAATCGAGCCGAGACAATGACACACATCAAAGAGTAAAAATTTGCTTACAAAATAAATGCGAAGATAGACAAAAAGGATGTCTAGGTGCTACCTAATTATAAGCATTAGGTGAAACGTTAAGTCTCGATCGACTGAGTCATAGCCATACCCAATTAAAATATAGGTGAAATAATTGAATTTTCTATAAAATCTGTGTTAAGTAATCCTAAGGCTGTGTTTAGTTCGGCTTCAGCTTCCAACTTCTGGGTCCAAAAGCCATAAGCTGAACCAAAGGGGTAAATTTACAAAGCAGCTTTTGAGAATCTGCAGCTTCTTTGTAGTGTAAATTTTAAAGCTGAAATATCCCAACTTTTTAGCTTCTCAGCTTCTCAGCTTCTAAACCAACCATTTTTGCATGTCCCCTAAAACCGAGTAGTATTTACCCATCAATGCCACCATTGTTTCACAGCCGTTTCAGCCAAACATCTGTTTCAACCAAACAGCTTCCAGCTTTTTCACAGCAGCTTTTCACAGCAGCTTTTTCATAGCAGCTTTTCCAGAATCTGCAGCTCAACCAAACATAGCAAGATTGATTGAACCGTACGTACATAACTTGTTAGAAGCAATTTCGCGAAAATACGATAAGTAACATAACAGTAAGCTCGAGAGACAAAAACCATGTGTTTATCGGTGTCCAGTCTTGAACCCCCTTCAATATGTTTGATGTCCAAACTCTACCCTTCCTTCGAAGGGTCGAGCACAAGCCCCGAGAAAACAATGATTCCCATGGTCTCCTCAATGATGAAGAATGCAAAAGGATGATCAGCTACAAAGTCCACAAGCTTGGGTGGCGGCGGTTCATCACCGAACAACGAAAACCCCATCTCGTCATCTGACTCGGTGAAGGCTGCAGCTTCGCTCCCCTCCTCGTTCACCTCGATGACCGCCTTGTGTATAACATCATCAACGTACAGCTGCACGCCCTCCCCATCGTCATCCTCCATCTTCTCGGCCAAGCCCGTCGTGGAAGGTTCAAATGGAAGGCGCATGCCCAGGCTCTGAAGGATGCCAACCAGGCTGCTGCGGAAGCTTAGCTTGAACTTGGGCAGCCGAAAGTCGCCGACGGGGACAAGCGCCCTAGGGAGGTGCTCGTGCAGGAACTCTGGCCGAGACGTCAGCCTGTCGACCAGGCTCGTTAGGCCGCCGCGGGTGTCAGGGAGGAACACACACATGGAGAAACTTGGGAGGCTCATCCGCATCTTGTAGTTGTGCAGCCCATATAGCGGCGAGTTGTCATCGGCAACGTTGTACGGCAGCTTCAGTACCTTGAATCCGTCGTGGCAGGCGATTCGCTCTTCGTGCTGCCGTTGTCGCCTCAAGAAAGAGGCCTCAATGGAGCTGCCGTCGAGGAGGTGGAACTTGCAGTGGTCAACGGTGTACTCCTTGTCAAAGGGCTGGCGCCACTCGCCCTTGAAGTAGATGGCGTTGGCCACCACCTTCAAGGTGTCTCTGCTTTGTTCGTGTGGGTCAAGAACCTCTGTGATGAGGTTCCTGGTCACGTTGGCCACCCATGCGTTGATTTGCTTTCGTGCTTCCACCGGCTGCAGAAAATATGAAATGATCATGATTAGAATTTGTTGTTTTCTAAGAAAACTGTATTAAAATACAGAGAACTCAAAAAGATCCTGCCTTTTCCTAAATAAAGATGAAAGTTATCAATGATAGCAAGATTACCTTTCATACTTGCACAATTTAAAGCAGAATGAAGTGCAAAATCCATTGAGAAGTTTGCCATATGACTTAACCCCGTAGGGTGGAAATACATCCACTGTATCATGATGAATTTCTAAAACTATCCATTGGTATTTGTGGTAGTATTTGGCATCAGATTCAACTCATGCACTAATTGTACTATATCTCTCTTTTGTTTCTGTAAATTTGGATTATTTAAGGTTTCTACTGCCTTTCGTTTGTGGCTTTACAAATTCATAAAGCTGAGCGTTGCTTGTGCCTTTACTCGAAATACATTGTAGGATTTGCTTTCAGCACAAAGAATCATGATGCAGAAACAAAATAGAGATTCAGGATCAGGATTCAGATCACAAATAAATCATTTTCATAAGACTTCGTTGCTTGTCCATTGTCTCTAATATAAATTATAGTGTTTACTTACAGCACCGCAAATCTAGAAAACAATATCGTGATTTAGCAACAAAAATGAGACGGATATACGTACATGATCCTGGAAGTCGACGGTCCACGTTTCGCCCTTGTACGTCTGCACGATGGTGTCGCGGTACGCCTGCTTCAGCGGGAAGCTCTTGTCGCTCCACGCGCCGCACGCGAACGCCACGCACGGCCCGCCGATCCCCGACCGGTCGGCGAGCGTGCGCCCCACCACCGTGTCCCTGATGAACGCCTCGAGCTCGCCACGCGACGGCGCGCCGGCCACGGCGAGAATCTCGTCGAGCGTGTCCCCGCCGGCGCCGGCCGACATGAGCGCGAGCGCGACGTGGATGGACACGGGGGAGAAGACGAGGTTGCCGTCGGCCGTGGCCGCCGCGAAGCGGTTTAGCAGGCCCGCGGCCAGCGCCGCCTGCCCGGACTGGCAGGTCCTCGCGGCGCCGCGTCCGTTATCCGCCGACATTGTTAGGTTTATTACTAGCACCGATTCTTCGACTGCGTCACACGAATAGAAGAGCAGTCCAATGCAATGGTATATACAGTAGGCGATCCTTCCGGAGCACAGACCGACTCGAACACGATCGCAGGAGTTGTTAGGGCATGTACAATGTTTGATAAGATAGTCTTATCTTAAGTTTTGCATGTAAATTAGAGATGACAAAAAAAGATGTCTACAATGGGTCATCTCTTAGCCTTATCTTCAATAATTAGTTGTTCCTAAAAACATGGTGAGACAAATTGTGCTAAGAGATCATCTCTTAGCTTTTCTTAAATAAGAGAAGACAAGCCTTCTTTTATGATTTCTCTCTCATCCACCTCATCATTTATCCTACGTGGCGCTCTTAAGATAGAACCATTGTACATGCCCTTATGCATCGCGGTACCGGTGGGGCCATGCCGCAGTCCGGCACACTACCATGCGGAGGCATTGGTGTGCCGCAGTCCAGCACACTACCAAGGCTGACCAACCGTCTGGACCGTTGAATCCATCCAATACGGTTCTATATTGGTCCGTGGTACGGTTCATACTCCCTTCGTCCGGAAATACTTGTCATCAAAATGAATAAAAGAAGATGTATCTAACGGAGGGAGTACGCAATTGCTATTGTAAAACGAAAACAAAAATACGGAAGGTTTACGAGAGTTTAGACACGTGAAACGTACGAATCCGACACCCCAGGCCCATCCAAAAACTTTTCCAGACCCCGCGACTCTTCTCCCTATTTTCTTTGCTTCTTTCTTTCTCTCTTGGCATCGCCGCCGCTCTCCTACCATGCTACACCCCTGCCGAAAATTTGCGTTTTCGTCACCACCGGCGATCCAGCAGGGCTCCTCGCCGCCTCTCTTCCGTCTCCGTTCAACCCTCTGTCTTCCGACCGCCTCGCCAGGTATCATCCTCTACCATGCCCTGCAACTGTTGGATGAATCGCCGAAGCTGAAAACAGTTGCCCTGTCTTGTTTGTAGCAATGGATTCCGATTTGGAGTACATATACGAGCAATATGTTGAGTCCTCTGACGGCTCGTTGGGCGAGGAGGAGTACTCCAATGAGACGGGCATGATGGAGGCGGTCCTTGAAGACGCGGAGCGTGCAGAGTAGCATGTCGTCAATTTCAAGGTGTCAGTGTCAAAACCGACAGACCTCGGGCTAGGGGGTCCCGAGCTGTGGATCTAGGATCGATTGTAACAAGGGACAACGAACACAGTATTTACCCAGGTTCGGGCCCTCTCGAAGAGGTAAAACCCTACATCCCGCTTGATTATATTGATTGTATATCGTGATTACAAAGTAGATCTGCCTCGAGATCAGTATGAGCTAACCCTAGGCTAAGGGGGTGAAGATAGCTCTCCCTATAATGACTACACCTTTCGGTTTATATAGGCACCGATAGGGTTAGGGTTATCGAAGATAGATTACAATAAGGAATAAAAGAGATCTTGTGCCTTCTTGACTTGGAGAGCACACCACAACCTCATAGAACTCCTGTTACAATACGGCACCACCAGTCCAGCCCGTGTACAATGGGCCGTCACCCCGAGGACCCCTTAGTCCATGACTCCCTCAGTAGCCCCCGAACTGTTGGAAATATGCCATAGAGGCAATAATAAAATGGTTATTATTATATTTCCTTGTTCATGATAATTGTCTATTGTTCATGCTTTAATTGTATTATCCGGAAATAGTAATGCATGTGTGAATACATAGACCACAACATGTCCCTAGTGAGCCTCTAGTTGACTACCTCGTTGATCAATGGATGGTTACGGTTTCCTGACCATGAACATTGGATGTCATTGATAACGGGATCACATCATTAGGAGAATGATGTGATGGACAAGACCCAATCCTAAGCATAGCACAAGATTGTGTAGTTCGTATGCTAAAGCTTTTCCAATGTCAAGTATCTGTTCCTTAGACCATGAGGTTGTGTAACTCCCGGATACCATAGGAATACTTTGGGTGTGCCAAACGTCACAACGTAACCGGGTGGCTATAAAGGTACACTACGGGTATCCCCAAAAGTATTTGTTGGGTTGGCACGAATCAAGACTGGGATTTGTCACTCCATATGACGGAGAGGTATCTCTGGGCCCACTCGATAAGACATCATCGTAATGAGCTCAATGTGACTAAGGGGTTGGTCATGGGATGATGTGTTACGGAACGAGTAAAGAGACTTGCCGTAACGAGATTGAACAAGGTATCGGTATACCGACAATCGAATCTCGGGCAAGTACTATACCGGTAGACAAAGGGAATCGTATACGGGATTGATTGAATCCTTGACATCGTGGTTCATCCGATGAGATCATCGTGGAACATGTGGGAGCCAACATGGGTATCCAGATCGCGCTGTTGGTTATTGGCCGAAGAGATGTCTCGGTCATGTCTGCATGGTTCCCGAACCCGTAGGGTCTACACACTTAAGGTTCGATGATGCTAGGGTTATAGGGAATGTATGTACGTGGTTACCGAATGTTTCTCGAAGTCCCGGATGAGATCCCGGACGTCACGAGGAGTTCCGGAATGGTCCGGAGGTAAAGATTTATATATGGGAAGTCCCGTTTTGGTCACCGGAAGTGTTCTGGGCGTTATCGGTAATGTACCGGGACCACGGGAAGGGGTTCGGGGGTCCACCAGGAGGGGCCGCCAGCCCCGGAGGCCTGCGTGGGCCAAGAGTGGGAAGGGACCAGCGCCTAGGTGGGCTGGTGCGCCTCCCACCAAGGCCCAAGGCGCAGGGAAAGGGAGAAGGGGGGAAACCCTAGGCTCAGATGGGCCTAAGGCCCACCTAGGGTGCGCCCCCCTCTCTCCCCCTCTGGCCGCCCCCCTAGACCAATCTAGGGCTGGCCACCACCCCGAGGGGGGGGGGAACCCTAGATGGGGGCGCAGCCCCTCCCCTCCCCCTATATATAGTGGGAGTTTTGGGGCTGCCAGACACACGAGTCTCCCTCTCTCTTGGCGCAGCCCTACCCCTCTCCCTCCTCGTCTCTCGCGGTGCTTGGCGAAGTCCTGCTGGAGTGCCACGCTCCTCCACCACGACCACACCGTCGTGCTGCTGCTGGACGGAGTCTTTCCCAACCTCTCCTTCTCTCCTTGCTAGATCAAGGCGCGGGAGACGTCACCGGGCTGCACGTGTGTTGAACGCGGAGGCACCGTTGTTCGCTGCTTAGATCGGATTCGGCCGCGATCTGAATCGCATCGTGTACGACTCCACCGACCGCGTTCTTGCAACGCTTCCGCATTACGATCTTCGAAGGTATGAAGATGCACTCCCCTCTCGTTGCTAGTAAACTCCATAGATAGATCTTGGTGATGCGTAGAATTTTTTTGAATTTCTGCAATGATCCCCAACAGTGGCATCATGAGCTAGGTCTATGCGTAGTTACTATGCACGAGTAGAACACAAAATTGTTATGGGCGTAGATCATGTCAATTTACTTGCCGCTACTAGTCTTATCTTGATTTGGTGGCATCGTGTGATGAAGCGGCCCGAACCAACCTTACACGTACGCTTACGTGAGATAGGTTCCACCGACTGACATGCACTAGTTGCATAAGGTGGCTAGCGGGTGTCTGTCTCTCCCACTTTAGTCGGATCGGATTCGATGAAAAGGTTCCTTATGAAGGGTAAATAGTAATTGGCATATCACGTTGTGGTTTTGGCATAGGTAAGAAACGTTCTTGCTAGAAACCTATAGCAGCCACGTAAAAACTTGCAACAGTAATTAGAGGACGTCTAACTTGTTCTTGGAGCATGTGCCGTGTGATGTGATATGGCCAAAAGGATGTGATGAATGATATATATGTGATGTATGAGATTGATCAAGTTCTTGTAATAGGAATCACGACTTGCATGTCAATGAGTATGACAACTGGCAGGAGCCATAGGAGTTGTCTTATTTTATTGTATGACCCGCGTGTCATTGAAAATGCCATGTAATTACTTTACTTTATTGCTAACCGTTAGCCATAGTAGTAGAAGTAACGTTTGGCGAGACAACTTCATGAAGACACGATGATGGAGATCATGGTGTCATGCCGGTGACAATGATGATCATGGAGCCCCGAAGATGGAGATCAAAAGGACCAAAATGGCCATATCATGTCACTATTTGATTGCATGTGATGTTTATCATGTTTTACATCTTATTTGCTTAGAAGGACGGTAGTAAATAAGATGATCTCTCACTAAAATTTCAAGAATTGTGTTCCCTCTAACTGTGCACCGTTGCTAAGGTTCGTTGTTCCGAAGCACCACATGATGATCGGGTGTGATAGGTTCTAACATTCGCATACAACGGGAGTAAGCCAGATTTACACACGCAATACACTTAGGGTTGACTTGACGAGCCTAGCATGTAAAGACATGGCCTCAGAACACGGAAGACCAAAAGGTCGAACATGAGTCGTATAGAAGATACGAACAACATGAAGATGTTCACCGTTGATGACTAGTCCGTCTCACGTGATGATCGGACACGACCTAGTCGATTCGGATCATGTATCGCTTAGATGACTAGGGAGATGTCTATCTGAGTTGGAGTTTGTTTAGATGAACTTAATTGTCATGAACATAGTCTAAAATCTTTACAATATGTCTTGTATTTCCAATGGCCCACTCTAATGTTGCCCTCAACTTCAACGCGTTCCTAGAGAAAACCAAGCCGAAAGACTATGGTAGCCACTATACGGATTGGGTCCGTAACATGAGGATCATCCTCATAGCTGCCAAGAAAGCATATGTCTTTGAAGCACCACTAGGTGATGCACCCATTTTCCCAGGAACTCAATACGTTATGAACGCCTGGCAGTCGCGTAGTGATGATTACTCCCTGGTTCAGTGCGGCATGCTTTACAGCTTAGAATCGGGGCTCCAAAAACGTTTTGAGCAGCATAGAGCATATGAGATGTTCCAAGAGCTGAAAATGGTTTTCCATGCTCATGCCCGAGTCGAGAGATATGAGATCTCCGACAAGTTCTATAGTTGTAAGATGGAGGAGAATAGTTCTGTCAGCGAACATATACTCAAAATGTCTGGGTTGCACAACCGCTTGTCTCAACTGGGAATTAATCTCCCAGATGACGCGGTCGTTGACAGAATCTTTCAGTCGCTCCCACCTAGCTACAAGAGTTTTTATGATGAACTTCAACATGCAAGGGATGGAGAAGTCCATTCCCGAGGTATATTCAATGCTGAAATCAGCGGAGGTGGAGATAAAAAAGGAACATCAAGTGTTGATGGTGAATAAAACCACTAAGTTCAAGAAAGGCAAGGGTAAGAAGAACTTCAATAAGGACGGCAAAGGAGTTGCCGTGCCCGTTAAGCCAGTTGCCGGGAAGAAGCCAAAGAATGGACCCCAAGCCTGAGACTGAGTGCTTTTATTGCAAGGGAACGGGTCACTGGAAGCGGAACTGCCCCAAATACTTAGCAGATAAGAAGGCCGGCAACGTCAAAGGTATATGTGATATACATGTTGTTGATGTGTACCTTACCATCGCTCGTAGTAGCTCCTGGGTATTTGATACCGGTGCAGTTGCTCATATTTGTAACTCAAAGCAGGAGCTGCGGAATAAGCGGAGACTGGCGAAGGACGAGGTGACGATGCGCATCGGGAATGGTTCCAAGGTCGATGTGATCGCCGTCGGCACGCTACCTCTGCATCTACCTTCGGGATTAGTTTTAAACCTCAATAATTGTTATTTAGTACCAGCTTTGAGCATGAACATTGTATCTGGATCTGGTTTAATGCGAGATGGCTACTCATTTAAATCTGAGAATAATGGCTATTCTATTTATATGAGAGAAATGTTTTATGGTCATGCCCCGCTGGTCAATGGTTTATTCCAAATGAATCTCTAATGTGATGTTACACATATACATAGTGTGGATGCCAAAAGATGTAAGGTTGATAATGATAGTCCCACATACTTGTGGCACTGCCGTCTTGGTCATATTGGTGTCAAACGTATGAAGAAGCTCCATGCAGATGGACTTTTGGAGTCTCTTGATTATGAATCATTTGACATGTGTGAACCATGCCTTTTGGGCAAGATGACCAAAACTACGTTCTCCGGAACAATGGAGCGAGCAACCAACTTGTTGGAAATCATACATACTGATGTGTGCGGTTCAATGAGTGTTGAAGCTCGCGGTGGCTATCGTTATGTTCTCACCCTCACTGATGACTTAAGTAGATATGGGTATGTCTACTTGATGAAACACAAGTCTAAGACTTTTGAAAAGTTCAAGGAATTTCAGAATGAGGTTGAGAATCAACGTGACAGAAAAATAAAGTTCTTACGATCAGATCGTGGAGGAGAGTATTTGAGTCAAGAATTTGGCACGCACCTAAGGAAATGTGGAATTGTTTCACAATTGACGCCGCCTGGATTGCCTCAACGTAATGGTGTGTCTAAATGTCGTAATCGTACTCTGTTGGACATGGTGCGATCTATGAAGTCGCTTACCGACTTACCACTATCATTTTGGGGTTATGCTTTAGAGACTGCCACAATCACTTTAAATAGGGCACCGTCTAAATCCTTTGAGACGACACTGTATGAACTATGGTTTGGGAAGAATCCTAAGTTGTCGTTTCTAAAAGTTTGGGGATGCGACGTTTATGTCAAGAAACTTCAACCTGAAAAGCTTGAACATGTTGGGGAATGTAGTATTTTCAAAATTTTCCTACGATCACGCAAGATCTATCTACTAGATGCATAGCAATGAGGGGAAGAGTGTGTCTACGTACCCTCGTAGACCGGGAGCGGAAGCGTCAAGTGACGCGGTTGATGTAGTCGAACTTCTTCGCGATCCAACCGATCAAGCACCGAACGTACGGCACCTCCGCGTTCAGCACAAGTTCAGCTTGATGACGTCCCACGAGCTCTTGATCCAGTTGAGCTTCACGGGAGAGTTTCGTCAGCACGACGGCGTGGTGATGGATATGATGTATCTACCGGCGCAGGGCTTCGCCTAAGCACTGCAACGGTATGACCGAGGTGTGTTTCTGTGGAGGGGGGCACCGCACACGGCTAAAACAATTCAACTTGTGTGTCTTTGGGTGCCCCCTGCCCCCGTATATAAAGGAGCAAGGGGGGAGGCCGGCCGGCCCTCTATGGTGCGCCTAGAGAGGCAATCCTACTAGGAATAGGATTGCAATCCTATTCCTAGTAGGAGTCCACCAAGAAGGAAGAGAGGGAAAGGAAGGAGAAGGAGAGGTGGCGCCCCCCCAATCCTAGTCCAACTAGGATTCCCTGGTGGGGCGCCGGCCAGCCTCTATGGGCTGCCTCTCTTCTTTCCTCAAGGCCCACTATGGACCATCCTCCCTCGTGGGGGGTTCCGGTAACCCCCTCCGGCAATCCGGTTAAATCCGAAACTTTTCCGGAACACTTCCGGTGTCCGAATATAGTCGTCCAATATATCAATCTTTATGTCTCGGACATTCCGAGACTCCTCGTCATGTCCGTGATCTCATCCGGGACTCCGAACTTCCTTCGGTACATCAAAACTCATAAACTCATAATACCGATCGTCATCAAACGTTAAGCGTGCGGATCCTACGGGTTCGAGAACTATGTAGACATGACCGAGACTCATGTCCGGTCAATAACCAATAGCGGAACTTGGATGCTCATATTGGCTCCTACAAATTCTACGAAGATCTTTATCGGTCAAACCGCATAACAACATACGTTGTTCCTTTTGTCATCGGTATGTTACTTGCCCGAGATTCGATCGTCGGTATCTCTATACCTAGTTCAATCTCGTTACCGGCAAGTCTCTTTACTCGTTCCGTAATACATCATCTCGTGACTAACTCATTAGTCTTTTGCTTGCAAGGCTTATTGTGATGTGTATTACCGAGAGGGCCCAGAGATACCTCTCCGACACTCGGAGTGACAAATCCTAGTCTTGATCTATGCCAACACCACGAATACTTTCGGAGACACCTGCAGAGCATCTTTATGATCACCCAGTTACGTTGTGACGTTTGATAGCACACAAGGTGTTCCTACGGTATTCGGGAGTTGCATAATCTCATAGTCATAGGAACATGTATAAGTCATGAAGAAAGCAATAGCAGTAAAACTAAACGATCATAGTGCTAAGATAACGGATGGGTCTAGTCCATCACATCATTCTCCTAATGATGTGATCCCGTTGATCAAATGACAACTCATGTCTATGGCTAGGAAACATAACCATCTTTGACCAATGAGCTAGTCTAGTAGAGGCATACTAGGGACATACTGTTTTGTCTATGTATTCACACATGTATTAAGTTTCCGGTTAATACAATTCTAGCATGAATAAAAGACATTTATCATGATATAAGGAAATACAAATAACATCTTTATTATTGCCTCTAGGGCATATTTCCTTCAGTCTCCCACTTGAACTAGAGTCAATAATCTAGATTACAAAGTAATGATACTCGCACCCATGGAGTCCTGGTGCTGATCATGTTTTGCCCGTGGAAGAGGCTTAGTCAACGGGTCTACAACATTCAGATCCGTATGTATCTTGCAAATCTCTATGTCACCCTCCTTGACTAGATCGCGGATGGAATTGAAGCGTCTTTTGATGTGCTTTGTTCTCTTGTGAAACCTGGATTCCTTCGCCAAGGCTATTTCTCCAGTGTTGTCACAAAAGATTTTCATTGGACCCGATGCACTAGGTATTACACATAGATCGGATATGAACTCCTTCATGCAGACTCCTTCATTTGTTGCTTCCGAAGCAGCTATGTATTCCGCTTCACACGTAGATCCCGCCACGACGCTCTGCTTGGAACTGCACCAACTGATAGCTCCATCGTTCAATAAAAATACATATCCGGTTTGTGACTTAGAGTCATCCGGATCAGTGTCAAAGCTGGAATCGACGTAACCGTTTACGACGAGCTCTTTGTCACCTCCATACACGAGAAACATATCCTTTGTCCTTTTCACATACTTTAGGATGTTCTTGACCGCTGTCCAGTGATCCACTCCTGGATTACTTTGGTACCTCCCTGCTAGACTTATAGCAAGGCACACATCAGGTCTGGTACACAGCATTGCATACATGATAGATCCTATGGCTGAGGCATAGGGAATGACTTTCATTTTCTCTCTATCTTCTGTAGTGGTCGGGCATTGAGTCTTACTCAACTTCATACCTTGTAACACAGGCAAGAACCCTTTCTTTGACTGATCCATTTTGAACTTCTTCAAAACTTTATCAAGGTATGTGCGTTGTGAAAGTCCAATTAAGCGTCTTGATCTATCTCTATAGATCTTGATGCCTAATATATAAGCAGATTCACCGAGGTCTTTCATTGAAAAACTCTTATTCAAGTATCCTTTTATGCTATCCAGAAATTCTATATCATTTCCAATCAATAATATGTCATCCACATATAATATCAAAAATGCTACAGAGCTCCCACTCACTTTCTTGTAAATATAGGCTTCTCCAAAATTCTGTATAAAACCATATGCTTTGATTACCTTATCAAAGCGTATATTCCAACTCCGAGATGCTTGCACCAGTCCATAGATGGATCGCTGGAGCTTGCATACTTTGTTAGCACCTTTTCGATCGACAAAACCTTCTGGTTGCATCATATACAACTCCTCTTTGAGATATCCATTTAGGAATGCAGTTTTGACATCCATTTGCCAGATTTCATAATCATAAAATGCGGCAATTGCTAACATGATTCAGACAAACTTAAGCATCGCTACAGGTGAGAAATTCTCATCGTAGTCAACTCCTTGAACTTGTCGAAACCCTTTCGCAACAAGTCGAGCTTTGTAAACAGTAACATTACTGTCTGCGTCGGTCTTCCTCTTGAAGATCCATTTATTTTCGATGGCTTGCCGATCATCGGGCAAGTCAACCAAAGTCCACACTTTGTTCTCATACATGGATCCCATCTCAGATTTCATGGCCTCAAGCCATTTTGCGGAATCTGGGCTCATCATCGCTTCCTCATAGTTCGTAGGTTCATCGTGGTCTAGTAACATGACTTCCAGAACTGGGTTGCCGTACCACTCTGGTGTGGAACGTACTCTGGTTGATCTACGACGTTCAACAGAAACTTGATCTGAAGTTTCATGATCAACATCATTAGCTTCCTCACTAATTGGTGTAGGAATCACTGGAACAATTTTCTGTGATGTACTACTTTCCAATTCAGGAGAAGGTACAATTACCTCATCAACTTCTACTTTCCTCCCACTCACTTCTTTCGAGAGAAACTCCTTCTCTAGAAAAGATCCATTCTTAGCAACGAATATCTTGCCTTTGGATCTGTGATAGAAGGTGTACCCAACAGTCTCTTTTGGGTATCCTATGAAGACACATTTCTCCGACTTGGGTTCGAGCTTATCAGGTTGAAGCTTTTTCACATAAGCATCGCAGCCCCAAACTTTAAGAAACGACAACTTTGGTTTCTTGCCAAACCATAGTTCATAAGGTGTCATCTCAACGGATTTAGATGGTGCCCTATTTAACGTGAATGCAACTGTCTCTAAAGCATAACCCCAAAACGATAGTGGTAAATCGGTAAGAGACATCATAGACCGTACCATATCCAATAAAGTACGGTTACGACATTCGGACACACCATTACGTTGTGGTGTTCCAGGTGGCGTGAGTTGTGAAACTATTCCATATTGTTTCAAATGAAGACCAAACTCGTAACTCAAATATTCTCCTCCACGATCAGATCGTAGAAACTTTATTTTCTTGTTACGATGATTCTCTACTTCACTCTGAAATTCTTTGAACTTTTCAAATGTTGCAGACTTGTGCTTCATTAAGTAGATATACCCATCTCTGCTCAAATCATCAGTGAAGGTCAGAAAATAATGATACCCGCCGCGAGCTTCAACACTCATTGGCCCACATACATCAGTATGTATGATTTCCAACAAATCTGTTGCTCGCTCCATAGTTCCGGAGAACGGAGTTTTAGTCATCTTGCCCATGAGGCATGGTTCGCAAGCACCAAGTGATTCATAATCAAGTGATTCCAAAAGTCCATCACTATGGAGTTTCTTCATGCGCTTTACACCAATATGACCTAAACGGCAGTGCCACAAATAAGTTGCACTATCATTATTAACCTTGCATCTTTTGGCTTCAATATTATGAATATGTGTATCATTACAATCGAGATCCAATAAGAATAGACCACTCTTCAAGGGTGCATGACCATAAAAGATATTATTCATAAAAATAGAACAACCATTATTCTCTGATTTAAATGAATAACCGTCTCGCAACAAACAAGATCCAGATATAATGTTCATGCTCAAAGCTGGCACCAAATAACAATTATTTAGGTCTAAAACTAATTCCGAAGGTAGATGTAGAGGTAGCGTGCCGACGGCAATCACATCGACTTTGGAACCATTTCCCACGCGCATCGTCACCTCGTCCTTAGCTAATCTTCGTTTAATCTGTAGTCCCTATTTCGAGTTACAAATATTAGCAACCAAACCGGTATCAAATACCCAGGTACTACTATGAGCATTAGTAAGGTACACATAAATAACATGTATATCACATATACCTTTGTTCACCTTGCCATCCTTCTTATCCGCCAAATACTTGGGGCAGTTCCGCTTCCAGTGTCCAGTCCCTTTGCAGTAGAAGCACTCAGTTTCATGCTTGGCTCCAGACTTGGGTTTCTTCGCGGGAGTAGCAACTGTCTTGCTATTCTTCTTGAAGTTCCCCTTCTTTCCCTTGCCCTTTTTCTTGAAACTAGTGGTCTTGTTAACCATCAACACTTGATGCTCCTTTTTGATTTCTACCTCCGCAGCCTTGAGCATAGCGAAGAGCTCGGGAATCGTCTTCTGCATCCATTGCATATTATAGTTCATCACGAAGCCTTTATAGCTTGGTGGCAGTGATTGAAGAACTCTATCAATGACACTATCCTCGTCAACTTTGCAACCAAGTTGAGTCATATGATTGTAGTACCCAGACATTCTGAGTAAGTGTTCACTGATAGAACTATTCTCCTCCATCTTGCAGCTGTAGAACTTATTGGAAATCTCATATTTCTCAATCCGGGCATTTGCTTGAAATATTAACTTCAACTCCTGGAACATCTCATATGGTCCATGACGTTCAAAACGTCGTTGAAGTCCCGGTTCTAAGCCGTAAAGCATGGCACACTGAACTATTGTGTAGTCATCAGACCGCGTCTGCTGGACGTTTAAAGCGTCTAGATTAGCGGGAGGGGGCTTGTCACCTAGCGGTGCTTCAAGGACATAATTCTTCTGTGCAACAATGAGGATAATCCTCAAGTTATGGACCCAGTCCGTGTAATTGCTACCATCATATTTCAACTTAGCTTTCTCTAGGAATGCATTAAAATTCAAAGGAACGGTAGCACGGGCCATTGATATACAACAACATAGATATGCAAAAACTATCAGGACTAAGTTCATGATAAATTAAAGTTCAATTAATCATATTACTTAAAGAACTCCCACTTAGATAGACATCCCTCCGGTCATCTAAATGATCACGTGATCCAAATCAACTAAACCATGTCCGATCATCACGTGAGATGGAGTAGTTTCAATGGTGAACATCTTATGTTGATCATATCTACTATATGATTCACGCTCGACCTTTCGGTCTCCAGTGTTCCGAGGCCATATCTGCATATGCTAGGCTCGTCAAGTTTAACCCGAGTATTCTGCGTGTGCAAAACTAGCTTACTCCCGTTGTATTTGAACGTAGAGCTTATCACACCCGATCATCACATGGTGTCTCGGCACGACGAACTTTCGCAACGGTGCATACTCAGGGAGAACACTTATACCTTGAAATTTTGTAAGGGATCATCTTATAATGCTACCGTCGTTCTAAGCAAAATAAGAAGCATAATAAGATAAACATCACATGCAATCAAAATATGTGACATGATATGGCCATCATCATCTTGTGCTTTTGATCTCCATCTCCAAAGCACCGTCATGATCACCTTCGTCACCGGCGCGACACCTTGATCTCCATCGTAGCATCGTTGTCGTCTCGCCAACTATAGCTTCTACGACTATCGCTACCGCTTAGTGATAAAGTAAAGCAATTACATGGCGATTGCATTTCATACAATAAAGCGACAACCATATGGCTCCTGCCAGTTGCCGATAACTTTACAAAACATGATCATCTCATACAAAACCGTATAACTCATCATGTCTTGACCATATCACATCACAACAAGCCCTGCAAAAACAAGTTAGACGTCCTCTACTTTGTTGTTGCAAGTTTTACTTGGCTGCTACGGGCTTAGCAAGAACCGTTCTTACCTACGCATACAAAACCACAACGATGTTTCGTCAAGTATGTGCTGTTTTAACCTTCACAAGGACCGGGCGTAGCCACACTTGATTCAGCTAAAGTGAGAGAGACAGACACCCGCCAGTCACCTTTAAGCAACGAGTGCTCATAACGGTGAAACCAGTCTCGCGTAAGCGTACGCGTAATGTCGGTCCGGGCTGCTTCATCTCACAATACCGCCGAAGCAAAGTATGACATGCTGGTAAGCAGTATGACTAGTATCGCCCACAACTCATTGTGTTCTACTCGTGCATATCATCTACGCATAGACATGGCTCATGATGCCACTGTTGGGGAACGTAGTATTTTCAAAATTTTCCTACGATCACGCAAGATCTATCTACTAGATGCATAGCAACGAGGGGAAGAGTGTGTCTACGTACCCTCGTAGACCGGGAGCGGAAGCGTCAAGTGACGCGGTTGATGTAGTCGAACTTCTTCGCGATCCAACCGATCAAGCACCGAACGTACGACACCTCCGCGTTCAGCACACGTTCAGCTTGATGACGTCCCACGAGCTCTTGATCCAGTTGAGCTTCACGGGAGAGTTTCGTCAGCACGACGGCGTGGTGACGGATATGATGTATCTACCGGCGCAGGGCTTCGCCTAAGCACTGCAACGGTATGACCGAGGTGTGTTTCTGTGGAGGGGGGCACCGCACACGGCTAAAACAATTCAACTTGTGTGTCTTTGGGTGCCCCCCTGCCCCCGTATATAAAGGAGCAAGGGGGGAGGCCGGCCGGCCCTCTATGGTGCGCCTAGAGAGGCAATCCTAGTAGGAGTCCACCAAGAAGGAAGAGAGGGAAAGGAAGGAGAAGGAGAGGTGGCGCCCCCCCAATCCTAGTCCAACTAGGATTCCCTGGTGGGGCACCGGCCAGCCTCTATGGGATGCCTCTCTTCTTTCCTCAAGGCCCACTATGGACCATCCCCCCTCGTGGGGGGTTCCGGTAACCCCCTCCGGCAATCCGTTTAAATCCGAAACTTTTCCGGAACACTTCCGGTGTCCGAATATAGTCGTCCAATATATCAATCTTTATGTCTCGGACATTCCGAGACTCCTCGTCATGTCCGTGATCTCATCAGGGACTCCGAACTTCCTTCGGTACATCAAAACTCATAAACTCATAATACCGATCGTCATCAAACGTTAAGCGTGCGGACCCTACGGGTTCGAGAACCATGTAGACATGACCGAGACTCATCTCCGGTCAGTAACCAATAGCGGAACCTGGATGCTCATATTGGCTCCTACATATTCTACGAAGATCTTTATCGGTCAAACCGCATAACAACATACGTTGTTCCTTTTGTCATCGGTATGTTACTTGCCCGAGATTCGATCGTCGGTATCTCTATACCTAGTTCAATCTCGTTACCGGCAAGTCTCTTTACTTGTTCCGTAATACATCATCTCGTGACTAACTCATTAGTCTTTTGCTTGCAAGGCTTATTGTGACGTGTATTACCGAGAGGGCCCAGAGATACCTCTCCGACACTCGGAGTGACAAATCCTAGTCTTGATCTATGCCAACACCACGAATACTTTCGGAGACACCTGCAGAGCATCTTTATGATCACCCAGTTACGTTGTGACGTTTGATAGCACACAAGGTGTTCCTACGGTATTCGGGAGTTGCATAATCTCATAGTCATAGGAACATGTATAAGTCATGAAGAAAGCAATAGCAGTAAAATTAAACGATCATAGTGCTAAGCTAACGAATGGGTCTAGTACATCACATAATTCTCCTAATGATGTGATCCCATTGATCAAATGACAACTCATGTCTATGGCTAGGAAACATAACCATCTTTGACCAATGAGCTAGTCTAGTAGAGGCATACTAGGGACATACTGTTTTGTCTATGTATTCACACATGTATTAAGTTTCCGGTTAATACAATTCTAGCATGAATAAAAGACATTTATCATGATATAAGGAAATACAAATAACATCTTTATTATTGCCTCTAGGGCATATTTCCTTTAGAACACAAATCAAAAAAATGCGTCTTCATAGGATACCCTAAGGAAACTATTGGGTATACCTTCTACCTCAGATCCGAAGGAAAGGTCTTTGTTGCCAAGAATGGATCCTTTATGGAGAAAGAGTTTCTCTCAAAAGAAGTAAGTGGGAGGAAAGTGGAACTTGATGAGGTGATTGTCACACTTCTCGAACCGGAAAGTAGCACAGCGCAGGAAGATGTTTCTGTGGTGCCTGCACTGGCTAGAGAGGAAGTTAATGGTAATGATCATGAAGCTTCAGATCAAGTTACTACTGAACTTTGTAGGTCCACAAGGACACGTTCCGCACCAGAGTGGTACGGCAACCCTGTCCTGGAAATCATGTTGTTAGACAACGGTGAACCTTTGAACTATGAAGAAGTGATGGCGGGCCCGGATTCCAACAAATGGCTTGAAGCCATGAAATCCGAGATAGGATCCATGTATGATAACAAAGTATGGACTTTGGTTGACTTGCCCGATGATCGGCAAGCCATAGAAAATAAATGGATCTTTAAGAAGAAGACTGACGCGGATGGAAATGGTACCATCTATGAGGCTCGGTTTGTCGCTATGGGTTATCGACAAGTTTAAGGAATTGACTACTGATGTCTACTACGCACCCTTCTTCTTGTAGACGTTGTTGGGCCTCCAAGTGCAGAGGTTTGTAGGACAGTAGCAAATTTCCCTCAAGTGGATGACCTAAGGTTTATCAATCCGTGGGAGGCGTAGGATGAAGATGGCCTCTCTCAAGCAACCCTGCAACCAAATAACAAAGAGTCTCTTGTGTCCCCAACACACCCAATACAATGCTAAATTGTATAGGTGCACTAGTTCGGCAAAGAGATGGTGATACAAGTGCAATATGGATGGTAGATATAATTTTTTGTAAACTGAAAATATAAAAATAGCAAGGTAGCAAGTGGTGAAAGTGAGCATAAACGGTATTGCAATGATAGTAGGCAAGACCTAGGGTTCATACTTTCACTAGTGCAAGTTCTCTCAACAAGGATAACATAATTGGATCATATTACTAGCCCTCAACATGCAACAAAGAGTCACTCCAAAGTCACTAATAGCGGAGAACAAACGAAGAGATTATGGTAGGGTACGAAACCACCTCAAAGTTATTCTTTCTGATCGATCTATTCAAGAGTCCATAGTAACGTTCAATCTATCATAGAGTTCGTACTAGAATAACACCTTAAGACACAAATCAACCAAAACCCTAATGTCACCTAGATACTCCATTAACACCTCAAGTATTCGTTGGCATGGTTATACGATATGCATCACACAATCTCATAAACATCTATTCAATCAACACAAAAGAACTTCAAAGAGTGCCCCAAAGTTTCTACCGGAGAGTCAAGACGAAAATGTGTGCCAACCCCTATGCATAGATTCCCAAGGTCACATAACCCGCAAGTTGATCACCAAAACATACATCAAGTAGATCACATGATATCCCATTGTCACCACAGATAAACACGTGCAAGACATACATCAAGTGTTCTCAAATCCTTGAAGACTCAATCCGATAAGATAACTTCAAAGGGAAAACTCAATCCATTACAAGAGAGTAGAGGGGGAGAAGCATTATAAGATCCAACTAGAATAGCAAAGCTCGTGATACATCAAGATCGTGCCATCTCAAGAACACGAGAGAGAGAGAGAGAGAGAGATCAAACACATAGCTACTGGTACATACCCTGAGCCCCGAGGGTGGACTACTCCCTCCTCGTCATGGAGAGCGCCGGGATGATGAAGATGGCCACCGGTGAGGGTTCCCCCCCGGCAGGCTACCGGAACAAGGTGCTGGAATAGGGTGTTCGGAGTCTCGGATGAGATCTCGGACGTCATGAGGAGTTTCGGAATGGTTCAGATGTGAAGATTTATATATGGTAAGTCCCGTTTTGGTCACTGGAAGTGTTCTCGGCGTTATCGGTAATGTACCAGGACCACCGGAAGGGTTCCGGGGGTCCACGGGAGGGGCCACCAGCCCCGGAGGCCTGCGTGGGCCAAGAGTGGGAAGGGACCAGCGCCTAGGTGGGCTGGTGCGCCTCCCACCAAGGCCCAAGGTGCAGGGAAAGGTTGAAGGGGGGAAACCCTAGGCTCAGATGGGCCTAAGGCCCACCTAGGGTGCGCCCCCCCTCTCTCCCCCTCTGGCCGCCCCCCTAGACCAATCTAGGGCTGGCCGCCACCCTGAGGGGGGAACCCTAGATGGGGCGCAGCTCCTCCCCCCTATATATAGTGGGGGTTTTGGGGCTGCCAGACACACAAGTCTCCCTCTCTCTTGGCGCAACCCTACCCCTCTCCCTCCTCGTCTCTCGCAGTGCTTGGCGAAGCCCTACTGGAGTGCCACACTCCTCCACCACGACCACGCCGTCGTGCTGCTGCTAGATGGAGTCTTCCCCAACCTCTCCCTCTCTCCTTGCTGGATCAAGGCGCGAGAGACGTCATCGGGCTGCACGTGTGTTGAACGCGGAGGCACCATTGTTCGGTGCTTAGATCGAATTCGGCCGCGGTCTGAATTGCGTCATGTATGACTCCACCGACCGTGTTCTTGCAACGCTTTCGCATCACGATCTTCAAAGGTATGAAGATACACTCCCCTCTCGTTGCTAGTAAACTCCATAGATAGATCTTGGTGATGCATAGATTTTTTTTGAATTTCTGCAACGATCCCCAACACGAACTTGCCTCCAAAGCCGATACTTGTATCCGATATCCATCTGTCCGACCAGTATTGGGTTTGCGGGGCGAGTTCTTTAGCAAGTCTCCCCTCTGTCCGGTACCAAGTAATGTCCGGAGTCCAAACAACTGTCTTTCTTAACACCGAAGGTAATACAAATATAGCTCGGGCACCAATAGTGCCTTTATCTGACAATTTTTTCTCCTTCAACGAAGTGTCGCTTCCGGCCATAACACTAAGCAACCACTGTTTCTTGAAGCGCATATTGAGGCTGACGCCACAATCTACACGTCCCCTCAAGGTGGAGATCGTGTCCCGCTTTTCTGGGGATATGGTTAATGATTTCGATTCCCCTCCCCGCTCATAACGTTGCGGAGATATCAGGAAGAGAAGCCAACGGCGTGAAAGAAGGGATCCCTGGCCTTCCCACAGTCTATAAAGGGCGTCCGCTCTAGTCTGCATCGCACACCTTCCCCTTCCTTCTGCATTCGTAGTTCTTCAGAGCTTCAGCGCCCTTTCCTCTTGCTTCCATAGCCAATCCCACATCACCTCCTTCGACCATGGCCGGTGCCAACGGGAAGTCGGAGGTGTTGGGGAACGTAGTATTTCAAAAATTTCCTACGATCACACAAGATCTATCTACTATAAGCATAGCAAAGAGAGGGGAGAGTGTGTCTACGTACCCTCGTAAACCGAAAGCGGAAGCGTCTAGTGACGCGGTTGATGTAGTCGAACGTCTCCGCGATCCAACCGATCCAACCACCGAACGTACGGTACCTCCGTGTTCAGCACACGTTCAACTCGATGACGTCCCACAAGCTCTTGATCCAGTTGAGCGTCACGGGAGAGTTACGTCAGCACGACGGCGTGGTGACGGTGATGATGAAGTTACCAGCGCAGGGCTTCACCTAAGCACTGCAACGATATGACCGAGGTGTGTAACTGTGGGGAGGGGCACCGCACACGGCTAAGAAATCAACTTGTGTGTCCATAGGGTGCCCCCTGGCCACGTATATAAAGGATGGAGGGAGGAGGAGGCCGGCCCTCATAGGGCGCGCCAAAGTGTGGAGTCCTACTAGGACTCCCTAGTCCTAGTTGGATTCCACCTCCCACATGGAATAGGAAAAGGGGAAAGGAGAAGGAGAAGGAAGGAAGGGGGCGCCCCCTTTCCCTAGTCCAATTTGGACTAGTCCAAGGGGAAGGGGTGCGGCCACATTCAGATCCTTATGTATTTTGCAAATTTCTATGTCTATAATGCTTTGCATGGAGCTACTCTAGCTAAATGCTCCCACTTTCAATATGTATCTAGATCGAGACTCAGAGTCATCCAGATCGGTGTCAAAGCTTACATTGATGTAACTCCTTACAATGAACTCTTTATCACCACCATAACCAAGAAATATTTCCTTAGTCCTCTAAGGATAATTTTAACCACTGTCCAGTGATCTACTCCTAGATCAAAATTGTACTCCCTTGCCAAACGCGGGGCATGGCATACAATAGGTCTGGTATACATCATGGCATACTTTATAGAACCTATGGTTGAGGCATAGGGAATGACTTTCATTCTCTCTCTATCTTTTGTTGTAGTCGGGCTTTGAGTCTTACTCAACTTCACACCTTGCAACATAGGCAAGAACTCTTTCTTTGACTATTCCATTTTGAACTACTTCAAAAACTTGTCAAGGTATGTACTCATTGAAAAAACTTATCAAGCGTCTTGATCTATCTCTATAGATCTTGATGCTCAATATGTAAGCAGCTTCTCCGAGGTCTTTCTTTGAAAAACTCCTTTCAAACACTCCTTTATGCTTTCTAGAAAATTCTACATCATTTTCGATCGACAATATGTCATTCACATATACTTATCAGAAAGGCTGTAGTGCTCCAACTCACTTTATTGTGAATACAGGCTTCACCGCAAGTCTGTATAAGACTATATGCTTTGATCAACTTATCAAAGCGTATATTCCGACTCCGAGATGCTTGCACCAGTCCATAGATGGATCGCTGAAGCTTGCACATTTTGTTAGCACCTTTAGGATTGACAAAATCTTCTGGTTGCATCATATACAACTCTTCTTTAATAAATCAATTAAAGAACACAACTTTGTTATCCATTTGCTAGATTTCATAAAATGCGGCAATTGCTAACATGATTCGGACAGACTTAAGCATCGCTACAAGTGAGAAAATCTCATCGTAGTCAACACCTTGAACTTGTCAAAAATCTTTCGCAACAAGTCGAGCTTTGTAGATAGTAACATTACCATCAGCGTCAGTCTTCCTCTTAAAGATCCATTATATTCAATGGCTTGCCGATCATCGGGCAAGTCAACCAAAGTCCACACTTTGTTCTCATACATGGATCCCATCTCAGATTTCATGGCCTCAAGCCATTTTGCGGAATCTAGGCTCGTCATCGCTTCCTCATGGTTCGTAGGTTCATCATGGTCTAGTAACGCGACTTCCAGAACCGGGTTACCGTACCACTCTGGTGCGGAACATACTCTGGTTGACCTACGAGGTTCAGTAGTAACTTGATCTGAAGTTTCAGGATCATCATCATTAGCTTCCTCGCTAATTGGTGTAGGAATCACTGGAACTAGTTTCTGTGATGTAATACTTTCCAATTTGGGAGAAGGTACAGTTACCTCATTAAGTTCCACTTTCCTCCCACTCACTTCTTTCGAGAGAAACTTCTTCTCTAGAAAGTATCCATTTTTAGCAACTAGTATCTTGCCTTTGGATCTGTGATAGAAGGTGTACCCAATAGTTTCCTTTGGGTATCCTATGAAGACACATTTCTCCGACTTGGGTTCGAGCTTATCAGGTTGAAGCTTTTTCACATAAGCATCGCAGCCCCAAACTTTAAGAAACGACAGCTTAGGTTTCTTGCCAAACTACGGTTCATACGGTGTCGTCTCAACGGATTTAGATGGTGCCCTATTTAACGTGAATGCAGTTGTCTCTAATGCATAACCCCAAAATCATAGTGGTAAATCGGTAAGAGACATCATAGATCGCTCCATATCTAATAAAGTGTGGTTACGACGTTCGGACGCACCATTACGCTGTGGTGTTCCAGGTGGCGTGAGTTGTGAAACTATTTCACATTGTTTGAAATGAAGACCAAACTCGTAACTTAAATATTTGTCTCCGTGGTCAGATCGTAAAAACTTTACTTTCTTGTTACGATGATTCTCTACTTCACTCTGAAATTTCTTTGAACTTTTCAAATGTTTCAGACTTGTGCTTCATCAAGTAGATATACCCATATCTACTCAAATCATCTGTGAAGGTCAGAAAACAACGATACCCGCCGCGAGCCTCAACACTCATTGATCCGCATACATTAGTATGTATGATTTCCAACAAGTCAGTTGCTCGCTCCATTGTTCCGGAGAACGGAGTTTTAGTCATCTTGCCCATGAGGCATGGTTCGCAAGCACCAAGTGATTCATAATCAAGTTATTCCAAAAGCCCATCGGCATGGAGTTTCTTCATGCGCTTTACACCAATATTACCTAAACGGTAGTGCCACAAATAAGTTGCACTATCATTATCAACTTTGCATCTTTTGGCTTCAATATTATGAATATGTGTATTACTATGATCGAGATCCAACAAACTATTTTCATTGGGTGTATGACCATCGAAGGTTTTATTCATGTAAACAGAACAACAATTATTCTATGACTTTAAATGAATAATCGTATTGCAACAAACATGATCAAATCATATTCATGCTCAACGCAAATGCCAAATAATATTTATTTAGGTTCTACACTAATCCCAAAAGTATAGGGAGTGTGCGATGATGATCATATCAATCTTGGAACCACTTCTAACACACATCATCACTTCACCTTTAACTAGTCTTTGTTCATTCTGCAACTCTCATTTCGAGTTACTAATTTTAGCAACTGAACCAGTATCAAATACCCAGGGGTTGCTATGAACACTAGTAAAGTACACATCAATAATCCGTCTATCAAATATACCTTTGTTCACTTTGCCATCCTTCTTATCCGCCAAGTATCTAGGGAAGTTCCACATACAGTGACCATTTCCTTTGCAGTAGAAGCACTTAGTTTCAGGCTTGAGTTTAGCTTTGGGTTTCTTCACGGGAGTGACAACTTGCTTGTCATTCTTCTTGAAGTTCCCAGTCTATCCCTTTGCCCTTTACTTGAAACAAGTGGTCTTGTTAACCATCAACACTTGATGCTCTTTCTTGATTTCTACCTTCGCTGATTTCAGCATCGCGACGAGCTCGGGAATTACTTTCGTCATCCCTTGCATCTTATAGTTCATCACGAAGTTCTAGTAACTTGGAGATAGTGACTAGAGAACTTTGTCAATTACTATCTTATCTGGAAGATTAACTCCCACTTGATTCAAGCAATTGTAGTACCCAGACAATCTGAGCACATGCTCACTGGTTGATCTATTCTCCTCCATCTTGTAGGCAATGTACTGTCAGAGGTCTCATACCTCTTGATACGGGCATGAGTATGAAATACCAATTTCAACTCTTAGGAACATCTTATATGCTCTGTGGTATTCAAAACATTTTGGGGATGTAGTAATTTCAAAAATTTCCTACGCACACGCAAGATCATGGTGATGCATAGCAACGAGAGGGAAGAGTGTTGTCCATGTACCCTTGTAGACCGATGGCGGAAGCGTTATAACAACGCAGTTGATGTAGTCGTATGTCTTCACGGCCCGACCGATCAAGCACCGAAACTACGACACCTCCGAGTTCTAGCACACGTTCAGCTCGATGACGATCCCCGGACCCCGATCCAGCAAAGTGTCGGGAAAGAGTTCCGTTAGCACAACGGCGTGGTGACGATCTTGATGTCCTACCGTCGCAGGGCTTCGCCTAAGCACCGCTACGATATGACCGAGGTGGAATATGGTGGAAGGGGGCACCGCACACGGCTAAGGAACGATCACGAAGATCAACTTGTCTGTCTATGGGGTGCCCCCTCCTCCGTATATAAAGGAGAAAGGGAGAGGCCGGCCCTAGAGGGGGCGCGCCAAGTGTGGGGAGTTCTACTAGGACTCCCAAGTCCTAGTAGGATTCCCCTTTCCTTTCCGGAGTAGGAGAAAAGGAAAAAGGTGGAGAGGGAGAAGGAAAAAGGGGGCTGCACCCCTTGTCCAATTCAGACCAGAGGGGGGCGCGCGCCTCCTTCCTTTTGGCCTCTCTCGTCTATTCCCGTATGGCCCAATAAGACCCATATACTCCCCGGCGAATTCCCGTAACTCTCCGGTACTCCGAAAAATACCCGAATCACTCGAAACCTTTCTGATGTCCGAATATAGTCGTCCAATATATCGATCTTTACGTCTCGACCATTTCGAGACTCCTCGTCATGTCCCCGATCTCATCCGGGACTCCGAACTCCTTTGGTACATCAAAACTCATAAACTCATAATATAACTGTCATCGAAACCTTAAGCGTGCAGACCCTACGGGTTCGAGAACAATGTAGACATGACCGAGACACGTCTCCGGTCAATAACCAATAGCGGAACCTGGATGCTCATATTGGCTCCCACATATTCTACGAAGATCTTTATCGGTCAAACCGCATAACAACATACGTTGTTCCCTTTGTCATCGGTATGTTACTTGCCCGAGATTCGATCGTCGGTATCTCAATACCTAGTTCAATCTCGTTACCGGCAAGTCTCTTTACTCGTTACGTAATACATCATCCTGCGACTAACTCATTAGTTGCAATGCTTGCAAGGCTTAAGTGATGTGCATTACCGAGAGGGCCCAGAGATACCTCTCCGACAATCGGAGTGACAAATCCTAATCTCGAAATACGCCAACCCAACAAGTACCTTCGGAGACACCTGTAGAGCACCTTTATAATCACCCAGTTATGTTGTGACGTTTGGTAGCACACAAAGTGTTCCTTCGGTAAACGGGAGTTGCATAATCTCTTAGTCATAGGAACATGTATAAGTCATGAAGAAAGCAATAGCAACATACTAAATGATCGTGTGCTAAGCTAACGGAATGGGTCAAGTCAATCACATCATTCTCCTAATGATGTGATCCCGTTAATCAAATGACAACTCATATCTATGGTTAGGAAACACAACCATCTTTAATTAACGAGCTAGTCAAGTAGAGGCATACTAGTGACACTCTGTTTGTCTATGTATTCACACATGTATTATGTTTCCGGTTAATACAATTCTAGCATGAATAATAAACATTTATCATGATATAAGGAAATAAATAATAACTTTATTATTGCCTCTAGGGCATATTTCCTTCAGTCCCCCACTTGCACTAGAGTCAATAATCTAGTTCACATCACCATGTGATTTAACACCAATAGTTCACATCTTTATGTGTTTAATACCCATAGTTCACATCGTCATGTGACCAACACCCAAAGGGTTTACTAGAGTCAATAATCTAGTTCACATCGCTATGTGGTTAACACCCAAAGAGTACTAAGGTGTGATCAGGTTTTGGTTGTGAGAGAAGTTTAGTCAACGGGTCTGCCATATTCAGATCCGTATGTATTTTGCAAATTTCTATGTCTACAATGCTCTGCACTGAGCTACTTTAGCTAATTGCTCCCACTTTCAATATGTATCCAGACGAAGACTTAGAGTCATCTGGATCAGTGTCAAAACTTGCATCGACGTAACCCTTTACGACGAACCTTTTTGTCACCTCCATAATCGAGGAACATATCCTTATTCCACTAAGGATAATTTTGACCGCTGTCCAATGATCTACTCCTAGATCACTATTGTACTCCCATGCCAAAATCAGTGTAGGGTATACAATAGATCTGGTACACAACATGGCATACTTTATAGAACCTATGGCTGAGGCATAGGGAATGACTTTCATTCTCTTTCTATCTTCTGCCGTGGTCGGGCTTTGAGTCTTACTCAATTTAACACCTTGTAATACAGGTAAGAACTCTTTCTTTGACTGTTCCATTTTGAACTACTTCAAAATCTTGTCAAGATATGTACTCATTGAAAAAACTTATCAAGCGTTTTGATCTATCTCTATAGATCTTGATGCTCAATATGTAAGTAGCTTCACCGAGGTCTTTCTTTGAAAAACTCCTTTCAAACACTCCTTTATGCTTTGCAGAATAATTCAACGTTATTTCCGATCAATAATATGTCATTCACATATACTTATCAGAAATGTTGTAGTGCTCCCACTCACTTTCTTGTAAATACAGGCTTCACCGCAAGGCTGTATAGAACTATATGCTTTGATCAACTTATCGAAGCGTATATTCCAACTCCGAGATGCTTGCACTAGTCCAAAAATGGATCGCTGGAGCTTGCATATTCTGTTAGCACCTTTAGGATTGACAAAACCTTCTGGTTGCATCATATACAACTCTTCTTTAATAAATCCATTAAGGAATGCAGTTTTGTTTATCCATTTGCCAGATTTCATAAAATGCGATAATTGATAACATGATTCGGACAGACTTAAGCATAGATACGAGTGAGAAACTCTCATCGTAATCAACACTTTGAACTTGTCGAAAACCTTTTGCGACAATTCTAGCTTTGTAGATAGTAACTCTACTATCAGCGTCTGTCTTCCTCTTGAAGATCCATTTAATCTCAATGGCTCGCCGATCATTGGGCAAGTCAATCAAAGTCCATACTTTGTTCTCATACATGGATCTCATCTCAGATTTCATGGCCTCAAGCCATTTCGCGGAATCTGGGCTCATCATCGCTTCCTCATAGTTCGTAGGTTCGTCATGGTCAAGTAACATGACCTCCAGAACAGAATTACTGTACCACTCTGGTGCGGAGCTCACTCTGGTTTACCTACAAGGTTCGGTAGTAACTTGATCTGAAGTTACATGATCGTCATCATTAGCTTCCTCACTAATTGGTGTAGTAGTCACAGGAACAGATTTCTGTGATGAACTACTTTCCAATAAGGGAGCAGGTACAGTTACCTCATCAAGTTCTACTTTCCTCCCACTCATTTCTTTCGAGAGAAACTCCTTCTCTAGAAAGGATCCATTCTCAGCAACGAATATCTTGCCTTCTGATCTGTGATAGAAGGTGTACCCAACATCTTCTGTTGGGTATCCTATGAAGACGCACTTCTCCGATTTGAGTTTGAGCTTATCAAGTTGAAACTTTTTCACATAAGCATTGCAACCTCAAACTTTAAGAAACGACAACTTTGGTTTCTTGCCAAACCACAATTCATACGGTGTCGTCTCAATGGATTTAGATGGTGCCCTTTTTAATGTGAATGCAGTTGTCTCTAATGCATAACCCCAAAAACTATAGTGGTAAATCGGTAAGAAACATCATAGATTGCACTATATCCAATAAAGTATGGTTATGACATTCGGACACACCATTATGCTGTGGTGTTCCAGGTGGCATGAATTTGTGAAACTATTCCACATTGTTTTAATTGAAGACCAAACTCGTAACTCAAATATTTGTCTCCGCGATCAGATCGTAGAAACTTTATTTTCTTGTCATGATGGTTTTCCACTTCACTCTGAAATTCTTTGAACTTTTCAAATGTTTCAGACTAATGTTTCATTAAGTAGATATACCCATATCTGCTCAAATCATCTATGAAGGTCAGAAAATAATGATACCCGTCGCGAGCCTCAACACTTAGCGGATCGCATACATCGGTATGTATTATTTCCAATAAGCCAGTTGCTTGCTCCATTGTTCCGGAGAACGGAGTTTTAGTCATCTGCCCATAAGGCATGGTTCGCAAGCATCAAGTGATTCATAATCAAGTGATTCCAAAATCCCATCAGCATGGAGTTTCTTCATGCGCTTTACACCAATATGACCTAAACGGCAGTGCCACAAATAAGTTGCACTATCATTATTAACTTTGCATCTTTTGGCTTCAATATTATGAATATCTGTATCACTACGATCGAGATCCAATGAACCATTTTCATTGGGTGTATAACCATAGAAGGTTTTATTCATGTAAACAGAACAACAATTATTCTCTCACTTACATGAATAACCGTATTGCAATAAACATGATCAAATCATATTCATGCTCAACGCAAACACCAAATAACACTTATTTAGGTTCAACACTAATCCCGAAAGTATAGGGAGTGTGCGATGATGATCATATCAATCTTGGAACTACTTCCAACACACATCGTCATCTCACCCTCAACTAGTCTCTGTTTATTCTGTAACTCATGTTTTGAGTTACTAATTTTTAGCAACCGAACAAGTATGAAACACCCAGGGGCTACTATAAACGCTAGTAAGGTACACATCAATAACTTGTATATCAAATATAGCTTTGTTCACTTTGCCATCCTTCTTACTCACCAAATACTTGGGGTACTTCCGCTTCCAGTGACTAGTCCCTTTGCAGTAGAAGCACTTAGTCTCAGGCTTAGGTCTAGACTTGGGCTTCTTCACTTGAGCAGCAACTTGCTTGCCGTTCTTCTTGAAGTTCCCCTTCTTCCCTTTTGCCCTTTTTTTTCTTGAAACTAGTGATCTTGTCAACCATCAACACTTGATGTTTTTCTTTGATTTCTTCCTTAGCCGATTTTAGCATCGCGAAGAGCTCAGGAATTACTTTCGTCATCCCTTGCATATTATAGTTCATCACGAAGTTCTACTAACTTGGTGATGGTGACTAGAGAATTCTGTCAATCACTATCTTATCTGGAAGATTAACTCCCATTTGATTCAAGCGATTGTAGTACCCAGATAATCTGAGCACATGCTCACTGGTTGAGCTATTCTCCTCCATCTTGTAGGCAAAGTACTGTCAGAGGTCTCATACCTCTTGACACGGGCATGAGTATGAAATACCAATTTCAACTCTTGGAACATCTTACATGTTCCGTGGCGTTCAAAACAATTTTTGAAGTCCCGGTTCTAAGCCGTAAAGCATGGTGCACTTAACTATCAAGTAGTCATCATACTGAGCTTTTGTCAAAACGTTCATAACGTCTGCATCTGCTCCTGCAATAGGTTTGTCACCTAGCGGTGCATCAAGGACATAATTCTTCTGTGCAGCAATGAGGATAAACCTTAGATCACGGACCCAGTCCGCATCATTGCTACTATCTTCTTTCAACTTGGTTTACTCTAGGAACATATATAAAACATAGGGAAGCAACAACGCGAGCTATTGATCTACAACATAGATATGCTAATACTATCAGGACTAAGCTCATGATAAATTTAAGTTCAACTAATCATATTACTTAAGAACTCCCACTTAGATAGACATCCCTCTAATCCTCTAAGTGATCACGTGATCCATATCAACTAAACCATGTCCGATCATCACGTGAGATGGAGTAGTTTCAATGGTGAACATCAATATGTTGATCATATCTACTATATGATTCACGCTCGACCTTTCGATCTCCATGTTCCGAGGCCATATCTGTTATATGCTAGGCTCGTCAAGTTTAACCTGAGTATTCCGCGTGTGCAACTGTTTTGCACCCGTTGTATTTGAACGTAGATCCTATCACACCCGATCATCACGTGGTGTCTCAGCACGAAGAACTTTCGCAATGGTGCATACTCAGGGAGAACACTTGTACCTTGATAATTAGTGAGAGATCATCTTATAAACCTACCGTCAAACTAAGCAAAATAAGATGTATAAAAGATAAACATCACATGCAATCAAAATATGTGACATGATATGGCCATCATCATCTTGTGCCTTTTGATCTCCATCTCCAAAGCATCGTCATGATTTCCATCGTCACCGGCATGACACCATGATCTCCATCATCTTGATCTATATCAATGTGTCGTCACATGGTCGTATCGCCAACTATTGCTCTTGCAACTATTGCATTGCTATCGCATAGCGATAAAGTAAAGCAATTATTTGGCGCTTCCATCTTATGCAATAAAGAGACAACCATAAGGCTTATGCCAGTTGCCGATAACTTCAACAAAACATGATCATCTTATACAAGAACTTATATCTCATCATGTCTTGACCATATCACATCACAACATGCCCTGCAAAAACAAGTTAGACGTCCTCTACTTTGTTGTTGCAAATTTTACGTGGCTGCTACGGGCTGAGCAAGAACCGTTCTTACCTACGCATCAAAAACCACAATGATAGTTTGTCAAGTTGGTGTTGTTTTAACCTTCGCAAGGACCGGGCGTAGCCACACTCGGTTCAACTAAAGTTGGAGAAACTGACACCCCGCCAGCCACCTGTGTGCAAAGCACGTCGGTAGAACCAGTCTCGCGTAAGCGTACGCGTAATGTCGGTCCGGGCCGCTTCATCCAACAATACCGTTGAACCAAAGTATGACATGTTGGTAAGCAGTATGACTTATATCGCCCACAATTCACTTGTGTTCTACTCGTGCATATGACATCTACGAATAAAACCTAGCTCTGATACCACTATTGGGGAATGTAGTAATTTCAAAAATTTCCTACGCACACGCAAGATCATGGTGATGCATAGCAACGAGAGGGGAGAGTGTTGTCCACGTACCCTCGTAGACCGATGGCGGGAGCGTTATAACAACGTGGTTGATGTAGTCGTACGTCTTCACGGCCCGACTGATCAAGCACCGAAACGCGGTTGATCTAGCACACGTTCAGCTCGATGACGATCCCCGGACTCCGATCCAGCAAAGTTTCGGGGAAGAGTTCCGTCAGCACGACGGCGTGGTGACGATCTTGATGTTCTACCGTCGCAGGGCTTCGCCTAAGCACCGCTACGATATGACCGAGGTGGAATATGGTGGAAGGGGGCACCGCACACGGCTAAGGAACGATCACGAAGATCAACTTGTCTGTCTATGGGGTGCCCGCTCCTCTGTATATAAAGGAGCAAGGGAGAGGCCGGCCCTAGAGGGGGCGCGCCAAGTGTGGGGAGTCCTACTAGGACTCCCAAGTCCTAGTAGGATTCACCTTTCCTTTCCGGAGTAGGAGAGAAGGAAAGAGGTGGAGAGGGAGAAGGAAAAGGGGGGCTGCACCCCTTGTCCAATTCGGACCAGAGGGGGGGCGCGCGCCTCCTTCCTTTTGGCCTCTCTCATCTATTCCCGTATGGCCCAATAAGGCCCATATACTCCTCGGCAAGTTCCCGTAACTCTCCGGTACTCCGAAAAATACCCGAATCACTCGGAACCTTTCTGATGTCCGAATATAGTCGTCCAATATATCGATCTTTATGTCTCGACTATTTCGAGACTCCTCGTCATGTCCCCGATCTCATCCGGGACTCCGAACTCCTTCGGTACATTCAAACTCATAAACTCATAATATAACTGTCATCGAAACCTTAAGCGTGCGGACCCTACGGGTTCGAGAACAATGTAGACATGATCGAGACACGTCTCCGGTCAATAACCAATAGCGGAACCTGGATGCTCATATTGGCTCCCACATATTCTACGAAGATCTTTATCAGTCAAACCGCATAACAACATACGTTGTTCCCTTTGTCATCGGTATGGTACTTGCCCGAGATTCGATCGTTGGTATCTCAATACCTAGTTCAATCTCGTTACCGGCAAGTCTCTTTACTCGTTACGTAATACATCATCCCGCAACTAACTCATTAGTTACAATGCTTGCAAGGCTTAAGTGATGTGCATTACCGAGAGGGCCCAGAGATACCTCTCCGACAATCGGAGTGACAAATCCTAATCTCGAAATACACCAACCCAACAAGTACCTTCGGAGACACCTGTATAGCACCTTTATAATCACCCAGTTACGTTGTGACGTTTGGTAGCACACAAAGTGTTCCTCCGGTAAACGGAAGTTGCATAATCTCATAGTAATAGGAACATGTATAAGTCATGAAGAAAGCAATAGCAACATACTAAACAATCGTGTGCTAAGCTAACTGAATGGGTCAAGTCAATCACATCATTCTCCTAATGACGTGATCCCGTTAATCAAATGACAACTCATGTCTATGGTTAGGAAACACAACCATCTTTAATTAACGAGCTAGTCAAGTAGAGGCATATTAGTGACACTCTGTTTGTCTATGTATTCACACATGTATTATGTTTCCGGTTAATACAATTCTAGCATGAATAATAAACATTTATCATGATATAAGGAAATAAATAATAACTTTATTATTGCCTCTAGGGCATATTTCCTTCAATCCATCCTTCAACACATAACCAGTCATCCTCGGAAACTGTTTACCTCGGACCTTCGAAACGCATCCGCTATACAAGCTGTGGCAATACTCCCGAACTATCCCTCCAGTACTGGGTGACGTCGGGGTTACCTCACCACTAACCGCATAGAAGAGTTTTCGATGTCGGCCGTCTTAAGTATTCTAGAACCGCTGCGATACATTTGTGACGACAACACCTCGGAGCTCAACTCCCCGGGACACTGCCACAACCCCTAAATGACAGGAGGCATCGAGAACAATGTTCTCGTCAGAAAGATATCGGAACATTCCAAACAATACTCGCGTGATCCTAAATAAAAATTTAGTGAATTTTTGAGAGTAGAAGAGATAGAACAACGTCAGGAGTCCTCACCAGAGCGATGAAGGGATGAGGAGTAAAAAGAAATCCTACTCTCCGATATATATATATATATATATATATATATATATATATATATATATATATATATATATATATATATATATATATATATAGGACTCAAAACATTTTTATGTGTGTGTGCCTAGACTCAACCGTCAACGATTCGATCAATCAGGGGGGCTCCTAGGTCAGAGAAGGCTCTGAATACCAACTTGTAATGCCTAGTATGTGACTATGTCTCCCACGTGTCGAGGCATGACTTAAAGACATAATCACATACTAGAATGATCTCAAGTATGGTATCTTTGCACAACTCATGTAAAAGCGGGGATGAAAATGTAAAAAGGTAGTTCGCTTACACTCGCCACGTCACACAATGAAATACATTAACATACATCATCCAAATAACATCAGAGTCCGACTACGGACGAAATCCAAATGAAAGATGCCATAAATAAAGCAACACAAGGTCCCAATCATCCTAGTAGGAGCCACTACTGATCGTCGGGATAAGATACATAGTAACATCCACGCTCTTCATCAAACTCCCAATACAACTCTGAACCACCACCTGTGTAGTTCTCAATGGTACCTACATCTGGTGTTGTGTAGAATCTGTGAGCCACGGAGGACTCAGCAATCCCGTTCCCGGGTAACAAGACTATCAAAGCCTTAGGTGTGGAAAAGGCTTAAAACAAGGTTGTAGCAGCACTCAGCACTAAATTACGAGTTTAGAGCGAGAAAAGAACAAGTGCCAATGATCGCCAAGTTGATCACGAAGTGATCCTAACTACTCATGGTCAAGCATAACCCCACCGTGTTCACTTCCCGAACCCCTTCGGGAAGAGACCGTCATGGTTACTCACGCGGGTAGTGTGTTATGAACATGGTGTCAAGTTATCTACAACCGGATATTAACAAATTCCCATCTGCCATGTAACCGCGGGCACGGCTTTCGAAAGATCAAACCCTGTAGGGGTGTCCCAACTTAGCCCATCACAAGCTCACGATCAGCGGAGTCGCAACTCCAAGGTGGGAAGACCCGAGTATTCTTGGAATCCCGTGCTCAAGATATTCCGACAAAGGTAAAACTAATCCAGCAAGACCTCCCGGCGTGCCGACACCCTGATAGTAGCCGCGCGTATCTCGTCTCAGGCCACGACCGGATGAGCACTACGTACAGCAACCGAAGATCCCAGCCAACTGGGTGGCACCGCAAGTGGCTCTAGTTTGGACCAACACTCATGACGAGCACTGGCCCGGGGGTTGTTAATTAAGTCCTCGAGATAGCTAGTCCCTATGCAAGTTTTAGTTATTAGGAAAATGTAAAACCAAAGTTGGGCCTTGCTGGAAAACCTTTAACACTAAGCGGGTTATCGAGGGGGGCTCATAAACCCCAACCGTGTTAGGGACGCAAAATCAAGGAACATAACACCGGTTTAACGGTTCCTAGGGTGGCATGAGTGGAACAAAACACCAAGCAAGAGGCTTAGCCTTCCACCCATTACCAATATATAGATGATTTAGTTTAACAGTTTATATATTGTGATATCCCAACAATAACTTCATCACGAAGCAAGAATCTTCAAGTCTTCACCTACAACTAACAACATTATAAGAGGGGCTGAGCGATGCTTACGTAGCCAAACAACGGTTTGCTAGGTGGTTGGTTAGAGAGTTTCATGGCAACAATAGGAGGGCTGACAAACAGACATAGGCATCGAGGCAATATCTAAAGAGCGAGACATCTAGCATAGGCAAAGATAGTAGTGATATCCGGGTATGGTCATCTTGCCTGTTGATTCCACGGAGGGATCGTAACCTTGCTCCTCAAACTCAGCCTCGGTAGGAACCTCGTACTCCGAATCGTCACCGGGCTCTAACCAACACAACAAGCAACACCGGAACAACAATCAATCATCATGCAATGCTCAACCACATGATGCATGAACATGATGAACAAGGACAAGAGTAGATATGATGCATGGCCTAGGGTCACAAGAGTGCAATAACATCATAGCCAACAAGATCACTCACATGAAAGAAAACAAACAAAAGAACAACTAACAAGTTTATGTAGGTTGTTCAAACAAGCACCCAACAAGTTTAAAGGGGTAGGTTAGCATGGCAAGGGTGCAACTAAGATTACAGCAACATGCTAGCATAATTAAATGGGCTGGAAATAACAAACAACAATTTCCAGAAACCCCCATAATTAATTAAATGCATTTGAAACAGATCTGAAAAACTTCTGTTATAAAGTTGTTAAACATGCAAAACAACAGCACCATAATATTCTACAAATTTTCCCACCCCAAAAGCATATAAAGTTTGTTACATTTGGAGTTGTAGATATTTAGTTATGATTTTTTCCAAGTTTAAGCATATTTAAAACAAGAATAATTCAAACAACATTTAAATCTTTTTAAACATGGCAACCAACACCATATTCATAATCTACATGAAAAACTAAGCATTTTTCATATACAACTTATTTCCATAAGAGGTATATATCAACAGATATTAAAATAACAAGAAAAAGGCAGAAAAAGAAAAGGAAAAAGAAAAACAGAAAAGAAAAACAGGCGCAGAGGCCAAAGTTGACCCAGGCCTACACTAGCCAGAGCCACGGACGAGTGGACCCAGCTGCGCTAAGGTGGCACCAGCGGGTGCGTGTGTGGGTGGAAAGGAGCTGAGAGGCTGGCAGGTGGGGCCTGCCTGTCAGTCTCTCGCGAAGCAGAAAAAGGGGGGGCTAAATTCCACTGCCCCCGGGCGGAATCGAACCCGCGCCACTAGCTTAACTGACGAAGAGACACACCACTGGGCTACGAGCGTGTATCTGACAGAGAAGGTGCGTGTGGCCTTAAATGTAATTTGAAGACGCCTGAACCAGAGAGAAAACATGGCCCGTCAGAGGAGCTCGTCGGAGCTGCTCCGGCGACCAAATCAGGCGGCGGAGTGGTGCGGTGTGCTCCTGGAGGAGTTCCGCACCCGCGACATGAACTGGCAGCACCTAACGAAAACTACAGCGACGCCGGCGACAAGCAACAGATGCGGCGGCGACGAACTCCGGCGCGACACACCACTGGCCTTAACGGAGCGGCGAGAGCTCAAACAGAACCGACATAACACGGCGGAGACGACGGGCAACAGCGGAGGGGCTACGGTGGTCGGGACACTCGCCGGCGACGAGGCCCGATGGCGACACGCTCAGGTGCACGGCGAACTACGTGCTATACGGTGCTATGGAGGGGGAAAAGAGCACGGGAAGGTGGAGAAGCTCACCACGAACACGGCGAGGTGTTCGGCTAGCCCGGAGGTGGTCGGAGTAGACGACGGCGAGGCTCGAACAGCTACGGCCACCGGAGTGGAAGAAGAGGAAGAAGATGACGACGGCGAGGCGATCGGCTCCGCGCACAGGACGTAGTCGACGTAGTCGATGACGAGGAAGCAGCTTGACAGGGTTGGCGAGGCCGAGGTTGACGGGAGGCACGCCGGCGACGAGCTGGCAATCCCAGATGCGTGCGGGACTGCTCTGGAGCGGCGGATCTGGTGGGTCTTGGCTCTCCAGATGACGGGAGGAGGTAGGAGGAACCCTAGGGATAGGGTTGGACGAGCTGCGAGTTTAAAAGGGGGGCTCTGATCGCGAGGCCTCGACGTCCGTGATCACGGCGCGACGGCGAGTTCATGCTCTGGCTCAGCAACGCGTGACGGAGGTAGACAGCGACGCGGGGTTGTGAGGCTGACGTGTGGGGCTGATACGTCCAAAATGCATCACTATTTTATATCGTAATTCATTCTTATTCATTAATATATTTCACATTACGATGATGTTCTTATGTTGTTTTGGCCTATTTTTACATAGTTTGCAACTTTCCGGTGCCGAAGCAGTAGACGCAGGATTCAGCGGTAAAAAGTGGACGCTGAGTTGCTGAAGAAGAATACCTCCAAATTACCTAAAAATCGACGGAGGGTATTTTCCAGAAGGATCACGAAGATACGCAAAAGAGCAACCAGAGGGGGGCCACAGGGTGCCCAGGCGGCCACCTGGCGCGGCCCCCACCCTGGCCGCGCCGGGAGGGCGCCTGGAGCCCCTGGCCCACTCTAGGCTCTCCCCTCTGGCATATATACTCCTCGTCATCCAGAAACCCTAAAAAGGAGGGTTTTTACGGAGTTCCGCCGCCGCTCCGTGGCGGAAACCTACAGAGAAGAAAAGCCATCTCCGGCGGGCAGATTCCGCCGGGGAGATTACCTCCCGGAAGGGGAGATCATCGCTATCGTCATCACCATCGTCACGGGCATCATCGAGATCATCATCAACATCATCCCCAACATCAGCACCATCTCCATCTTCATCCAATCTCATCTCACAATTGCAACTTGTGTTGTAATCCGTACTAGCTATCCTCTCTACCCTATCGGTGTTGATTACTACTTTGTGGTCAATGTTATTGAGTTTTGTTGGAGAAATATCATTGTGTCCAGATTGTTTATCATCCATCTATCTCCACTGATCATGATCTCTTTTATGTCTTGTGAGTAGTTACTTTAGTTCTTGAGGACATGGGAGAAGTCTTGTTGTTAGTAGTCATATGATGTTGAAGTAATATGTGTTGTTTGATACTTAAGTTGTGTTGTTATTTTCCTAGTGGTGTTGTGTGAGTCGAACACTCAACACTTTGCCTTATTAAGGACCTAGGGGAATACATTGTGTACAAAGAATGCTTACGGTGGGTTGCCGGAGTGACAGAAACCTGAACCCCAGTTCGCACGCTTTTGCACAAGGGAACAATGGATCATCGATCGTATTGCTATGGTTAGGCTTTTGCCTTAGATACTATCTTGTATTTGCGGATGCTTGCAAGGTGTTTAATCATAAGAGTGCACTCATCTTAGTCTAGAGGGTCTACTAGCATAGATCCACCCACTCAACACTTATCAACACATCACATAGTACCGATACGGAATATGGCGAAAGCACATGACTACCTCTCCCGTGTGTCCTCAAGAACACTTTAGCCTTTATAAGTTCAGTTGCTAGGCCTCTCCTTTGCTCAGAAAGGATCGGGCCACTTGTTACTCTCCAGTGCCTTTTACTTTGCTCGCTTTTACTTTCCTGTTGCTTATATCAAGAAAACCCCTAAAAAGTTATCTTTCAGTGCTTCCAGTTATTCCTTGCTCAGAATCACTTATCAATACCTTCTGCTCCTCGTTGGGTTCGACACTCTTACTTATCGAAAACGCTGCAATAGATCCCTTACGGTTGTGGGTCATCAAGTACCGTTTTCTGGCGCCGTTGCCGGTGAGTGTAGCGCTATTGGTAAGTGAAGCTGGTAAGGAAGTTTTTATATTTCTGTTTTTATTTTGCTGTTGCTGCTCTTTGTCCTTATGGACAACCTTGCTATTGGATCGTTGCTTGTGGGAAGACGCCCCACATATGTGGTGGTTGCTCCTCCCCCTACTGAAATTGTGCCCTATAAAATACCAGCTGGTATTATCGATTATGTTTTGGCTAATCGTTATGCAGGAGACAGACATCCCGGTGAACACTTGCTATATCTATCACAACTATGTTCATTATTTAAGCTTGCAGGTGTATCAATGGAGTTTGTCATGAGGAAATTGTTCTCCGTATCGCTTATAGATAAAGCTTCAGATAGGTATAAGCTTCTCGATAACTCACACTTGCTTGATTGGCAAGAGCTTATGTCTCTCTTTTATACCAAGTTTTATCCTCTTCATGAAATTCATCGAGATGGGAACTATATCTATAACTTTAGGTCTCGTGACGGAGAAAGCATTGCTCAAGCTTGGGGGAGATTGAAGTCCCTAATGCTCAAATGTCCTATTCATGAGCTCCCCAAGAAAATTATACTTACAAATTTTTATGCCAGGCTTTCTCGTCAGGATAAGGAGATGCTGGATGCCTCCTCTAGTGGGGTATTTCAGACAAAGAGTGTTGAAGAAAGGTGGGATCTCATTGAAAGGATCCAGAGGAATACCGAAGATTGGGAAATCGATAAAGGTATTGAACCCGCTACAAATTATGAGCATGATTATATTGAGAGCTATGTGAAAACTGATTACTTCAATACCTTTTGCTCTAAGATTGGTCTTGATTCCCATCTAATGATTGATTTTTGTAAGGATTTTGCCTCTCACGTTGATTCTTTTAAAAAGAAGAGAGATCAGCATCATGAACCTTTCAAAGAGTTACCTGTTGATATTCATGTTGCTGACCCCATTTTGCCTGCAGTTATATATGAAAAGCCTCCTTTTCCCGAAAGGATAAGGGAGCACTCTCTTGTGATAGGCATAATAAATAAAAGTGAGAGAAGAATTGATGAGCCTGAGGACCAGATCAAGGTCGATCCTCAAGATGCATTGGTTAAAGACCTTGTTACTAATGATGTTTTGGATTCCAATGTAAATTTTTGTGCTGTTTCCACTAACCTTGTCACAGCCAAGAATAAAGGCCCAATTTGCAGGTACTCCAGTAGTATCTGTTAAAATAGGAGATCACAATTATTATGGGCTATGCGATTTGGGATCGAGTGCTAGTGCTATCCCCTATTCACTTTATCAAGAGATCATCGGTGAGATTTCACCTTGTGAACTTGAAGAAGTTGATGTTACCATTCATCTTGCAAACAGAGCAACTATCTCTCCTATCGGAATTGTGAGAGACGTTGAAGTCCTATGTGGAAAGGTAAAATACCCTACCGACTTTCTAGTACTTGGTTCAGTGAGGGACAATTTTTGTCCTATTATTTTTGGTAGAACTTTTCTCAGAACTTGTGGAGCTATAATAGATTGCAAGAAAGGTAAAGTTTCTGTTGAATTCAATGGTGAGCCATATGAATTTAACTTTTCTAAGTTCTCTAAGCAGCCTCATGGTACCGATTTACCTAGTGATGATAAAATTATTGAAAGTATTGCTTCTATTGCTATTCCACCTAATGATCCTTTGCAGCAATATATGGAGGACCACGAGAATGATTTGCATATGCAGGAAAGAAATGAACTAGATGAAATATTGTTGAGACAACCTGCTATCCTGAAGCACAACCTTCCGATTGAACCTTTGGGAATTTTATCAAAACCAAAAGAAGACCCGGTGTTCGATCTTAAACCTCTTCCCGATACGCTCAAGTATGCTTATTTAGATGAAAAGAAAGTATATCCTGTTATTATCAACTCTAACCTTTCAGGATATGAAGAAGAGCGACTATTGGAAGTACTTCGTAAACACCGAGGTGCAATTGGCTATACCCTTGATGACCTTAAGGTGATTAGTCCATCTATCTGTCAACATACTATCAACCTTGAGCCCGATGCTAAACCAGTTGTTGATCATCAACGACGGTTGAAACCGAAGATGATGGATGTTGTAAGAACTGAGATTCTCAAGCTTCTAGCCGCAGGTATTATCTACCCTATAGCTGATAGTAAGTGGGTAAGCCCGGTACATTGTGTTCCTAAGAAAGGAGGTACAACTGTGGTTCCTAATGATAAGAATGAACTAATACCTCAGAGAATTATTATTGGATATAGAATGTGTATTGATTACAGGAAGCTGAACAAGGCAACCAGGAAGGATCACTACCCGTTGCCGTTCATCGACCAAATGCTTGAAAGGTTATCCAAAAATACCCACTTTTGTTACCTCGATGGTTATTCTGGCTTCTCTCAAATTCATGTTAACACTGCTGATCAAGAGAAGACCACTTTTACTTGTCCCTATGGTACTTATGCTTACAGGCGTATGCCTTTTGGTTTATGTAATGCCCCTGCTACTTTTCAAAGGTGTATGTCTGCTATCTTTCATGGTTTCTGTGAGGAGATTGTGGAAGTCTTCATGGACGATTTCTCCGTCTATGGAACTGCCTTTGACCATTGTCTCCACAACCTTAATAAAGTTTTGCAGAGATGTGAGGAGACAAATCTGGTACTCAACTGGGAGAAGTGCCACTTCATGGTTAACGAAGGAATTGTTCTTGGTCACAAGATTTCCGAAAGGGGAATTGAGGTGGACAAGGCCAAGATCGAAGCAATTGAGAGGATGCCCTATCCAAGGGACATCAAAGGTATTCGCAGTTTTCTCGGTCATGCTGGTTTCTATAGAAGATTTATTAAATACTTTTCTAAGACTTCGAGACCCCTCACTAATCTTCTCCAGAAGGACGTTCCTTTTGTATTTGATGAAGATTGTAAGGAGGCTTTTGAAGTTCTTAAGAAAGCTTTAATAACCGCTCCTATAGTACAACCACCTGACTGGAATTTACCTTTTGAGATTATGTGTGATGCTAGTGATTTTGCTGTTGGAGCTGTTTTAGGGCAAAGGGTTGATAAGAAATTGAATGTTATACATTATGCTAGTAAAACCCTTGATAGTGCTCAAAAGAATTATGCTACTACTGAGAAGGAATTCTTAGCTGTAGTGTTTGCTTGTGATAAGTTTAGGCAGTATATTGTTGATTCCAAAGTTATTATTCATACTGACCATGCTGCCATTAAGTACCTTATGACAAAGAAGGATGCCAAGCCAAGACTTATCAGATGGGTACTCCTTCTTCAAGAATTTGATTTGCAGATTGTTGATAGGAAAGGAGAAGACAATCCGGTGGCGGACAATCTTTCAAGGATGGAGATAACCGCATGATCCCATCCCAGTCAACGACAGTTTTCCAGACGAGCAACTTGCCGTCGTAAAAGTACAATCCCTTTCCGATCCTTGGTTTGCAGATTATGCTAATTTTATCGTTGCGAAGTATTTTCCTCCAGGTTTAACATTTCAGCAAAGGAAGAAGTTCTTTCATGATTTGAGGCACTACTTTTGGGATGACCCACATCTTTTCAAAGAAGGTCCAGACGGGATCGTGAGAAGATGCATACCGGAACATGAGCAGAAGGACATTCTCAGACAATGTCATGATAGTCCCTATGGAGGACATCATGCCGGTGAGAGGACCGCACATAAGGTTCTTCAATCAGGTTTTTATTGGCTTACTCTCTTTAAGGATGCTAGAAATTATGTTTTAGCCTGTGATAAATGTCAGAGAGTTGGTAACATTAGTAGAAGGAATGAGATGCCTATGAATTACTCACTAGTGATTGAACCTTTTGATTGCTGGGGTTTTGATTTTATGGGTCCTTTTCCTTCTTCGCACAAGTACACTCACATTTTAGTAGCTGTTGATTATGTGACCAAGTGGGTTGAAGCAATCCCCACTGAAAGTGCTGATCACAAGACATCTTTGAAAATGCTCAAAGATGTGATATTCCCTAGGTTTGGTGTACCTAGGTATCTCATGACTGATGGAGGATCACACTTCACGCATGGAGCTTTTAGAAAAGCTTTAGCCAAGTACGATGTCAATCATAGAATTGCTTCACCGTACCATCCTCAAACCAGTGGGCAAGTTGAGCTCACCAATAGAGAGATCAAGTTGATCTTACAGAAGACAGTAAACAGAAATAGAAAGGACTGGTCAAATAAGTTAGGAGATGCTTTGTGGGCGTATAGAACTGCTTACAAAAACCCCATGGGCATGTCCCCTTATAAGATGGTTTATGGCAAGGCTTGCCATTTGCCATTAGAATTAGAGCACAAAGCTTTCTGGGCTGTTAGAGAGCTTAATGCTGACCCAAAGTTAGCTGGTGAGAAGCGTCTCATGAACTTGACTTCTCTAGATGAGTGGAGAAGTGAAGCTTACGAGAGCGCTAAAATGTTCAAGGAAAAGGTAAAGAAGTGGCATGATAGGAGGATTCTGAAACGTGAATTTAATGTTGGTGATAAAGTTTTGTTGTTTAGATCCCGTTTCAGGTTTTCTCCAGGCAAACTACTTTCCAGGTGGGAAGGGCCATTTCATATTGAAGAAGTCTATCGGTCTGGTGCAATCAAATTAACAAGGCACCAAACCTCAAGTTGTGAATGGGCAAAGACTTAAGCATTACATAGCAGGAGACCCTGTCAATGTTGATGTGAATATGATATACACAACAACTCACGAAGAACATGTTGCAGCCCTGTTTCAGACACCAGCAGAAGCAGAATAAGAAAAGGTATGTATTACGGTAAGGAAACATCGCGAACCGCCATAAAAGTTCCATATTATGAGTTTTTGCAAAATTAGTAAAATTCTAAGCCTAAGTGGAGCCAGAGACAAGCTCCAGGGGGCCCAGGCGCCCGCCTGGCGCGACCTACCTCCTGGCCGCGCCGGGAGGCCGCCTGGGCACCCAGGAGTCCGTCTCCGACCCCACTTTAGCCTGTTACCTTCCTTTCTGTGCAGAAATTTTTGCTATATATTTGCCCGGATTGTTCCGGCAACGTATCTCGCGATTTCGTGTGTTTTCTTTTCGATCTGTTTCTGCCAGGGTAAAAAGTTATTGTTAGAGATGTCTTCTTGTGGCTCGAGCGGAGAGGACTTCTTGGGATGGCGTCTACGTCAAGTCCAGAAGGATCTTAATCAAGGGAAGCACGTTGACTAGGCTACCGAAGAAGAGATTGCCGCAAGACAAGCGGAGATGGAGCGCTCCGTGAGGGAGGAAGTCAAGACAATCACTGCCCAACAACAAGGAGGCCCAAGCAATCCCATCATGGTGGGATCTGTCCAACCTCATTATGATCTTTCTCTTAACCTTTCAGAGCCCTCTACTTCACTTGAAGATCAACGTACGCTCTCCACCATCTGCGAGGCTTATCGCATCACCAATCAGCTGTGCGAAGATTTCCATGTACTAAAGGTACAAGTGGAGATCTTGGAGAAGGAAAACCAAACCCTTCGCCGTGTCATAAGAGATTTGAAGAATCAACGTCAACAAGAATGAGGAGTGAAATCTCCTTGGGTAATGGCATCCCCTTGGCTTGTTCCAAGCTTGGGGGAGTGCCCGATATCTTCTTTATCTTTTGTCTTTTAGAGTCAAGTAGAGTCGTATCATGTCTAGGGAGGCTATTATATGAAATAGGTGTGTGCATTGAGGTCTATCACTCCTTCTGTGGAGAGATTGTATCCGTGAGTGTGGAGTCGTCTATGATGGAATATTAATGAGAAGTCTATTGGTTCCTTTGCTGCACTCGGTATTCTCTTCACGCAATCGACCTTATATGATGATTCTTATTGGGAGTATTGACCTTATATCAGGTATGGCTTTGAAAACTTTATTTAAATCTTGGCAAACATAGCTTTGGTCATAACAACAAGCATGATTTTCTTAAAGTAGCGACATAGCCAAAACCTTTATGTTATTATGCTTGAAGTGTTATGCTGACAAGGAAGACAACTTGATGTGTTATGCTTATTTTAATGTCTATGCTTTATATTGCTTTGCATCTTAGTCATCATCAATTGTCTGTTCTCTCAAAGCCTTTGCTAGCCTAAACTCTGTACTAAGCGGAATTCTGCTTGTGCATCCATACCCTTAAACCAATACCTTCCATATGAGTCCACCATACCTTCCTATTCGTGGTATTCCACTACCACCTCCTAAAGTATAGAATTTATGTGTTATCCTTAAATGTTCAAAATCTTCTATTTTGTGCCCCTGTTTTAGCTCATGAGGAAGTAGTAGTTAATTCATGATCTTTTTAAGTTGGACAAGTTTTACCCCGGGATTGCATGTCTAATCTGCAAACCCCTAATACGAGGAGGAACTGGCATGAGTGCGCCCGGCTCATAAAAGATAATACAACAAACAAACCCTCCTTCACGCTTTGCTCATGACAAATCAGAAAACTTTGGCAGTGATAAACAAAGGAGATTAAGGGGATGTGATCGTCCCCGTGCGGAGCCGTTCCTTGCAACTTGTCCAGTTTGAGAAGTAATTGAGTTATCTATTAGCATTCGTTGACAAATCATGCACCTCTCAAAACTTGTTTTCATTCTGTTTGATTTAAGGATAACACATGAGTTTTCCCTACTTCCCTAGAGCAGGGCCTATCTCTTAGTTTTAGGTTGAGTCAGTTATTCCTACTTCCTTCTATTCTTAAAGAGAGCAGACATTTGATGTTGACGAGGATTCATTCATATAAAGTTGCGTTAAGATTTGTCATATCATATCCTTGTTGACATTATCATTTGATAAGTAAGTTGTTTGTCAAAGCCCAGCTAAAGCAAACATCTTCCTTTGTGTTAACACTTTCACTTCTTGCCTAATAACATGTTCTTTCAAAAGCTTCAATTAATCTCATCAAAACATAAAGAGAAAGAGCAAAAGTAAAAGCTATTAGTTGTTCTTTGACCAAAGGACATGTTTGCCATGATTTGATGAGTTTCCTTAGCCCTACTTTCTATTATAAGTGTTACCACTCTTTTATAAGGGCCTTATGAGTTGAAGATTGCTGTTGAGGATATTTTGAGTTTGGTGAAGAAACTGTGATGCTTCTTGTCCGTATTCTATTTATCGACACTTCACTCTCTAAACTTGTGGACAGGTTTACCGAGCTCAGTATTCGCTTGGGGACAAGCGAGGTCTAAGCTTGGGGGTGTTGATACGTCCAAAATGCATCACTATTTTATATCGTAATTCATCCTTATTCATTGATATATTTCACATTACGATGATGTTCTTATGTTGTTTTGGCCTATTTTACACAGTTTGCAACTTTCCGGTGTCGAAGCAGCAGACGCAGGATTCAGCATTAAAAAGTGGACGCTGAGTTGCTGAAGAAGAATACCTCCAAATTACCTGAAAATCGACGGAGGGTATTTTCCAGAAGGATCACGAAGATACGCAAAAGAGCAACCAGAGGGGGGCCACAGGGTGCCCAGGCGGCCACCTGGCGCGGCCCCCACCCTGGCCGCGCCGGGAGGGCGCCTGGAGCCCCTGGCCCACTCCAGGCTCTCCCCTCTGGCATATATACTCCTCGTCATCCAGAAACCCTAAAAAGGAGGGTTTTTACGGAGTTCCGCCGCCGCTCCGTGGCGGAAACCTACAGAGAAGAAAAGCCATCTCCGGCGGGCAGATTCCGCCGGGGAGATTACCTCCCGGAAGGGGAGATCATCGCTATCGTCATCACCATCGTCACGGGCATCATCGAGATCATCATCAACATCATACCCAACATCAGCACCATCTCCATCTTCATCCAATCTCATCTCACAATTGCAACTTGTGTTGTAATCCGTACTAGCTATCCTCTCTACCCTATCGGTGTTGATTACTACTTTGTGGTGAATGTTATTGAGTTTTGTTGGAGAAATATCATTGTGTCCAGATTGTTTATCATCCATCTATCTCCACTGATCATGATCTCTTTTATGTCTTGTGAGTAGTTACTTTAGTTCTTGAGGACATTGGAGAAGTCTTGTTGTTAGTAGTCATATGATGTTGAAGTAATATGTGTTGTTTGATACTTAAGTTGTGTTGTTATTTTCCTAGTGGTGTTGTGTGAGTCGAACACTCAACACTTCGCCTTATTAAGGACCTAGGGGAATACATTGTGTACAAAGAATGCTTACGGTGGGTTGCCGGAGTGACAGAAACCTGAACCCCAGTTCGCACGCTTTTGCACAAGGGAACAATGGATCATCGATCATATTGCTATGGTTAGGCTTTTGCCTTAAATACTATCTTGTATTTGCGGATGCTTGCAAGGTGTTTAATCATAAGAGTGCACTCATCTTAGTCTAGAGGGTGTACTAGCATAGATCCACCCACTCAACACTTATCAACACATCACATAGTACCGATACGGAATATGGCGAAAGCACATGACTACCTCTCTCGTGTGTCCTCAAGAACACTTTAGCCTTTATAAGTTCAGTTGCTAGGCCTCTCCTTTGCTCAGAAAGGATCGGGCCACTTGTTACTCTCCAGTGCCTTTTACTTTGCTCGCTTTTACTTTCCTGTTGCTTATATCAAGAAAACCCCTAAAAAGTTATCTTTCAGTGCTTGCAGTTATTCCTTGCTCAGAATCACTTATCAATACCTTCTGATCCTCGTTGGGTTCGACACTCTTACTTATCGAAAATGCTGCAATAGATCCCTTACGGTTGTGGGTCATCAGGGGCCACGGGGGAAAAGCGAACGACGCGACTGCGCGCTGGCTGGGCCGCTGCGGGAGAGGGGAGGTGGCCGCGGGGCTGCTGTGGAGAAGGACTGGGCCTGGGGGAGGTGGAGGAGGAGGCCCAGGCCACTGCTGTGCTGCGAATTCCTTTTCTTTTCCCTTTTTCTTCAAATAGAAATGAAAAAGAAAAGTACATGCTTAAAGGAAAAGAGTTAGGAGATAAATAAAATATCCCCATGCTCCTTGATTCATGCCCTATTTAATAAAATTGAGTTGGACATTTTTAGAGGCAGAAAAATAAAAGGATTTTGAATATGATTCAAACTCTTGTCATTTTTGAACCCAACCAAATCAATTCCAAAAAGGCTGAAATTTGGCAGAGAGGGTGTAGACATGGTGCAAGGTTTATAGGAAAAGAAAGAACATTAATGGACTAGGCTAGGTGACTTGCAAAAATAAATAAAGAAAGGAAGATAAGGAAGAAGGAAGAGAGGAAAAAACAAAGGAGGGGGGGGGGTCTAGGGTTGCAAGGCAAGGTTAGGCACCACACTCACATACATCACAAGGTGCCTCACACATACACATCAACAAGAAGTAAACTAAGATGCCATGATGATGAAGCAATGCAAAAATAAAATAAATAACATGACAATGCAAAAATAAAATAAGCTCAAATGATAAGAACCCCCAAGGATAAGGACAAGGATCAAAAAGAGAATTGCTTTATTGCCATTATAGGAAAGTATCACATATGGGGTGTTACAAACTCTCCTACAATACAAAAAGATCTCGTCCCGAGATCTAGGACTGAAAGAAGGAAGGATACTCGGAACGAAGGTGATCTTCTCGTTCCCACGTAGCTTATCGGTCAGTATGGTGTGACCACTTTACTTTCAAGAACTTGATGGACTTGTTGCGGGTTTTGCGCTCAGTTTCTTCAAGAATAGCAACAGGGTGCTCATGATAAGACAAGTCTTGTTGAAGATCAATCTCCTCGAACGGAATGGTGCGTTCAGGTGTCTTGAAGCACTTGTGGAGTTGAGACACGTGAAACACATCATGAACATTTGCAAAGTTGGAGGGAAGCTCGGGTTGGTAGGCTAGATCACCTCTCTTGCCAAGAATCTTGAAAGGGCCCACGTATCTAGGAGCAAGCTTGCCTTTGATACCGAACCTCTGGGTGCCCTTCATAGGAGAAACACGGAGATAGACATGGTCTCCAATGTCGAAAGCCAAATCACGATGCTTGTCGTCATAGTAGCTCTTTTGATGCGATTGCGCGGCTTTGAGATTCTCATGTATGACTTTGCACATTTCTTCGGCTTCTGAGATCAAATCATTACCAAGAAGTTGATGTTCACCAGTCTCGGACTAGTTGAGAGGGGTACGACACTTTCTGCCATAGAGAATTTCAAAAGGAGCTTTGCCGGTACTTACTTGGAAGCTGTTCTTGTAAGAGAATTCGGCAAACGGGAGACAATCTTCCCATTTCATACCGAAAGAGATGACACAAGCTCTCAGCATGTCTTTGAGGATCTGGTTCACTCTTTTGACTTGACCACTAGTCTGAGGGCGAAACGCAGTGCTGAAGCGAATTTTTGTGCCCATGGCTGACTGAAAGGAGTCCCAGAACTTGGATGTGAACAAACTTCCACGGTCTGAGGAGATGACTTGAGGAATGCCATGCAAAGAAACAATTTTGGAGGTGTACAGCTCTGCCAGCTAAGCTGCGTGATGGATTCTTTGACGGGAAGAAAGTGGGCTACTTTAGTTAGCTTGTCAATCACTACAAAGATAGCATCATTTCTCTTCTTGGACTTAGGAAACCCAGTGACGAAATCCATTTCAATGTGATCGAATTTCCACTCGGGAATAGGTAGAGGTTGAAGGAGACCGGCTGGACATTGATGCTCTGCCTTCACTCTTCTGCAGACATCACATCCATTCACGAATTGGGCAATATCCCTTTTCATGCGAGTCCATCAATATGATTGCTTGAGGTCTTGGTACATCTTGGAACTTCAGGGATGAATCGAGAGGAGGGAGTCATGTGCTTCGTTCATTATGAGCTTCCTGAAATGACCCTTGGGAACCAGAATTATGTCCTCAAAGAACAAGATGTCTTTCTCATCAATGCGATAGCACTTGTATTTGGGAGTACCCTTAGCAATACCATGTTTCACTTTCTGCACCATAGCATCACTGAGCTGGGCCTCACGGATATGATCTTCCAAGGTAGGAGCAACTTGAAGGTTTGCAAGAAAGCCTTGCGGAACAACTTGGAGGTTGAGCTTCCTGAATGATTCACAAAGTTTAGGCTGGAACGGTTTGAGAAGGAGACTGTTGCAATACGACTTTCTGCTCAAGGCATCTGCAATGACATTGGCCTTTCCAGGTGTATACTCAATGCTTGGATCATACTCTTGAATCATCTCAACCCAATGAGTCTGGCAAAGATTAAGGTTTGGCTGTGTGAAGATGTACTTCAAGCTCTTGTGATCGGTGAAAATGTCCACTTTTTTGCCCAACAGAAGGTGTCTCCACGTGATCAAGGCATGTACAACTGCTGCTAGCTCGAGATCATGTGTGGGGTAATTCTTCTCATTTGGTTTCAACTGACAAGAAGTGTAATCCACAATCTTCTTGTCTTGCATGAGAACACCACCAAGACCTTGCAATGAAGCATCACAAAAGACTTCATAAGGCTTGGACTCATCTGGAGGAGTAAGAACCGGAGCAGAAATGAGCTTCTCTTTGAGTGTTTTGAATGCCACATCACAATCTGGAGTCCATGAGTACTTGACATTCTTCTGCAACAGGTTGGAAAGAGGCTTGGCAACCTTGGAGAAGTTCTCAACGAACCTTCTGCCATAGCTAGCGAGACCAAGGAAGCTTCGGAGTTGCTTGACATACTGTGGGGGTTCCCAGTTGACAATAGCTTCAACTTTCTCGGGGTTCACAGAAATGCCCTTGGCAGAGATAATATGGCCAAGATATAAGACTTTATCCAGCCAGAATTCACATTTGGAGAACTTCGCATAGAACTTGTGTTCACGGAGCCTGTCCAGGACCAAACAGAGGTGCTTGGCATGGTCTTCTTCATTCTTGGAGAATACCAAGATGTCATCCAGATAGACGAGAACAAATTCATTGGTGTAGGGGTTGAATATGAAGTGCATCATCCTTGAGAAGGTGGGTGGAGCATTAGCAAGGCCGAAAGACATGACCGTGTATTCATAAGAGCCAAAACTCGTTCTGAATGCGGTCTTGGGAATATCCTCTTCATGGATACGAATCTGGTGGTAACCCATCCGGAGATCGAGCTTTGAGAACACCTTTGCTCCTTTGAGCTGTTCGAACAATTCATTGATATTGGGGAGTGGATACTTGTTCTTTATTGTCTTCTTGTTCAATGGCCGGTAATCAACGCAAAGGCGTTTCGTGCCATCCTTCTTCTTGACAAATAGAACACCACAGCCCCAAGGGGAAGTACTAGGCCTGATTAGACCCATACATTCCTGCTCATCGAGTTGTTTTTTCAGCTCCTTCAACTCATCAGGGGAAAGCTTGTACGGACGCCGACATGCTGGCTCGATACCGGGCTCGAGTTCAATGACAAATTCAACTTGACGATGGGGAGGCATGCCTGGAAGCTCTTCAGGGAAAACATCTTCGTATTCATTGACCACCAAAATCTGAGAAATGGCATTAATCTCGCCCTTGTCATTGAGAGAGAATAGCCTGATTGTGTTATCTCGAGAGGCGAAGATAATCACGTCTTCGTCAGGATGAGTAAGCTTGACTTCCTTATTTGCACAATCAATGTTTGCATCATGCTTGGAAAGCCAATCCATCCCAAGAATAAGATCAATGTCGGAGTTGCCGAGAATAACCGGAGAAACCAGAAAACTGTAATCACCCATATGAATAGATACGTCTGGAACAACTGAGTTGGAAGTCATTTGCAATCCCGGGAAATAATCTTTAAAGGCCTAGGTATGCTCTCCGAAACCAAGTCATGCTTAGCAACAAATGGTCTTGAAATGAAATAAATCGATGCACCCGAATCAAACAAGACTTTTGCAGGAATAGAGTTAACTAGAAGATTACCAAGTATCACATTTGAAGAATTCTCTTCTTGAGCTGCATTCATCAGATTCACTCTTGCAACCTTGGGATTGTGCTTGACAATAGCAGTGCTGAAAGGTAGAGGAGGTGGAAGGCGCCTTGGGTTGGGACACTTGTTGGCATAGTGACCCTTCTGGCCACACTTGCTGCAAATCACTTCTGAGAGAGGCCGGTGATAAGGACCACTTGATCTTGAAACTTGAAACTGAGGCTTGGACTGATTTCTTGGGTTGGGTGGGTGGGAGAAACCACGGCCACCTGAGTGCTTGTTGTTGTTTGGAGGACGGAGCACTGGAGGAGGCGGTAGCCAGAACTTCTGCTGCTTGGCAACCACTTGAGAAGAAGAGGAGGAGTGAACAACATCTCTGATCCTCTTTTTGGAAGCTTCACTCTTGAGCTGAGCTGCCTCTTGCTTGAGAGCCATATTGTAGAATTGGTCAAATTCATCTGGCTCGAACAAGGTGAGAGCTAGTTGGAGTTCATCCTCCAGACCACCACGGAACTGATAAATCTTGCTCTTGGCATCGGGGATGTCTTGCTTGGCATAACGAGCAAGATTCTGGAACTTGACATTGTATTGATAGACGGACATGGTGCCTTGCTTCAGGTTGCGGAATTGCTCGCGCATGCCTTCAATGACACTGGTTGGAATGTGGTGAGAGCGGAAATCCTTGCAGAAGTCAGTCCACGAGATCTCACGTCCACCTCTGGAATCTTTGTACTGTTGCCACCAATCAGCAGCTTGGACTTTGAGTTGGAAAGTGGCAAACTTGACATAATCCTCAGTTCTCACGTTACTGCATTCAAAGTGCTTTTTGATGTCTGTGATCCAGTCCTCAGCATCTAGCGGATCCACACAGTAACTGAAATACTTCGGTTGGTTTGCCGGGAATTGGTTGAGAGTCGCAAAGTGAGGTTGATTGAACAGATTGCCTTGGCCTTGGTTCCCATGATTGCCTTGATTTGCTTGGTTGGTTTGAAAGTTCTGCATTATTTGCATGAGCATCTGGGTGTTCTGGTTGGTCGCTTCCATAATTGCTCTCCATGCCTCAGACGTAGGAGGAGGGGAAGGAGGACATTCAGGAACACGCTCTTCTTCACCCTCTTGGTTAGGGTTGGGAACCTTCTTAGGAGCCATCCTGAATGAGATGACAACTATTATCCATTGATGGAAAATATATAAGCTGAATCAACGGCTAGAAATTGCAACATAAGTCTTCACAAGAACATTCGAACAAAATCAACGAGTGAATTCCAAGGTTTAATGATACAACAATCTTCTCGAGAAGCCACTTGGGAGAACAAAAGGTGAATAAAAAACAACAAGGTGCAGATAGAACAAATACATGATAGAAGCTTCGTTCCACATGTTCGTGCTGAATGCTCATGAAACGTGTTACAAAGGGTGTTGCAATCCCCGGATCAGCATAGCCAAGGACCCTTTAAGATGCCACTCCCAATTGGAACAATGCCCATAAAACCTCTTCACTCAATGTTGAACCCCAAACTTCATACCATGCACTCGTTAGAAGAATGCCTACGAGCTACTAGAAGAACCCACCTATCAATTCCTGAAGGTTTTCGGTTATGCAATCGGGTGTTGGGGATACAGGGGAAGCACCACGCACTCAACTCTAATCCTACATCCAGCTGTATCCATCCTTCAACACATAACCAGTCATCCTCGGAAACTGTTTACCTCGGACCTTCGAAACGCATCCGCTATACAAGCTGTGGCAATACTCCCGAACTATCCCACCAGTACTGGGTGACGTCGGGGTTATCTCACCACTAACCGCATAGAAGAGTTTTCGATGTCGACTGTCTTAAGTATTCTAGAACCGTTGAGATACATTTGTGATGACAACACCTCGGAGCTCAAACTCCCCGGGACACTGCCACAACCCCTAAATAACAGGAGGCATCGAGAACAATGTTCTCGTCACAAAGATATCGGAACAATCCAAACAATATTCGCGTGATCCTAAAAAAATTACTGAATTTTTTAGAGTAGAAGAGATAGAACAACGTCAGGAGTCCTCACCAGAGCGATGAAGGGATGAGGAGTAAAAATAAATCCTACTATCCGATATATATAGGACTCAAAACATTTTTATGTGTGTGCCTAGACTCAACCGTCAACGATTCGATCAATCAGGGGGGCTCCTAGGTCGGAGAAGGCTCTGAATACCAACTTGTAATGCCCAGTATGTGACTATGTCTCCCACGTGTCGAGGCACGACTTAAAGACATAATCACATACTAGAATGATCTCAAGTATGGTATCTTTGCACAACTCATGTAAAAGCGGGGATGAAAATGTAAAAAGGTAGTTGGCTTACACTCGCCACATCACACAATGAAATACATTAACATACATCATCCAAATAACATCAGAGTCCGACTACAGACGAAATCCAAATGAAAGATACCATAAATAAAGCAACACAAGGTCCCGATCATCCTAGTAGGAGCCACTACTGATCGTCGGGATAAGATACATAGTAACGTCCACGCTCTTCATCAAACTCCCAATACAACTCTGAACCACCACCTGTGTAGTTCTCAACGGTACCTGCATCTAGTGTTGTGTAGAATCTGTGAGCCACGGAGGACTCGGCAATCCCGTTCCCGGGTAACAAGACTATCAAAGCCTTAGGTGTGGAAAAGGCTTAAAACAAGGTTGCAGCAGCACTAAGCACTAACTTACAAGTTTAGAGTGAGAAGAGAACAAGTTCCAACGATCGCCAAGTTGATCACGAAGTGATCCTAACTACTCACGGTCAAGCATAACCCCACCGTGTTCACTTCCCGAACCCCTTCGGAAAGAGACCGTCACGGTTACTCACGCAGGTAGTGTATTATGAACATGGTGTCAAGTTATCTACAACCGGATATTAACAAATTCCCATCTGCCACGTAACCGCGGGCACGGCTTTCGAAAGATCAAACCCTGCAGGGGTGTCCCAACTTAGCCCATCACAAACTCATGATCTGCGGAGTCGCAACTCCAAGGTGGGAAGACCCGAGTATTCTCGGAATCCCGTGCTCAGGATATTCCGAAAAAGGTAAAACTAATCCAGCGAGACCTCCCGGCGTGCCGACACCCTGATAGTAGCCGCGCGTATCTCGTCTCAGGCCACGACCGGATGAGCACTACGTACAGCAACCGAAGATCCCAGCGAACTGGGTGGCACCGCAAGTGGCTCTAGTTTGGACCAACACTCATGAGGAGCATTGGCCCGGGGGTTGTTAATTAAGTCCTCAGGATAGCTAGTCCCTATGCAAATTTTAGTTATTGGGCAAATGTAAAACCAAAGTTGGGCCTTGCTGGAAAAGCTTTAACACTAAGCAGGTTATCGAGGGCGGCCCATAAACCCCAACCGTGTTAGGGACGCAAAATCAAGGAACATAACACCGGTTTAACGGTTCCTAGGGTGGCATGAGTGGAACAAAACACCAAGCAATAGGCTTAGCCTTCCACCCATTACCAATATATAGATGATTTAGTTTAACAGTTTATATATTGTGATATCCCAACAATAACTTCATCACGAAGCAAGAACCTTCAAGTCTTCACCTACAACTAACAACGCTATAAGAGGGGCTGAGCGATGCTTACGTAGCCAAACAATGGTTTGCTAGGTGGGTGGTTAGAGAGTTTCATGGCAACAATAGGAGGGCTGAAAAACAGACATAGGCATCGAGGCAATATCTAAAGAGCGAGACATCTAGCATAGGCAAAGATAGTAGTGATATCCGAGTATGGTCATCTTGCCTGTTGATTCCACGGAGGGATCGTAACCTTGCTCCTCAAACTCAGCCTCGGTAGGAACCTCGTACTCCGAATCGTCACCGGGCTCTAACCAACACAACAAGCAACACCGGAACAACAATCAATCATCATGCAATGCTCAACCACATGATGCATGAACATGATGAACAAGGACAAGAGTAGATATGATGCATGCCTAGGGTCACAAGAGTGCAATAACATCATAGCCAACAAGATCACTCACATGAAAGAAAACAAACAAAAGAACAACTAACAAGTTTATGTAGGTTGTTCAAACAAGCACCCAACAAGTTTAAAGGGGTAGGTTAGCATGGCAAGGGTGCAACTAAGATTATAGCAACATGCTAGCATAATTAAATGGGCTGGAAATAACAAACAACAATTTCCAGAAACCCCCAGAATTAATTAAATGCATTTGAGACAGATCTGAAAAACTTTTGTTATAAAGTTGTTAAACATGCAAAACAACAGCACCATAATATTCTACAGATTTTCCCACCCCAAAAGCATATAAATTTTGTTACATTTGGAGTTGTAGATATTTAGTTATGATTTTTTTCCAAGTTTAAGCATATTTAAAACAAGAATAATTCAAACAACATTTAAATGTTTTTAAACATGGCGACCAACATCATTTAAATGTTTTTGTACATTTGGAGGTGGCACCAGCGGGTACGCGTGTGGGTGGAAAGGAGCTGAGAGGCTAGCAGGTGGGGCATGTCTGTCAATCTCCCGCGAAGCAGAAAAAGGGGGCTAAATTCCACTGCCCCCGGGCGAAATCAAACCCGCGCCGCTAGCTTCACTGACGAAGAGACACACCACTGGGCTACGAGCATGTACCTGACAGAGAAGGTGCGTGTGGCCTTAAGTGTAATCTGAAGACGCGTGAACCAGAGAGAAAACAGGGCCCGTCGGAGGAGCTCGTTGGAGCTGCTCCGGCGACCAAATCAGGCGGCGGAGTGGTGCGGTGTGCTCCTGGGGGAGTTCCGCACCCGCGACATGAACTGGCAGCACCTAATGAAGACTATAGCGACGCCGACGACAAGCAACAGAGGCGGCGGCGACGAAATCCGGCGCGACACACCACTGGCCTTAACTGAGCGGCGAGAGCTCTAACAGACCCTACGTAACACGGCGGAGATGACGGGCAACAGTGGAGTGGCTACGGTGGTCGGGACACTCGCCGGTGACGAGGCCCGACGGCGACGCGCTCGGGTGCACGGAGAACTAGGTGCTAGACGACGCTCCGGCGGGGGAAAAGAGCACCGGAAGGTGGAGAAGCTCACCACGAACACGGCGAGGTGTTCGGCTGGCCCGGAGGTGGTCGGAGTCGACGACGGCGAGGCTCGAATAGCTACGGCCGCCTGAGTGGAACAAGAGGAAGAAGACGACGACGGCGAGGCGATCGGTTCCGCACAGAGGACGTAGTCGACGACGAGGAAGCAGCTTGACAGGGTTGGCGAGGCCGAGGTCGACGGGAGGCACGCCGGCGACGAGCTGGCGCTCCCATATGTGTGCGGGACTGCTCTGGAGCGGTGGATCTGGTGGGTCTTGGCTCTCCAGATGGCGGGAGGAGGTAGGAGGAACCCTAGGGTTGGACGAGCTGCGGATTTAAAAGGGGGGCTCTGATCGCGAGGCCTCGACGTCCGTGATCACGGCGCGACGGCGAGTTCGCGCTCTGGCTCAGCAACGCGTGACTGAGGTAGACGGCAACGCGGGGTTGTGAGGCTGACGTGTGGGGCCGCGGGGAAAAAGCGAACGGCGCGACTGCGCGCTGGCTGGGCCGCTGCGGGAGAGAGGAGGTGGGCCGTGGGGCTGCTGTGGAGAAGGACTGGGCCTGGGGGAGGAGGAGGAGGAGGCCGAGGCCACTTCTGTGCTGCGAATTCCTTTTCTTTTCCCTTTTTCCTCAGACAGAAATGAAAAAGGAAAGTACAGGCTTAAAGGAAAAGAGTTAGGAGATAAATAAAATATCCCCATGCTCCTTGATTTATGCCCTATTTAATAAAATTGGCTTGGACATTTTTAGAGGCAGAAAAATAAAAGGAGTTTGAATATGATTCAAACTCTTGTCGTTTTTTAGCCCAACCAAATCAATTCCAAAAAGGCTGAAATTTGGCAGAGAGGGTGTAGACATGGTGCGAGGTTTATAGGAAAAGAAAGAACATTAATGGACTAGACTAGGTGACTTGCAAAAATAAATAAAGAAAGGAAGAGAAGGAAGAAGGGAGAGAGGAAAAAAACAAAGGAGGGGGTCTAGGGTTGCAAGGCAAGGTTAGGCACCACACTCACATACATCACAAGGTGCCTCACACATACACATCAACAAGAAGTAAACTAAGATGCCATGATGATGAAGCAATGCAAAAATAAAATAAATAACATGACAATGCAAAAATAAAATGAGCTCAAATGACAAGAACCCCCAAGGATAAGGACAAGGATCAAAAAGAGAATTGATTTATTGCCATTATAGAAAAGTATCACATATGGGGTGTTACATAAGAATAGTAATACTTCAAGCATACTAACAAAGCAATCACGTCTTCTCAAAATAACGTGGCCAAAGAAAGTTCATCCCCACAAAATCATATAGTTTGGCTATGCTCCATCTTCGTCACACAAAGTACTCAAATCATGCACAACCCCAGTTTCAGCCAAGCAATTGTTTCATACTTAATTATTTTTCAAACTCTTTCAACTTTCACGCAATACATGAGCGTGAGCCATGGTCATAACACTATGTGGAATAAAGTGGTGGTTGTGGAGAAGACAAACGAAGAAGATGGTCTCACATCAACTAGGCGTATCAATGGGCTATGGAGATGCCCATCAATAGATATCAATGTGAGTGAGTAGGGATTGCCATGCAACGAATGCACTAGAGCTATAAATTTATGAAATCTCAACAAAAGAAACTAAGTGGTTGTGCATCCAACTTGCTTGCTCACGAAGACTTAGGGCATTTGAGGAAGCCCATCGTTGGAATATACAAGCCAAGTTCTATAATGAAAATTCCCACTAGTATATGAAAGTGACTAAACAAGAGACTCTCTAAAGTAGCATTGTCCACTTTTTCTTTTCTTTTCTTTTTTTCTTTTTCTTTTTTTTCTTTTTCTTTTTTTTGGGCCTTTCTTTTTTTTTGGCCTTTTTTTGGGACAATGCTCTAATAATGATGAACATCACACTTCTATTGATTTACAACTCGATACTAGAACAAAGTATGACTCTATATGAATGCCTCCGGTGATGTACCGGGATGTGCAATGAATCAAGAGTGACATGTATGATAAATTATGCATGGTGGCCTTGCCACAAATCCGATGTCAACTACATGATCATGCATAGCAATATGAAAATGATGAAGCGTGTCATATGAATGGAACGGTGGAAAGTTGCAAGGCAATATATCTCGTAATGGCCATGGAAATGCCATGATAGGTAGGTATGGTGGCTGTTTTGAGGAAGGTATAAGGTGGGTGTATGGTACCGGCGAAAGTTGCGCGGTACAAGAGAGGCTAGCAATGGTGGAAGGGTGAGAGTGCGTATAATCCATGGACTCAACATTAGTCATAAATAACTGGCATACTTATTGCAAAAATCTACAAGTCATCAAAACAAATCACTACACGCATGCTCCTAGGGGAAGGGTTGGTAGGAGTTAACCATCGCGCGATCCCGACCTCCACACAAAGGATGACACTCAATAAAATACCTCATGCTTCAAGTTTGTCACACAACGGTTACCATACGTGCATGCTATGGGACTTGCAAACCTCAACACAAGTATTTCTCAAATTCACAACTACTCTACTAGCATGACTCTAATATCACCATCCTCATATCTCAAAACAATCATCAAGTATCAAACTTCTCATAGTATTCAATGCACTTCATATGAAAGTTTTTACTATACCCATCTTGGATGCCTATCATATTAGGACTAGTTTTATAACCAAAGCACATTGCCATGCTGTTCTATAAGACTCTCAAAAAGATATAAGTGAAGCATGATAGATCAATACTTTCTACAAAATAAAACCACCACCGTGCTCTAAAAGATATAAGTGAAGCACTAGAGCAAAACTATTTAGCTCAAAAGATATAAGTGAAACACATAGAGTGTTCTAACAATACCTAGGCCATATTTATCTCTCTCAAAAAGGTGTGTCCAGCAAGGATGATTGTGGCAAACTAACAAGCAAAGACTCAAAACATACATGACGCTCCAAGCAAAACACATATCATGTGGTGAATAAAAATAGTCTCAAGTAAAGTTACCGATAGATGAAGACGAAAGAGGGGATGCCTTCCCGGGGCATCCCCAAGCTTAGGCTCTTGGTTGTCCTTGAATTTTACCTTGGTGTGCCTTGGGCATCCCCAAGCTTAGGATCTTTCCACTCTTTGTTCCATAATCCATCAAATCCATACTCAAAATTTGAAAACTTAACAACACAAAACTTAGCCAAAAATCTCATGAGCTCCGTTAGTATAAGAAAACAAACCACCACTCAAAGGTACTGTAATGAACTCATTATTTGTTTATATTGGTGTTAAACCCACTGTATTACAACTTCTCTATGATACATACCCCCCGATACTACTCATAGATTCATCATAATAAGCAAACAACACACGAAAAACAGAATCTGTCAAAAAACAGAACAGTCTATAGGAATCTGTAACTTTCGAATACTTCTGTAACTCTAAAAAAATTAAATAAATTGGTGGACGTGAGCAATTTGTCTATTAATCATCTGCAAAAAGAATCAACTAAAAATCACCCTCTAGTAAAAAATGATAGCTAATCTCGTGAGCGCTAAAGTTTCTGTTTTTTATAGCATGATCGCATAAACTTCACACAAGTCTTCCCAAAGGTTCTACTTGGCACAAACACTAAATAAAACAAAAAACCACATTTAAACAGAAGCTATATGCAACATTTATTCCTAAACATAAGCAAACACAAAGAAAATAAAATTGGGTTGCCTCCCAAAACGCGCTATCGTTTAGCGCCCCTAGCTAGGCACGATACAAGAATAGATCTAGGTATTGCCATCTTTGGTAGGCAATCCATAAGTGGCTCTCATAATAGATTCATAAGGTAATTTGATTTTATTTCTCTGAAAGTGCTCCATGCCTTTCCTTAATGGAAATTGGAATCTAATATTTCCTTCCTTCATATCAATAATTGCACCAATCGTTCTAAGGAAAGGTCTACCAAGAATAATAGGACATGTAGGATTGCAATCTATATCAAGAACAGTGAAATCTACGAGCACATAATTCCTATTTTCAACAATAAGATCATTATTAATCCTTCCCATAGGTTTCTTAATGGTAGAATCTGCAAGGTGCCAATTTAAAGAGCAATCATCAAGTTCATGGAAACCTAACATATCACACAAAGTTTTTGGAATTGTGGAAACACTTGCACCCAAATCACACAAAGCAAATCATTCAAGATCTTTAATCTTGATTTTAATGGTAGGTTCCCACTCATCATAAAGTTTTATAGGAATAGAAACTTCTAATTCAAGTTTTTCTTCATAAGATTGCATTAAAGCATCAACTATGTGTTTGGTCAAAGCCTTATTTTGACTATAAGCATGCGGAGAATTTAGCACGGATTGCATCAAGGAAATACAATCTATTAAAGCGCATTTATCATAATTAAATCCCTTGAAATCCAAAATAGTGGGTTCATTGCTATGTAAAGTTTTGACCTCTTCAATCCTACTTTTAACAGTTTTAGCATCAAGATCTAAAAACTTTGAATCATTGGGACGCCTTTTAGCTAAAGTAGACTCATCTCCAGTCCCATCTTTATCAAGATTCATACTAGAAAACAAGGATTTAATAGGAGATACATCAATCACTTTTAGATCTTCATCTTTATCATCATGAAAACTAGAAGAACATGCTTTCATAAAGCAATCTCTTTTAGCACGCATCCTAGCGGTTCTTTCTTTGCATTCATCAATGGAAATTCTTATGGCTTTGAGAGACTCATTGACATCATGCTTAGGTGGAATAGATCTAAGTTTCAAAGAATCAACATCAAGAGAAATTCTATCCACGTTTCTAGCCAACTCATCAATCTTAAGCAATTTTTCTTCAAGCAAAGCATTGAAATTCTTTTGCGAATTCATAAATTCTTTAACACTAGATTCAAAATCAGAGGGCATCTTATTAAAATTTCCATAAGAATTATTGTAGGAATTGCCATAATTGTTAGAGGAATTACTAGGAAAAGGCCTAGAATTGAAGTTTCCTCTGTAAGCATTGCTACCAAAATTATTCCTACCAACAAAATTCGCATCCAAAGATTCATTATTATTCTCAATCAACATGGACAAAGGCATACCATTAGAATCAGAAGAAGCACTCTTAGTAGAAATAATTTCATAAGTTCATCCATCTTTCCACTCAAAACACTAATCTCTTCAATAGCATGTACTTCTTTACTACTAGATCTTTCGGTGTGCCATTGAGAGTAGTTAACCATAATATTATCTAGGAGTTTGGTAGCTTCTCCTAGGGTGATTTCCATGAAAGTGCCCCCCGCGGCGAAATCTAAAAGATTTATAGAAGCAAAATTCAAGCCAGCATAAAAGTTTTGTATAATCATCCATAAGTTCAAACCATGAGTGGGGCAATTACGTATCATCAATTTCATTCTCTCCCAAGCTTGTGCAGCATGCTCATGATCTAGTTGCTTAAAATTCATAATATCGTTTCTAAGAGAGATAATCTTAGCGGGAGGAAAATACTTAGAGATAAAGGCATCTTTGCACTTATTCCATGAATCAATACTATTTCTAGGCAAAGAAGAGAACCAAGTTTTAGCACGATCTCTAAGAGAAAACGGAAATAGCTTTAATTTGACAATATCATTATCTGTATCCCTCTTTTTTTGCATATCGGACAAATCAACAAAGTTGTTTAGATGGGTAGCGGCATCTTCACTAGGAAGGCCGGAAAATTGATCTTTCATGACGAGATTCAACAGAGCAGCATTGATTTCACAAGATTCAGCATCGGTAATAGGAGCAATTGGAGTGATAATAAAATCATTATTGTTGGTATTGGAGAAGTCACACAATTTGGTATTGTCCTGAGCCATAGTGACAAACAAGCAATCCAACACACAAGAAAACAAGAAGCAAGCGAAAAAGAGGTGAATAAAACGGCAAGGGTGAAGTGGGGGAGAGGAAAATGAGAGGCAAATAATGTAATGCGAAGGATAAGGGTTTGTGATAGGTACTTGGTATATGACTTTTGCGTAGATCTCCCCGGCAACGGCGTCAGAAATTCTTCTTGCTACCTCTCGAGCTTGTGTTGTATTCCCTCGAAGAGGAAAGGGTGATGCAACACAATAGCGTAAGTATTTCCCTCGGTTTTGAGAACCAATGTATCAATCCAGTAGGAGACCATGCGCGAGTCCCTCGCACCTGCACAAACAAATAAGAACTTCGCAGCCAACGCAATAAAAGGGGTTGTCAATCCCTTCTCGATCACTTACGAGAGTGAGATCTGATAGATATGATAAGATAATATTTTTTGAATTTTTGATATAGAAACAGAAATTAAATAATGCAAATAAACAACTACGACAGAAATTGGCAAGTTAACGGGAAACTAATATGATAAAGATGACCCGGGGGCCATAGGTTTCACTAGTGGCTTCTCTCATGATAGCACAATTCTATGGTGGGTGAACAAATTACTGTCGAGCAATTGATAGAAAAGCGCATAGTTATGAGAATATCTAGGCATGATCATTATATAGGCATCACGTCCGTGACAAGTAGACCGAAACGATTCTGCATCTACTACTATTACTCCACACATCGACCGCTATCCAGCATGCATCTAGAGTATTAAGTTCATAAGAACTGAGTAACGCCTTAATCAAGATGACATGATGTAGAGGGATAAACGCATGCAATATGATATAAACCCCATCTTTTTATCCTCGATGGCAACAATACAATACGTGCCTTGCTGCCCCTGTTATCACTGGGAAAGGACACCACAAGATTGAACCCAAAGCCAAGCACTTCTCCCATTGCAAGAACTATAGATCTAGTAGGCCAAACCAAACCAATAATTCGAAGAGACTTGCAAGGATATTATAATCATACATAAAAGATTTCAGAAAGGAATCAAATATTGTTCATAGATAATCTTGATCATAAACCCACAATTCATCGGATCTCGACAAATACACCGCAAAACATTACATCGAATAGATCTCCTCGAAAATCGAGGAGAACTTTGTATTGAGATTCAAAAAGAGAGAAGAAGCCATCTAGCTAGTAACTATGGACCCGAAGGTCTGTGGTAAACTACTCACAACTCATCGGAGGAGCTATGGTGTTGATGTAGAAGCCCTCCATGATCGATCCCCCCTCCGGTGGAGCTCCGAAACAGGCCCCAAGATGGTATCTCATGGGAACAAAAGGTTGCGGCGGTGGAATTAGGGTTTTTTCTGTCGCTTCGATGTTTTCTAGGTATGAGAGTATATATAGGCTGAAGAGGCACGTCGGGGGATCAACAAGTGGCCCACGAGGGTGGGGGCGCGCCTACTCTCCTGGGCGCACCCCCTGCCCTCATGGCCACCTCCTTCGCTTCCTGGCGTGTACTCCAAGTCTCCTACGTTAATATTGTTCCAAAAATAACTCTCCCGAAGGTATCATTCCGTTTGGACTCCGTTTGATATTCCTTTTCTGCGAAACACTGAAATAGGCAAAAAAAACAGCAATCTGCAGTGGGCCTTGGATTAGTAGGTTAGTCCCAAAAGTAATATAAAAGTGTATAATAAAGCCCATTAAACATCCAAAACAGAATATATAATAGCATGGAACAATAAAAAATTATAGATACATTGGAGACATATCATTACCCGAAAGGGATTGACGACCCCTTTAACACGTCGGGTTGCAAGTATTTGTTCTTTGTGTGCAGGTACCGTTTACATAGTGTTGTGTGGTTCTCCTACTGGTTTGGTAACCTTGGTTTCATCACTGAGGGAAATACCTACCGTAGTTGTGCTGCATCATCCTTTCCTCTTTGGGGAAATACGGACGTAGCTTCAAGCGACATCAAAAGAAATTTCTAGCGCCGTTGCCGGGGAGACATCACCAACATCTATCAGGTTCCTAATCACAAATCTCATCTCCTGGAAATTTACATTATTTGCCATTTACCTCTCGTTTTTATCTCCCCCACTTCACAAAAATTTACTATTTTTATTCGCCCTCTTTTTCGTTCACCATTTTCTCGCCACATATATTCGCATTCTTTATTTCTAGTCATCATGGCTAGTTCTCCCCTCATCATTTGCACCCCCAAGAACGAAGTTCTCAATTTTTAGCAAAGAGGAGGAGAAAGCCTAAAACATGCCTGGTATAGGATTTGCAATGCTAACAACAGAACTATTCATAAGCAATCCACTATTGTTCTTATTCAAGAAAATTATGTGAGAATCACCACTTGGTTTAGATTTGTACTTGATACCATAACAAGAGGAAAATTCTTAAGTTGTCCTCTCCTACCTCTTGAGCTTGCGTTGTATTCCCTCGAAGAGGAAAGGGAGATGCAGCACAGTAGCGTAAGTATTTCCCTTAATTTTTGAGAACCAAGGTATCAATCCAGTAGGAGACCACGCGCGAGCCCCTCGCACCTACACAAACAAATAAGAACTTCGCAGCCAACGCGATAAGGGGTTGTCAATCCCTTTACAGTCACTTACGAAAGTGAGATCTGATAGAGATGATCGTTTATATTTTTAGTATTTTTAGTTTAATAAAACAGCAAATAAAAGCGGTAAAAGTAAAGTAGATGTAGATTGATATGTTGAGAATAGATCCGGGGGCCATAGTTTTCTCTAGTGGCTTCTCTCATGATAGCGATATTCTACGGCAGTAAACAAATTACTGCCGAGCAATTGATAGAAAAGAGAATAATTATGAGACTATCTAGGCATGATCATTGTATGTAGGCATCACATCCGAGACAAGTAGACCGACTCCTGCCTGCATCTACTACTATTACTCCACACATCGACCGCTATCCAGCATGCATCTAGTGTATTGAGTTCATACGAACAGAGTAACGCCTTAAGCAAGATGACATGATGTAGAGGGATAAACTCAAGCAATATGATGTAAACCCCATCTTTTTATCCTCGATGGCAACAATACAATACGTGCCTTACTGCCCCTACTGTCACTAGGAAAGGACACCACAAGATTGAACCCAAAGCCAAGCACTTCTCCCATTGCAAGAACTATAGATCTAGTAGGCAAAACCAAACCAATAATTCGAAGAGACTTGCAAGGATATTATGAGCACACATAAAAAGTTCAGGGAAGAACCAATTATCTTTCATAGATAACCTTGATCATAAACTCACAATTCGTCGGATCTCGACAAACACACCGCAAAAAGAGATTGCATCGAATAGATCTCCTCGAAGACCGAGGAGAACTTTGTATTGAGATCCGGTGAGAGAGAAGAAGCCATCTAGATACTAGCTATGGACCCGAAGGTCTGTGGTAAACTACTCACAACTCATGGTGAGGGCGATGATGATGATGATGAAGGCCTCCGTGATGGATCCCCCTCCGGTGGAGCTCCGGAACAGGCTCCAAGATGGGATCTCCACGGGAACAGAAGCTACGGCGGTGGAATTATGGTTTTCTCTCTGTGTACGGAGTTTCTGGGGTACGTGGACTTATATAGGAAGAAGGAGGGCACCGGGGGCCACTTGAGGGTGCCTCGAGGCAGGGGGCGCGCCCTGGGAAGGGGGACGCGCCCCCCACCCACGAGGGCCACCTCTTTGTCCCCTGACTTGGTCCTCAAGCTCCGCGTGCATGATTTTCTCCAAAAATATCTCTCGCGAAGGCTTCATTCCGTTTGGACTCCGTTTGATATTCTTTTTCTGCAAAACCCTGAAATAGGCAAAAACAGCAATCTGGACTGGGCCTTTGGGTTAATAGGTTAGTCTCAAAAATAATATAAAAGTGTATAACAAAGCCCATTGAACATCCAAAACATCATAAATAATAGCATGGAACAATAAAAAATTATTGATACGTTGGAGACGTATCAAGCATCCCCAAGCTTAATTCCTGCTCGTCCTCGAGTAGGTAAATGATAAAAACAGAATTTTTGATGTGGAATGCTAACCAACATAATTTTCAATGTAATTCTCTTTATTGTGGCATGAATGTTCAGATCTGAAAGATTCAAGACAAAAGTCTATATTGACATAAGAAATAATAATACTTCAAGCATACTAACGAAGCAATCATGTCTTCTCAAAATACTATGGCTAAAGAAAGTTATCCCTACAAAATCATATAGTCTGGCTATGCTCCCTCTTCATCACACAAAATATTCATATCATACATAACCCCGGTTTCAGCCAAGCACTTGTTTTCATACTCAATTTTGTCAAACCTTTCAACTTTCATGCAATACATGAGCGTGAGCCATGGATATAGCACTATGTGTGGAATAGAATGGTGGTTGTGCAAAAGACAAAAAGGAGGGAGATAGTCTCACATCGACTAGGCGTATCAACGGGCTATGGTGATCCCCATCAATAGATATCAATGTGAGTGAGTAGGGATTGCCATGCAACGGATGCACTAGAGCTAAATATGAATGAAAGCTCAACAAAACAAACTTGAGGGTGTGCATCCAACTTGCTTGCTCACGAAGACCTAGGGCATTTGAGGAAGCCCATCGTTGGAATATACAAGCCAAGTTCTATAATGAAAATTCCCACTAGTATATGAAAGTGACTAAACATGAGACTCTCTACAATGAAGAACATGGTGCTACTTTGAAGCACAAGTGTGGAAAAAAGATAGTAGCAATTGTCCCTTTTTCTTTTTCCTTTTTTTTTCTTTTTTTTCCTATTTTTGGGCCTTTCTTTTTTTCTTTGGCCTTTCTTTTTTTCCCTTTTTTTTTCTTTTTTTTGCGGAGGGGCTTTATAGATTTAGCCTTTCCACCCATGGGACAATGCTTTAATAATGATGATCATCACACTTTAATTACAACATGAAATTACTACTCGATACTACAACAACAAAGTATGACTCTATATGAATGCCTCCGGCGGTGTACCGGTATGTGCAATGAAACAAGAGTAACATGTATGAAGTTATGCATGGTGGCTTCGCCACAAATACGATGTCAACTACTCCCTCTGTTCCTAAATATTTGTCTTTCTAGAGATTTCAACAAGTGACTACATATGAAGTAAAATGAGTGAATCTACACACTAAAATATGACTACATACATATGTATATTGTAACCATTTGAAATGTCTAGAAAGACAAATATTTGGGAACGGAGGGAGTACATGATCATGCATATCAATATGACAATATGATGCGTGTCATATAAACGGAACGGTGGAAAGTTGCATGGCAATATATCTCGGAATGGCTATGGAAATGCCATGATAGGTAGGTATGGTGGTTGTTTTTAGGAACAATATGGTGGCTGTTTTGAGGAAGGATATATAGTGGGTTTATGGCACCGGCGAAAGTTGCGCAGTACAAAAGAGGCTAGCAATGGTGGAAGGGTGAGAGTGCGTATAATCCATGGACTCAACATTAGTCATAAGAACTCATATACTTATTCCAAAAATCTACGAGTCATCAAAACAAAGCAATCAACGCATGCTCCTAGGGGGGAGGTTGGTAGGAGTTAACCATCGCGCGCCCCCGACGTCCACACAAAGGTTGGCACTCTACAAATACCTTATGCTCTAACTTCGTCACATAGCGGTTCACCATACGTGCATGATACGGGAATCACTAACCTTAACACAAGTATTTCTCAATTTCGTAATAACTCCACTAGCATGACTCTAATATCACTATCCTCATATCTCAAAACAATGATCAAGCATCCAACATCTCAATCCATTCAATGCACTTAGTGTGAAATTTTTTAGTACATTGACATTGGATGTCTATCATGTGAAGACTAGTTTCTTTAGCCTAAACACATCACCATGCTGTTTTAATAGAATCTAAAATAGATATAAGTGAAGCATGAGAGTTCAACAATTTCTACAAAATATTATCACCACCGTGCTCTAAAAGATATAAGTGAAGCGCTAGAGCAAAAACTATTCAACTCAAAAGATATAAGTGAAGCGCATAGAATGTTCTAACAATTTCTAGGCCATATTTAACTCTCTCAAATAGGTGTGTACAGCAAGGATGATTGTGCCAAACTAACAAGCAAAGACTCAAATTATACAATACTCTCCAAGCAAAACACATAACATGTTGCGAATAAAAATATAGCTCCAAGTATAGTTACCGATGGATGAAGACGAAAGAGGGGATACCTTCCCGAGGCATCCCCAAACTTAGGCTTTTGATTATCTTGAATTTACTTGGGTGCCATGGGCATCCCCAAGCTTAGGCCTTTGCTACTCCTTGTTCCATAGTCCATCAAAGCAATACTCAAAACTTGAAAACTTCACAACACAAAACTTAGACAAAAATTCTCGTGAGCATGTTAGTATAAGAAAGCAAATCACTACTCAAAGGTACAGAAATGAATTAATTCTTTGTTTATATTGGTGTTAAACATACTGTACTCCAACTTCTCTATGGTTCATATCCTCCAATACTACTCATAGATGCATCGGAATCAGTAAACAACACACGAAAAACAAAATCTGTCAAAGACAGAACAGTCTGTAGTAATATGCAGGATTCGCCTACTTCTGGAACTCCAAATAATTCAAACTAAATTGGTAAATTTGCGCAATTTCTCTACCAATAATCTTCAAAAATAATCAACTACAACGCACGCTCCAGTAAAATCCCACGACTACTTTAGCAAGCGCTAACGATTCTGTTTTTCACAGCAAGATCATATAAACTTCACACAAGTCTTCCCAAAGGTTCTACTTGGCACAAACACTAAAAAAAACATGAAACCACATCTAATCAGAGGCTAGATGCAATATTTATTCCCTAACAGCAACAAAAATAAAAAATAAAAAATTGGGTTGCCTCCGAACAAGCGCTATCGTTTTACGCCCCTAGCTAGGCACGATACAAGATAGATCTAGGTATGGCCATCCTTGGGAGGCAATCCATAAGTGGCTCTCATGATAGATTCATATGGTAATTTGATTTTCTTTCTAGGAAAGTGTTCCATGCCTTTCCTTAATGGAAATTGGAATCTAATATTTCCTTCCTTCATATCAATAATTGCACCAATCGTTCTAAGTAAAGGTCTACCAAGAATAATAGGACATGAAGGATTGCAATCTATATCAAGAACAATGAAATCTACGGGCACAAAATTCCTATTGGCAACAATAAGAACATCATTAATTCTTCCCATAGGTTTCTTAATAGTGGAATCGGCAAGATGCAAATTTAAAGAACAATCATCAAGCTCATGGAACCCTAGCAAATCACACAAAGTTTTTGGGATAGTGGAGACACTAGCACCCAAATCACACAAAGCATAGCATTCATGATCTTTTATTTTTATTTTGATAGTAGGTTCCCATTCATCATAAAGATTTCTAGGTATAGAAACTTCCAACTCAAGTTTTTCTTCATAAGATTGCATCAAAGAATCAACTATATGTTTAGTGAAAGCTTTATTTTGACTATAAGCATGCGGAGAATTTAGCACGGATTGCAACAAGGAAATACAATCAATCAAAGAGCAATTATCATAATTGAATCCCTTGAAATCCAAAGTAGTGGGTTCATCACTATGCAAAGTTTTAATCTCTTCATTCCCACTTTTAGCAATTTTAGCATCAAGATCTAAAAACTCTGAATCATTGGGACACCTTAAAGCAGCAGCATCTCCAATCCTATTTTCATCAAGATTAATACTAGAAAACAAGGATCTAATAGGAGACACATCAATAACTTTCAGATCTTCATCTTTATTTTCATGCTCTTCCGGTTTAGCAGCCATCTTATTAATCAAGGTGGACTGTTTATCCAAATTTTGGGAAATTAAGTTCTCAAGATGAGCAAACTGAGATTTCAAGCCATAAAATTCCTTAAACATATCATCAAGGTCTTTATTCATATACTCCATAAACTTTTTCTGTTCTTTAAGCTCACTTCTGAAGAAGTCATTATGCTCAAATTGTATAGTCATAAAATGTCTAACATTGTTTTCAATCTCCTCCAGCCTCTTGAGGTGAGGGTCAACACTAGGAGGGAGAGCCATAGTGACAAGCAAGCAAGCAACACACGAGCAAACAAGAAGCAAGCGAACGATAAACACACGGCGGAAGAAGGGCAAATAAAATGGCAAGGGTGAAGTGGGGGAGAGGAAAACGAGAGGCAAAAATGTATCGAAGGATAAGGGTTTGTGATAGGTACTTGTTATATGATTTTTGCGTAAGCCTCCCCGGCAACGGCGCCAGAAATTCTTCTTGCTACCTCTTGAGCTTATGTTGTATTCCCTCGAAGAGGAAAGGGAGATGCAGCACAGTAGCGTAATTATTTCCCTCAGTTTTTTAGAACCAAGGTATCAATCCAGTAGGAGACCACGCACGAGCCCCTTGCACCTGCACAAACAAATAAGAACTTCGCAGCCAACACAATAAGGGATTGTCAATCCCGTTACGGTCACTTACGAAAGTGAGATCTGATAGAGATGATAGTTTATATTTTTGGTATTTTTAGTTTAATAAAACAAAAAATAAAAGCGGTAAAAGTAAAGTAGATGTAGATTGATATGTTGAGAATAGACCCGGGGGCCATAGTTTTCTCTAGTGGCTTCTCTCATGATAGCGATATTCTACGGCGGGTAAACAAATTACTGTCGGGCAATTGATAGAAAAGCGAATAATTTTGAGACTATCTAGGCATGATCATTGTATATAGGCATCACGTCCGAGACAAGTAGACCGACTCCTGCCAGCATCTACTACTATTACTCCACACATCGACCGCTATCCAGCATGCATCTAGTGTATTGAGTTCATACGAACAGAGTAACGCCTTAAGCAAGATGACATGATGTAGATGGATAAACTCAAGCAATATGATGTAAACCCCATCTTTTTATCCTCGATGGCAACAATACAATACGTGCCTTGCTGCCCCTACTGTCACTTGGAAAGGACACCGCAAGATTGAACCCAAAGCCAAGCACTTCTCCCATTGCAAGAACTATAGATCTAGTAGGCCAAACAAAACCAATAATTCGAAGAGACTTGCAAGGATATATGAGCACGCATAAAAAGTTCAAGGAAGAACCAAATATCTTTCATAGATAACCTTGATCATAAACTCACAATTTATCGGATCTCGACAAACACATCGCAAAAAGAGATTACATCGAATAGATCTCCTCGAAGACCGAGGAGAACTTTGTATTGAGATCCGTTGAGAGAGAAGAAGCCATCTAGATACTAGCTATGGACCCGAAGGTCTATGGTAAACTACTCACAACTCATGGTGAGGGCGATGATGATGATGATGAAGGCCTCCGTGATGGATCCCCCTTCGGTGGAGCTCTGGAACAGGCTCCAAGATGGGATCTCCACGGGAACAGAAGCTACAGTGGTGGAATTAGGGTTTTCTCTCTGTGTACGGAGTTTCTGGGGTACGTGGACTTATATAGGAAGAAGGAGGGCATCGGGGGCCACTTGCGGGGGCCTCGAGGCAGGGGGGCGCGCCCTGGGAAGGGGGGCGCGCCCCCCACCCTCGAGGGCCACCTCTCTATCCCCTGACTTGGTCCTCAAGCTCCGCGTGCGTGATTTTCTCCAAAAATATCTCTCGCGAAGGTTTCATTCTGTTTGGACTCCGTTTGATATTCCTTTTCTGCAAAACCCTGAAATAGGAAAAAAAAACAGCAATCTGGACTGGGCCTTTGGGTTAGTAGGTTAGTCCCAAAAATGGTATAAAAGTGAATGATAAAGCCCATTAAACATCCAAGACTTCATAAATAATAGCATGGAACAATCAAAAATTATAGATAAGTTGGAGACGTATCATCCTCCTCTTGATGCTTTGAATGCTATGGGAAGTTTAGTGTGTTCTCCTCCTATTATAATCAATGAAACAATTTTGACTCTTGAGCGTGTTATGCAAATGTTAGATGCTATCGAAAAGGGAATGCTCACTAAAGAACATATTGAAAATTTGGATAAAAAGATGCATAATCTTGCTAACAGATTTGGGTCAAAAGCGGGTGATGTTTTCAAATTGTTAAAAGAGAAGGAACCCGTAGTCAATGAAAGAATTGAAGAAAGCCCTTCTCGGATTGATAAATTGTAAGAAAATTTTAGTAACTTGAGCACTGCTTTTTCTTCCGTTAAATCTATTGAAAAAACACCCGTACAAGGTTGCAAGACTACTCAAATCACTAAGAAGAAGGGTCTACTTCTAGCAGTAACAAAGGTGACCTTAAAATGATTAGTATTCATCCCAATTTTATTGAATTAATCTACAAGAGTAAATTCCTCGATCCTGCCCCTAGAAGTATTTTGTTTGAGGATATGTATGCCAAATCTTTGAAGAATTGTGTGATTGAGGAGTTGGAAAACAAGGATGCCAACACTTGAGATCTATGTGTTATGCCTAGCTAGGGGCGTAAAACGATAACGCTCGTTGGGAGGCAACCAAACTTGTATCTTTTTGCTTTTTGGTTTTCTTGCTGTTTTCAATAAATTACCCAATTATACCTCTGTTTAGATGTGTTTTTGTGGTTTTAATAAGTGTTCGTGCCAAGCAAAGCCTTTGGGATGTTTTGGTTAATAGTTGATTTGATTGCGTTGAAATTCATAAATTTTGCGTCTAGAGTTAGAATTTTTTACGATTATTGGAGCGTGATAAACTCTTGAATTTTTTACACGTTATCTAGATACAAATTTTCCACGTTATCCTATTTTCTCAGAATTTTCAAAGTTATAGAAGTATGATAAAAATCGCATCGACAGATTCTGTTTCCGTTGTGTTATGTGCTTGTTTTGATTGATCTATGGTTTCTTTTGAAGGGTTTTTGCCATGGAAAAGTTAGAATATACTCCCTCTGTCCCAAAATTCTTATCTTACATTTGTCTAAATAGGGAAGTATCTAACACTAAAACGTGACTAGATACATCCGTATTTTGACAAGTTGAAGACAAGAATTTTGGGACGGGGGGATTAGTAGATATAGTACAATTACAAAATATGAATTGGTTTGCTACAATACTTAGAGTAAAGATTAGTTTTGTTATACTAACGGATCTCCCGAAGTTTTGTTGAGTTTCGTGTGATTGAAGTTCTCAAGTTTTAGGTGAGACCACAATGGATGAAGGAATAAGGATTAGCAAAAGGCTAAGCTTGGGGATGCCCGAGGTACCCCAAGATAATGTTCAAGAAGTATCAAGCAACTAAGCTTGGGGATGCCCTCGAGTGGCATCCCCTCTTTCTTCTAACGACCATCGGTATATTACTTGAAACTATATTTTTATTCATCACATATTATGAGTTTTCCTTGGAGCGTCTTGTATGATATGAGTCTTTGCTTGTTGTGTTTCCTATTTTTTCACAACCATCCTTGTTGTACACACCCATTTGAGAGAGCCGGAATTATGCTATGACTTGTTAGAATTTCTCTCTATGCTTCACTTAAATTTTTTAGAGACATGTAATTGCTCTAGTACTTCACTTATATCTTTTGAGCACGGTGTGCTTTGTTATTTTTTAAGCAATGCTCTCATGATTCACTTAGATTTATTTGAGAGTTAGTAAATTTTGGAAGAAATTCTGTCTTGATTCACTTAGATTAATTTGAGAGAAGAAACTTTTATGCTCATGTTCTTCACTTATATTTGTTTGAGATTATCAAAAGCAACACATAAAACTAGTCCCAGTATGATAGATATTCAAGGGGGATATAATAAAAACTTTCATGAAGATCATTGGACAAAATAAACTTGATTCTTTGTAATAGTTTTTAGATATGATGATAGTGATATGTGAGCCATGTTAATGAGTAATTATGTTTTAGTAAGAATGTTGATGTTAAGGTTTGTGATTACCTATGCAAGCACGAAAGTCAATAGTTATGCAATGAAATTACATCCTACTTATGGTGCATTATTCAGTGTTAGTTATGCTCGATGCTCCCTTATGTGATTTTTTGTTCCTTGGTTGGTCGCTTCTCAATCTATTTGCAGCCTCCACTTGTAGTAAGTAGAAATTCTACTTGTGCATCTAAATACTAAAACCCAAGTTGTGCCAAATGAGTCCATCATACCTATCTATATGCCGTATTACCTTGCCGTTCTAAGCAAATTTGTATGTGCCATCTCTAAATTTCAAAATAAACTCATGTTTGGTGTGCCCGTACAGCTCATGAGGCGGTGAGGGGTGGCCGATATTTTTCCATGCTAGATGTGTTATTCTCAAGATGAGTGTTAATTCACTTGTCATTGCACAAGAGTACGGCAGAGGTACTAGGGATGTCCAGTCCTGAAATGAAAAATAAATTTACTTTATGTTGTCAAATAATAAATTCCTTGGAAGTGTTGGTATGGAGGGAACCCGTGGATACAGTTAGCCATGGATTATGGAAGAATCGTGGAAAAGGGAATAAACTTTATTTTCTGTTTGGGAACCGCCTATGATGTATCTAGCATGGAAAGTATTGGGAACTCTTAGTCGTTTTCGTGACGGGAAAAGTATGTCTCTAAAGAAATCTCTCAATTTAAGCTTTGAGCTCTAGCACCTCTACAAACCCCTACTTCCCTCTGCGAAGGGCCTTTCTATTTACTTTATGCAATTTTTATTTTTACTTGAGTCTCCATCCCCTCTTATAAAGCACCAACTAAGGGGCACTATGATCGTACTTGAGCATTAGATGTAGCTAATATGCGAGTGTGTTTCATGAATGGAACAATGATTGAGCATGATGGGCTAGGGATAATTTGATTTAGTATTGAACTATTGATATTTTGAAAGACATGGTTGCTTGTTGATATGCTTGAGTATTAAAGTCTTCATGTCAAAACTATACTATTGCTTTAAACCATATAAAAGTCCATATATCCATGCTACAAAAGAAAGGAATACGTGATGAACATGTTAGGCAACATTCCACGTGAAAAATTCAGTTTTTATCATTTACCTACTCGAGGAGGAGTAGGAATTAAACTTGGGTGGTGGGTGGGACATAAAAATCCCTATTGAATGCCTCAAAGGGTCGGTGATCGAAAACGAAGGGTAAGTTCTCCTGGATAGATAATTTCTGAATTCGGTCTAGCGCCACGTTCAATATATCGAGGGTTACCGGATTTGAGGGCTCTAGGCTAGACTTTGTGGTGACGGAGCAGAGGTCGATATGTGGCTTAACCGATTCTCAGTCCTGGATGGACCTATCGTCAGGATTTGGGGCCGAAACCTCGAGGGGCACGGGATTGTCTTCGGACACTGAGGGTGCGCTTTTCCTTCCCGTGTACTCTCCGCGCCAATGTATGGGGCTGAGCCGCTTCAGGCCAGGTGCATCCCCTGCCCGCTATTCACCAGCTCGGGGTGCGGGCTCGAGGCCAGCAGAGAGTTGTGGGGAGGAGTCCGGCCGAGATCGAATCTTGGCGTCTAACCTCCGGCTTTGCCTCGAGGGCTGGGGATAAGTTCTCCGCCGATGTGAGTTCGATCGTCGGTGGGGTAAGATCCCCTCTCTCAAGGAGTCCTTTCTGGATCGACGCCGTTTTGTGGATTGGGGTCGATTCACAAATCGGATCGGAAGTGTATGCCGGAGCAGGCGCAACAGTGCCTGTGGAGGTGGTGAATCCGGTGAAAACCAAATCCCCCTGTGTGTCAGCAAGGTGCTCCAGGCTACCGAATCGAATCCGGTGCTCGGGAGCGAAGTTGTCGACCTGGTCCAGACGGCCGGTCGAGTCGACGTGCAACACGATGCTACCAAAAGCGAAGAGTTGTCTGGGGATGAACAGACCCACGATACTAATGCCCTTTACCAGGACTAAGCGAGCCATCGATCCTTCCGGTGATCCAACAGCGGAATTGTCAATGTACGCACCAATGTCGGTGTCAAAACCGGCACACCTCAGGGTAGGGGGTCCCGAGATGTGGTTCTAGGATCGATGGTAACAAGGGACGACGAACATAATGTTTACCCAGGTTCGGGCCCTCTCGAATAGGTAAAACCCTACGTCATGCTCGATTATATTTATTGTATATCGTGGTTTACAGAGTAGATCTACCTCGATATCAGTACAAGCTAACCCTAGGCTATGGGGCATGAAGATAGCTCTCCCTCTAATGACTGCACCCTTCGGTTTATATAGACACCGATAGGGTTAGGGTTACCAAAGATAGATTACCAGAAGGAATAAAAGTGATCACGTGCCTTCTTGACTTGGAGGGCTGATACGTCTCCAACGTATCTATAATTTTTTATTGTTCCATGATGTTATATTATCATTCTAGGATCTTTTACAATCATTCTATATCCTTTTTGGGGACTAACCTATTGGCATAGTGCCCAGTGCCAGTTGCTGATTTTTGCTTGCTTTTTACATCGTAGAAAATCAATACCAAACGGAGTCCAAATGCAACGAAATTTTTTGTGGATTTTTTTGGACCAGGAGACATCAAGTGGGCCAGAGAAGCACCTGGGGGGTGCCCCGAGGAGGGCACAACCCACCAGGGTGTGCCTGGGCCCCCAGGCGCACCCAGATGGGTTGTGCCCACCTCGATGGACTCTCGCACCGCCTCTTCGCTCTATAAATACCCCCATACTCCAGAAACACGAGAGGAGTCGACAAAATTTTATTCCAGCCGCCGCAAGTTCCAGAGCCACAAGATCTAATCTATATCCCTTTTCCGGTACTCCGTCAGAGGGGAACACAATCACGAAGGGGGTCATCATCCTCATTGGTGCCTCTCCGATGATGCTTGAGTAGTTCCACTCAGACCTACGGGTCGGTAGGCAGTAGCTAGATGGCTTCTTCTCTCTTTGTATCTCAATACAATGGTCTCTTGGAGATCTATTTGATGTAATGACTTTGTGCGGTGTGTTTGTTGGGATCCGGTGAATTGTGAATTTATGATCAGATTTGCCTTGATTTAATATCCATTCTTGATTATTATAGCCTCGTATTTCTTCTCTGATATTTGGGGTTTGTTTGGCCAACTTGATCTATTTATCTTGCAATGGGAAGAGGTGCTTTGTAATGGGTTCGATCTTGCGGTATCCTTTCCCAGTGACAGAAGGGGCAGCAAGGCATGCATGTATCGTTGCTATTAAGGATAAAAAGATGGGGGTTTATTCCTACATGAATAGATCTTGTCTACATCATGTCATCATTCTTATTGCATTACTCCATTTTCCATGAACTTAATACACTAGATGCATGTTGGATAGCGGTCGATGTGTGGAGTAATAGTAGTAGATGCAGGCAGGAGTCGGTCTACTAAGCTTGGATGTGATGCCTATATACATGATCATTGTCTTGGATATCGTCATAATTATTTGCTTTTTTATCAATTACCCAACAGTAATTTGTCTACCCACCGTATGCTATTTTTTCTCAAGAGGATCCACTAGTGAAATCTACGGCCCCCGGGTCTATTTTCCTATCATATACATTCAGATCTATATTGCTATTTTATTTTTCCTCTATTTACAACTTTTATTTTCAGATCTATATTATCAAAAACACAAAAATACCTAACTGCATTCTATTTGCTTTTATTTGCATCTTTCAATCTACTACAATTTTATCCCATCAACTTGGCAATTTCTGGCACCGTTACCCGAAAGGGATTGACAACCCCTTTAACACGTCGGGTTGCAAGTATTTGTTCTTTGTGTGCAGGTACCATTTACATAGTGTTGTGTGGTTCTCCTATTGGTTCGATAACCTTGGTTTCATCACTGAGGGAAATACCTAACGTAGTTGTGCTGCATCATCCCTTCCTCTTTGGGGAAATACCGACGTAGCTTCAAGTGACATCAAGGGCACACCACAGCTTCATAGAACTCTTGTCACAATACGGCTCCACTAGTCTGGCCCGTGTACAATGGGTCGTCGCCCCGAGGACCCCTTAGTCCATGACTCCCTCACAAGGGCTCGATCAAGGGTCATCGAGTGCTCGACCGCAATAAGAGCGCGCGGGCAGTTGACACTGATGGCCGACTACTTTGCCCGTGATGCACTATTCGCTGATCATATTCGCCGACGTTTTCGGGTGCGAAAGACTGTCTTCGATCGTTTGTACCATGGTATACGGTCCTACGATGACTACTTCATCATGAAGAAGGACGATGTGGGAACGATTGGCTTCTCTGGAAACCAGAAGTGCACGGCCGCACTTCGGATGCTTGCATATGGCACAACCGCTGGTTCATGGGACGAATACCTACGGATGTCTGATAGCACATGTGATGATGCCACGGCCAAGTTTGCAACTATCGTGGTCGAGGTGTTTGGACCTTAGTACCTAAGAGAACCAACTGTGGCAGACACCGAGAGGCTTCTGGCAATCTCGGAAGCAAGAGGATGGTCAGGTTTGCTTGGTCTCTTGGCTCCATGCATTGAAAATGGAAGAATTCCCTGAAGGCTTTACAAGGTCAATATCAGAGTCGTGTTCAGAAGCCCGCCATCATTCTTGAAGAAGCTGCATCACATGATCTTTGGATTTGGCACGCTTTCTTTGGCATGTCCTGGTCTCACAATGACATCAATGAGTTGCAATGATCGTCGTTGTTTCCGAGGCTGACTGGAGGAAAAGCTCCTCCTTCCCACTATAGTGTCAATGAACATGAGTACAACATGGGATACTATTTGGTTGGTAGTATCTATCCTCTATGGGCTACCTTTGTCGGCACCATCTCAAAGCCAGTTGGCCAGGAAAATGCTCACTTTGCCCAAACACAAGAAGCAGCTGGAAAGGATGTCGAGAGGGAATTTGGAGTTCTTTAGGCCCGTTTTGCAGTTGTTCATGGACCTGCAAAAAATGGGATCCGGAGATCTTGTGGGAGGTGATGACATGTTGTGTGTTCACGCACAACATGATCATCGAGGATGAGGGTGAAGATATTGTCGTAGCTCTAGAATTTGAGAACATGTGTGCTCATATCCAACCCGGACTAGAATCCGGCCACATTTGAGAAGTTTATTCAAATGCATCAACAAATTCGGCATCAATCAACTCACGAGCAGCTCAAGGAAGATCCAATGGAGTATCAGTGGGAGGTGAAAGGGGACAACAATGTTGTGATGTAAATATTTGAACCTTTATAAATTTGACCTAGTGCTGCATGCGGCTATTTGAACCTTTATGCCCTTTGCATGCGGCTACTTGATTGTGAAGACAGGGATATTTTTTTTCCAGAAAGCCATATGTATGCGGCTACGGTTGGATGTCGACCTTCCGCGTCTGTGTCTGTGAGCAGGTCCCTTCCTGTCCGCGAGCGGATGCGGGAGGTTTTTGCAGGTTGCTATTAGAGATGCCCTAAGTTCTTAAATTCCCTTCGTTCCTAGATATAATTCTTTCTAGGATTTCAATACAAATTACGTAGGGATGTATATAGATATATTTTAGAGTATAGGTTCACTCATTTTGCTTCGTATGTAGTCTGTAGTAGAATATCTACGACTTCTTATATGTAAAAACAGAGAAAGTACAATGCGGGGGTGTTTAGAGAAATAAACTGGCGTTTCTTTAAACACCAATGCTTATTTGTAGTGGTAGACGCTTAATAAGCGTCTCTCCTATAAAAATAGGCATTGTTGTTTCAGAAGAAAAAATGATTTACTTTTTCAAAGGCTTCCCTAAGCACCTAGCATTCTATAAAGCCTAATATGTGCTGGATTAGCTTTCGATATATCTCTCGAGCTCTCCTACTCTTGTTACTATCGTTGACGTCTCTGAGTGGCTCACAACAGAATATCTTCGAGCCTTTTCACATACACCACTCCTCCTAAAACACAAGAATTCCAAGCAGAAAAGAACATGGTACTTCAAGAACACACAGGCAAAAAGAAGAACATATTGAACGGTTTCACCACAGCGCTACGATTTTACTACACATGTGTCCCATCAATTGCTCATCAAAATATCTTTTTTAGAAGAAAAGGGTCGCGCCCTTGTTCCATTCCATATCAGAAATAAAACAACTGTTCAGACTTATTACAAAGGAAACGCACATGATGTGCAGCAGAAGTACTGACACGGTTGCTTTTACGTCGCCATACAACTACAGACAATGCAAAATCTACACGAAACTAGATAAAGTTGAAAGCACGTCAAGGGCCCAAACTCGTCACACAAGACTACATTACAATCCACGAACAACACCGAACAGATTGAAAGTTTTTTTCACCCTTGATATGTCTTCAAAAAGTGACTCTCCGCCTCAGCCGGGATCTGGCCACAACAGAAGAGGGGGGTTTCTCGCTATCATCTCTAGTTCTTTTGAGGCCCACACCAGCTTGTCCCTGCCATTTCTGGAGGATGTGCGGTCCCACGTAGATAGATTCGACACAGTTTTTTGCCAGATGGCCAGCAACCCAGGCCAACAAACAGAATTGAAAACCATGTCACTTCGAGTTTTCCAGAGAGACCATAGACCAGCTGCATGAATAATGTTAATCGTAGAAAATCCATTCTCTCTGAGCCAACATGATGAGATGGTCATCATATTAATGTCACCTCTAACTCCGGTCGGTCTACTGATAGCCTTCCAAAACTCAGCAGCAACAACATAATCAAAAAATAAGTGGAAACAAGATTCTAGCTCAGAGCAAAAAACACAAGTGGGGTCTCCCTCTTCCTATCTCTTACTTAGATTATCCCTAGTTAGCAGTTTATTATTAACTAATAGCCATATGAAAATCTGAATCCTAGGGGGGATCTTGATAGATCAAACAGCAGGGGAGCCAACCGGTAGCACACCCCTAAAATTAAGAAACCTATAGAAAGATTTGACTCTGTATACCCCTTTGGAATTCATATTCCAGACCAGGGAATCCTATTGATCCTTGTATTGGATACGGTTAACAATTTCTAGCAACTCAAACCATAAGGTCATAAGTTCTTGGGTGAAACATCTCCTAAAAGTTAGCTTATGGGTAACACCATCCCAAATTTTGTCAATGGTTATATTGTGCTCATTAGCTAAATCATAAATGCCCCAGTACTGAGTATCCAATGTAGCGTTACCAAACCAGTGATCCTCCCAGAATCTCACCCTCTTACCATATGCTTTCTCATAATCAAGTTTAAAGCAAAAGCCAGACAAGTTATTTGTGGCCACTGCATGAACTACTTCATGAGCAGCCACAATACTTTTCAGAATAAATCTTCCTTTTAAGAAAGCAGTCTGGTTTAGGGAAAATAGGACATTACATACAGGGCCAAACCTATTAGTGGCACACATAGAAAAAAATCTACAGTTGATCATATCCGGAGGCCTAAATCTATCCAGCTTCAGAGCATTAGGTTCTTTAGGAACCAAACCAAGAAGGGAAAAATTAAGCCTGAATAAATCCAACTCTCTAGCCTCCCAATCTTTAAAGAGAGCAAACAGATCATGCTTTATAAGGTCCTAGTATTTCTGGTAAAATAGGAAAGGAAACCCATCAGGGCCAGGTGCTCCCTCGGCATAAGAGCCAAAGACAGAAGCCTTGATATCCTCTTCAGAGAAAGGAGTTTCCAGCAAATTAAAGTGATCTGGAGTAACTACACCATCTTGATCCCAAAAGTCATCTTTGAGATCAATTTCAAGAGTAGGTACAAACCCAAATAAAGTCTTATAGTAATCAACAACAAATGATGTGACTACAGATATTTGTGCATGAAGATACGACCGCGAATACATGAAATACACAAGCAAATTTCCGAATATTGGCACTGATGTATTATGTTTCTTTCTTCCTCTCGAAGAAGGAAAAGGCGATCACGCCAAGCCGCCACCGGAGTCTTCACCATCGTTCTCTGGCGGCTGCCCTTCGCCGACAACCTCGATCGTCGGTGGTTAGGAGGGTCGCTGGATCCACACGGGTGTATAATTTTAGTCCCTAGTAGCATAGTCTTAGGATGTTCATGCGATGATGGCGCTGCTAAAGAATCTTCATATCCTTCCCCGACAAGGCGATAAACCCTACGATTAGGGGTGAATTTGGAAACCAGTCTGTTCAAACAAGGATGGTGTGCCTGCACTGATAACCCACAAGTGTAGGGGATCAGTTGTAGCCTCTTTCGATAAGTGAGAGTGTCAAACCCAACGAGGAGCTAAAGGTAGAACAAATATTCCCTCAAGTTCTATCGACCACCGATACAACTCTACACATGCTTAACGTTCGCTTCACCAAGAACAAGTATGGATGTGACGCCCGAAGACCGACGTCCCAGAAGATTCCAGAGATTCCAGATGTTCCGGGTTCTCCCGTGCGTTTCATTTGTGCTTGTGTTATTTATTTTTGCATTGCATCATGTCATCATGCCATCATGCCATTAATCTTTGCATCTCAACTTAAATAAATCATGTGGACCTTCGGTCCATTTAAATCGAGGGAAGTGTGACTTCTCTTTATAACATATCCTCTAATTATATGGAGCTATATAAATAATCCATTTTTTTGGAATTAACCGCAACACACTTGCAAAATTCCCATGCCTATTCCATCTCAAGCTTGTCTTCAAAACCTTTGCCAACAACTCATATATCTTTTTCGAGGTTCCTCCAAAAATGTGAACATTTTTGGACACTTCAAAAATCAAGTCTTAGTTCAAACCCATTTGAATTAAATTCAAATATGTTTGAATTATATCTCGATCTTGTCTTTCTATTTTTCTCGGACCGCGCTTATTGTTATGAGCTCGAGAAAAATAACCTCTTGTGCATTTTTTTTTCCTAACCCCTCTGTTTCATTCTTCCTTCTCTTTTATGTTTTCTGCTAAAAGAAAAATAAGGAGAGAAGGAGCCCAGCTGGGCCTCCCTAGGCCGGCCCATCCCTCAAGGCTCACCAGCCCATTCCCCTCGCTAACCCTAGCCGACCTCGTCCCTCTCCCGCATCGCTCCTTCTTTCTCTCCCTCGCGCCGCCAGGCGTTTCCCTCGATCGACCCTCGCTCGTCCCTCCCTCTCTCCCTCGCAGCCCGACCCCATCTCTCCCCTCGCTCCTCCCATCGAGCCATCGAGCCAGGCTCGATCCCATCTCTCATCTCTGCTCCTCTCCCTCTCGAACCCCCCTCGCCCCATCTCTCGACCAGCAGCGCGCCCAGGCCCCTGCCTACGTCTCCAGCGCACCCCGCGAGCCGACCCGCATCGCCAGGCGTGAGCCGCAGCGCCCTTCCCCTCCGGCCTCCAGCCAGCCTCGCGCCGGCCCCGGCGCGCCAAGGCTGCAGCAGCACCGAGCGCCGCGCCCCTCCATTGCGGGAGCAGCCCGGCCGGCCAGGCCCCGCCTCCTCGTCCGCCGTCTGCCCCATTCAAGGTCGCCCGCGCCGCGCAGGCCTCCTCCTCGAGGTCCCTGCCTCGCCAAGCGCTGGCGCCCGCGGCCTCCTTCCTCCTCAACGCCTGCAGCACCGAGAGCCTCTTCTCTAGGGCCTCGTCACCGCGCTCTCCGGGGATCCAGACCGCCACCGATCTGAGCATCCCCACGAACCAGCACTTGTTTTTGGCCTTTTGTCGTTGCCAAGTCCCGTACCCGGATCGCCAAGCTCCATCTCCGATGTTTTTTCTCCAATTGCTGAGATGACCCCGTACCTCTACTGCCATCTACGAGTTTGACAAGTCCGGAGACCGCAAGTACCACGTCGACCGAGTTCAACTACGACCCGAGACCGAGACCGGCAAGACCGCTACGACCGAGTACGACTAGACGATGAGACGCCAAGTACCACTACGATCGGCGATGCGACAAGTACCTCGACACCGACCCGAACATCTACGGAAAAACGAACTCCGTGAATGACTACCGTCGCCGTGTACCACTACCGTCGCCAAGTCCCGAGACCGACAAGTTCCACGACGACCCCGTGTACAACTACTTCCACTACCGTCACGTGAACGCCTACTTCCCTCGACGACTCGAACCGCTTCGAAAACGCACGCTTCGAAGGTATAACCCCGAGACGATGACCCATCGAATGCTCGTGTTGTATGAGATGTTTCCCTTGTGCGCACCGTGCCCGTTTCGTCTTTTGACATGCTCCTCGGTTGCCTCAACGCCGACTCGTGGGAACCCGGTGACGGGATCACCCCATCTTTCATCTTGTTCGACTCGCTCTCCGTCACCTTTTGCACCGGTCTCTCGACGAGTTACCGGAACCGAGATGTTGCCGTTGCAGCATTTTCGGATCGTTGTCGTGGCACCCTTTCCTTCCACCACGGTGACAATACTTCATATCATCTTCTTGTCGACTTTTAATAAAATTGCATAAACTTGATCATGTCATCCGCATCATGTTAACAACATTATATGTGTGAATCTTTGTTGCTTAAAATTACTAAACATGCATATGGGGATTTCCGGAATTGTTGTTGTTATTTCCGGCCTCATTTAAAATGTCTAAATAGGTAGTTTGTTTTTGCTTCACCTCTTGCTATGTTAAAAACATTTAATCTTGTCTTGTAAATAAACGAGAGTCAACTAAATAAATAACATGTGGTGTTTCGTCAATATGCAACTCGTTGCATATTGAGCTCCACTTAACTTGTAGTACTTGTTTGTGCTCATTGCCATGACATGCATATTTAAACCGGACATGCATCATACTTGGATGTGCATCGTATGCCATGTTTATGCTTGTGTGTTTACCGCGTTGTTTTCTTCTTTCCGGTTGCTTCTCTTGTTAGCTTCGGTTTCATTCCGGAGTTGTGAGGATTCGCTCGACTATGTTGCTCCGTCTACTTCATGGACTTGTTCTTCTTCCTTGCGGAATCCCATGCAAGATGATCATACCCTTGGATACCTTTACTACCATTGCCATGCTCAGTGGTCTCGATGCTATCGTTACATGTCGCGCTACCCATCTTTTATGTCAGCCTCTCCTTGTTGCGATGATACCTCTAACCTTTTGACACCTTCCTAGCAAAACCACTGTTTGGCTATGTTACCCGCTTGCTCAGCCCCTCTTATAGCGTTGTTAGCTGCAGGTGAAGATGAAGATCGTTCCAGGAGGGAACTTGTTGTTGGAATATCACAATATCTATTATTATTATTAACACACCTATATACTGGGCATGGGTGGAAGGCTTGGCCTTTTGCTCGGTGTTTTGTTCCACTCATGCCACCTTAGGCGCCGATAAACCGGCATTATGTTCCTTGATTTTGCGTTCCTTACACAATGGGTGGATGGGGACCCCTTGACAGTTCGACTTTGAATAAAACTCCTCCAGCAAGGCCCAACTTTGGTTTTAATTTGCCTCATAATAACAACTTAATTAAATAATTAAATTTGCATAGGGGGTCGCACCCTCGGGGATTCTTTTCTACATAGCAGGGGGGGCCAGTGCTGATGGTGTTGGTCCCAAACGGGGGTTCTGCGGGGCCGCCACGGGGAAACTCGAGGTATCTGGTATAACTGTAGAATCGCCCATCCGGACATGGCCTGAGACGAGATACGCGCGGCTACTATCAGGGTGTCGGCACGTCGGGAGGTCTTGCTGGACTTGTTTTACCATTGTCGAAATGTCTTGTGCACCGGGATGCCGATCCTGATCGGATTTCCCTAAGATAAGGGGTGATGATATTATATTTATCACTTCAGCTAATCGTGAGAGCTTGTGATGGGCTAAGTTGGGACACCCCTGCAGGGTTATAATCTTTCGAAAGCCGTGCCCGCGGTTATGTGGCAGATTGAAATTTGTTAATGTCCGGTTGTAGAAAACTTGGCAGAGGATCCGAAGTAAAACACATAATTGTGTGAGTAACCGTGACTGTCTCTTTTCACTTTGAGAAGAGAACACGGTGGGGTTATGTTTGACTCGTATGTAGTTTAGGATCTTTAGCGATCACTACTAGTTGCGACCGTTTGCGTAGATGCTCATCTTATTCTTGTACTCGTAAGTTAGCCACCATATTATGCTTAGCCGCTGCTGCAACCTCACCACTTTACCTCTTCCTACCCATAAAGCTTTGCTAGTCTTGATACCCATGGTTATGGGATTGCTGAGTCCTCGTGGCTCACAGATACTACAACACCAGATGCAGGTTCAGTCGAGAATGATGCAGGAGATGGATCAGAACTTCACTGGGAGCTCGATGAAGAGTTTGGTCGTATGCTTGTGACGTTTTCGACGATCAGTAGTGGTTTCTACTAGGGGCGATTCGGACATGTGGCTTTATGTTTTTGGTATCTTTCTTTTGGATCTTTGCCCGTAGTCGGATTGTGATGTTTTGAATGATGTTTTGCTTATGTAATGTATTGTGTGAAGTGGCGAGTGTAAGCCAACTATCTCCTTTTGCAATTTTAATCCCTCTTTTACATGAGTCATGCAAAGATACCAAACTTGCGATCATTCCAGAATGGGCTTATACCTTTAAGTCGTGCCTCGACACGTCGGAGGTATAGTCCCATCCTGGGCATTACAAGTTGGTATTCAGAGCCTTCTCCGACCTAGAAGCCCCACTGATTGATCGAATTGTTGACGGTTGAGTCTAGGCACACACTTGAAAATGTTTTGAGTCCTATATATATATCGGAGAGTAGGATTTCTTTTGCTCCTCATCCCTTTTCACTCTGGTGAGGACTCCTGACGATTACTCTTGTCTCTTCTACTCTCAAAAATGCACCAAATTTTTTTTTAGGATCACGCGAGTATTGTTTGGATTGTTTCGATGTCTTTGTGACGAGAACATTGTTCTCGATGCCTCCTGTCATTAGGGGTTGTGGCAGTGTCCCGGGGAGTTGAGCTCCGAGGTGTTGTCGTCACAAATATATCGCATCAGTTCTAGAATACTTAAGACGGCCGTCATCGAAAACTCTCCTATGCGGTTAGTGGCAAGATAACCCCGACATCACCCAGTACTGGGGAGGTAGTTCGGGAGTATTGCCATAGCTTGTATAGTGGATGCGTTTCGAAGGTCCGAGGTAAACGGTTTCCGGAAATAACTGGTTATGTGTTGAAGGATGGATACAGCTGGATGTAGGATTAGAGTTGAGTGCGCGGTGCTTCCCCTGTATCCCCAACACCTGATTGCATAACTGGAAACTTTCAGAAATTAATAGGTGGGTTCATCTAGTAGTTCTAGGCATTCTTCCAACGGATGCACGATATGAAGTTCGGGGTTCTACATTGAGTGAAGTGGTTTTATGGGCTTGTTCCGATCGGGAGTTGCATCTTAAAGGGTCCTTGGCTATGCTGATCCGGGGATTGCAAAACCCTTTTGTAACACGTTCCATGAGCTTTTAGCACGAATATGTGGGACGAAGCTTCTATCTTGTATTTGTTCTAAGCTGATCCTTGTTGTTCTATTTACCTTTTGTTCTCCAAGTGGCTTCTCGACAAGTTGATGTACCTACGGAATTCATTCGTTCAATTCTCTGTTCGGATGATATTATGAAGATTATGTTGCAACATATCTATCCTTTGTTGTTGTTTTGATTCTGGTATTTGAGTTGCTTCGATGTCAAATGGTGATTCCATACTTTTCCTAATCGGTGTTCTCATATTTCTATGGGAGTGCTAATTCTTCTTGACCATCGAGATCTTCAGGTTAATCCTTTTCAACCGGTGTGCCTTCTCTTCAAGTTATTCCATACGGACGCGTTGAGAAATCTGACGATTTGTCTGTTTCAATCATCCCAAGTTGTCTTTGTTTTCCCCGCCCTCCCACCCTTCTTTTTCTTGGAGCCAGAAATTCCCAAATGAAATATCCATTTTATTCATGTGATGTTTCTTCATTCTTTTCCTTCAATGTTCTTATCCGGTGATTTATCGTGAAGTTGCTCAAGAGCTTCAAGTTCATCATTCTTAATTCCAATATTCTTCTCCGGTGGTATAAATTCAAGCTTCGTTCATGATCATATCTCTTCCTTTTTGTTTAACATGTTTTTCCATGTTGAAATTTATTATCCGAAGGCTATCTTATTCATTCAACTCTCTCGATGTTCATATCCGGAGTGCTGAAGATTCGTGTTTCCATTCTTAATCCTGTCAAGCTATTTTTTTGAGGATTGTTATCTTTCAAGCCATTTAATTCAACCGGTGCAATATCTCTTCACCAATCTTTTTCAACGGTGATTTCTTTTGAGTGGGCCCTAACCCACAGGTCTTTTTTCAGGATCTTACCCGACTCTTCTAATTTTTCTGGAGTTATACTCAAATTCTTTTAAAGTGTGACGTAAGAATGATTCCCATTAGTCACATGCCTTCTCCAAGATCGCTTTCAAATTCTTTTCATCATTGTTTCAACCTTTTTAATTCTTCATTCCGGAGTGCTCAACAATTCTTCATGGCATTTCTCGTCTTCACTCTCAACATTTGAAGACCGGAGAAGTGTTTCTCTTAAATTTTGACCCATTCTCTTGATGAGTTGTGGTTCTAGCTTCATGCCATCCTCATAATTGTTTACGATTGTGGGAATTGTTTTCATGCCCCTTCAGAGCAATTCTTGAGTTCTTTCCATTGTGATCCTCCGAAGGCCATCATTTCAGAATATTTCTTCGTTCTCTGTTTGCAACTTCGTCCTCCAACTATTCTTCATTAATGTCTCTTCGTTCGTCTCCATATTTTACGGTGGATTATTATCTTTCATCACCCGGTTTCAATTCTTACGGTGGTTCTTTCAAGATTACTACTCCTTTGTTATCTTATTAATTCATTTGTTATTTTCATAATCCTACCGGTGAGGCGTTCAAGATTATTCTCAAGTTTGGCTCTATCTCTCTCCAATCCTTTTTCAAGAAGAATAAGTAGTAGGCCAAATCCGTTGCTTGTCATCAGTTTAATTTGATGAAGGATAAGCATACAGTAAATCTTATTCTTGTCTCCTCGAAGGGATTAATCTTTTTTTTTTCCGGAGCTTGTTCATCATATCATATTCTCGGTTCTAAATTCTTCATCTTGTTTTCCGGAGCTCCAAGTTATTTCAATTATATCATTTCAAAGCTCCATCTAATTCATCGCAGGCCTTGAATCTTATTCTTTTCATCTTTCACTTCTCATGCTTTCATTACCGGAGTTCTTCATGGTGGTTCATCATCATTTAATTCATCATCGAAGTCTTCATCAAGATTCTTGTTGGAGCTCAAGCATTCTTCATCATGCTTTCCAAGTGCAATTCTTTCTACCTTATTGTTTGAGATGGTGGTATGCCATTCTTGACGATTCCTTCATGTTTTATGATTCACGAGTTATCAAGAATGAGATATTTAAAACCATCTTTTTCCTTGTTCAGGAGATCTTTCAACCGTTTAATTATTCGTTGGAGTTATCTTGGGTTATAATTCACATAAAAGCTTTCCCTAAGGATTGTTGCTATTGTGTTGCTTATAAATGACCCAAATTCTTCATTTATCATTCCGGTGAAATAAGTTTTTCGTCTGCTTGTTGATCTCAATGCAATCAATCGTTTCCGTTAGTGGCCGGTTGTCACCTCATAATTTTGAGATGTTTTCCATAAGCCCACAACAAGAGCTTATTCGTTTCGTTGTTGATTGTCCATCAACCCCATTCAACCCTTCTTTGTAAGGAGGATTTCCAAATTCATTTTGAGAGAAGTTGTCATTTTCTTCTCCATTCTTTTCTTTCATTGATTTATATGCTATTCTTTCATTCCGGAGGCATTGTGATATTGCTCTCTTTAACCATCATCTCGTTTTATCGAGATCATGTTCTTTCCCTTGCTTATCATTTAACCGGAGTATTATGTCCTCTTTCAAGCTCTCTCATCTTATCAAGTTTTGCCTATCCTTTTAACCGGAGTGCGGTATAAATCCTTCTTACCCCCTTGTACCATTCTTTTAATTGTTCCGGAGGCTGTGTGTTGTTGTTTTCATCAAGTATCATTCCAACTTGGCAAGTTCATGTTCAATTCCTTCCATTTTCAGTCGGAGTGCTGTCCAAATTATGTCATTCTTATTCCTTGGCTATACCGTTGTTGTTTCATATTCTTTTGGTCCGTGAGCTCTTGTTTCATGCCTTTCAACCTGCAAGGTTCTCGTGGTGTTCCTTGTTACTCTTTTTACCGGAGTGCTCTTAACTTCGTTCATCTCCGTTGCATTCTTTCTTTCAAGATTGCTCAACCTCTCAAGGTTCATTGGTTTCACTCGTTTGTCAAAGAAGCAACTTTGTTTACCTCTTCTTTTTCGTTTCTACCCGGTGCTATCTCTAGGATCTCAGGTCGAGATCCTCTGTTAGTGTGGGAGAGTTGTGACGCCCGAAGACCGACGTCCCAGAAGATTCCAGAGATTCCAGATGTTCCGGGTTCTCCCGTGCGTTTCATTTGTGCTTGTGTTATTTATTTTTGCATTACATCATGTCATCATGCCACCATGCCATTAATCTTTGCATCTCAACTTAAATAAATCGTGTGGACCTTCGGTCCATTTAAATCGAGGGAAGTGTGACTTCTCTTTATAACATATCCTCCAATTATATGGAGCTATATAAATAATCCATTTTTTTGGAATTAACCGCAACACACTTGCAAAATTCCCATGCCTATTCCATCTCAAGCTTGTCTTCAAAACCTTTGCCAACAACTCATATATCTTTTTCGAGGTTCCTCCAAAAATGTGAACATTTTTGGACACTTCAAAAATCAAGTCTTAGTTCAAACCCATTTGAATTAAATTCAAATATGTTTGAATTATATCTCGATCTTGTCTTTCTATTTTTCTCGGACCGCGCTTATTGTTATGAGCCCGAGAAAAATAACCTCTTGTGCATTTTTTTCGCTAACCCCTCTGTTTCATTCTTCCTTCTCTTTTATGTTTTCTGCTAAAAGAAAAATAAGGAGAGAAGGAGCCCAGCTGGGCCTCCCTAGGCCGGCCCATCCCTCAAGGCACACCAGCCCATTCCCCTCGCTAACCCTAGCCGACCCCGTCCCTCTCCCGCATCGCTCCTTCTTTCTCTCCCTCGCGCCGCCAGGCGTTTCCCTCGATCGACCCTCGCTCGTCCCTCCCTCTCTCCCTCGCAGCCTGACCCCATCTCTCCCCTCGCTCCTCCCATCGAGCCATCGAGCCAAGCTCGATCCCATCTCTCATCTCTGCTCCTCTCCCTCTCGAACCCCCCTCGCCCCATCTCTCGACCAGCAGCGCGCCCAAGCCCCTGCCTACGTCTCCAGCGCACCCCGCGAGCCGCCCCGCATCGCCAGGCGTGAGCCGCAGTGCCCTTCCCCTCCGGCCTCCAGCCAGCCTCGCGCCGGCCCCGGTGCGCCAAGGCTGCAGCAGCACTGAGCGCCGCGCCCCTCCAGCACGGGAGCAGCCCGGCCGGCCAGGCCCCGCCTCCTCGTCCGCCGTCCTCCCCGTTCAAGGTCGCCCGCGCCGCGCAGGCCTCCTCCTCGAGGTCCCTGCCTCGCCAAGCGCTGGCGCCCGCGGCCTCCTTCCTCCTCGACGCCTGCAGCACCGAGAGCCTCTTCTCTAGGGCCTCGTCACCGCGCCCTCCGGGGATCCAGACCGCCACCGATCTGAGCATCCCCACGAACCAGCACTTGTTTTTGGCCTTTTGTCGTTGCCAAGTCCCGTACCCGGATCGCCAAGCTCCATCTCCGATGTTTTTTCTCCAAGTGCCGAGATGACCCCGTACCTCTACTGCCATCTACGAGTTTGACAAGTCCGGAGACCGCAAGTACCACGTCGACCGAGTTCAACTACGACCCGAGACCGAGACCGGCAAGTCCGCTACGACCGAGTACGACTACACGATGAGACGCCAAGTACCACTACGATCGGCGATGCGACAAGTACCTCGACACCGACCCGAACATCTACGAAAAAACGAGCACCGTGAACGACTACCGTCGCCGTGTACCACTACCGTCGCCAAGTCCCGAGACCGACAAGTTCCACGACGACCCCGTATACAACTACTTCCACTACCGTCACGTGAACGCCTACTTCCCTCGACGACTCGAACCGCTTCGAAAACGCACGCTTCGAAGGTATAACCCCGAGACGATGACCCGTCAAATGCTCGTGTTGTATGAGATGTTTCCCTTGTGCGCACCGTGCCCGTTTCGTCTTTTGACATGCTCCTCGGTTGCCTCGTCGCCGACTCGTGGGAACCCGGTGACGGGATCACCCCATCTTTCATCTTGTTCGACTCGCTCTCCGTCACCTTTTGCACCGGTCTCTCGACGAGTTACCGGAACCGAGATGTTGCCGTTGCAGCATTTTCGGATCGTTGCCGTGGCACCCTTTCCTTCCACAACGGTGACAATACTTCATATCATCTTCTTGTCGACTTTTAATAAAATTGCATAAACTTGATCATGTCATCCGCATCATGTTAACAACATTATATGTGTGAATTGTTGTTGCTTAAAATTACTAAACATGCATATGGGGATTTCCGGAATTGTTGTTGTTATTTCCGGCCTCATTTAAAATGTCTAAATAGGTAGTTTGTTTTTGCTTCACCTCTTGCTATGTTAAAAACATTTAATCTTGTCTTGTAAATAAACGAGAGTCAACTAAATAAATAACATGTGGTGTTTCGTCAATATGCAACTCGTTGCATATTGAGCTCCACTTAACTTGTAGTACTTGTTTGTGCTCATTGCCATGACATGCATATTTAAACCGGACATGCATCATACTTGGATGTGCATCGTATGCCATGTTTATGCTTGTGTGTTTACCGCGTTGTTTTCTTCTTTCCGGTTGCTTCTCTTGTTAGCTTCAGTTTCATTCCGGAGTTGTGAGGATTCCCTCCACTATGTTGCTCCGTCTACTTCATGGACTTGTTCTTCTTCCTTGCGGAATCCCATGCAAGATGATCATACCCTTGGATACCTTTACTACCATTGCCATGCTCAGTGGTCTCGTTGCTATCGTTACATGTCGCGCTACCCATCTTTTATGTCAGCCTCTCCTTGTTGCCATGAAACCTCTAACCTTTTGACACCTTCCTAGCAAAACCACTGTTTGGCTATGTTACCCGCTTGCTCAGCCCCTCTTATAGCGTTGTTAGCTGCAGGTGAAGATGAATACGTTCCAGGAGGGAACTTGTTGTTGGAATATCACAATATCTATTATTATCATTAACACACCTATATACTGGGCATGGGTGGAAGGCTTGGCCTTTTGCTCGGTGTTTTGTTCCACTCATGCCACCTTAGGCGCCGATAAACCGGCATTATGTTCCTTGATTTTGCGTTCCTTACACGATGGGTGGATGGGGACCCCTTGACAGTTCGACTTTGAATAAAACTCCTCCAGCAAGGCCCAACTTTGGTTTTAATTTGCCTCATAATAACAACTTAATTAAATAATTAAATTTGCATAGGGGGTCGCACCCTCGGGGATTCTTTTCTACATAGCAGGGGGGCCAGTGCTGATGGTGTTGGTCCCAAACAGGGGTTCTGCGGGGCCGCCACGGGGAAACTCGAGGTATCTGGTATAACCTGTAGAATCGCCCATCCGGACGTGGCCTGAGACGAGATACGCGCGGCTACTATCAGGGTGTCGGCACGCCGGGAGGTCTTGCTGGACTTGTTTTACCATTGTCGAAATGTCTTGTGCACCGGGATGCCGATCCTGATCGGATTTCCCTAAGATAAGAGGTGATGATATTATATTTATCACTTCAGCTAATCGTGAGAGCTTGTGATGGGCTAAGTTGGGACACCCCTGCAGGGTTATAATCTTTCGAAAGCCGTGCCCGCGGTTATGTGGCAGATTGGAATTTGTTAATGTCCGGTTGTAGAAAACTTGGCAGAGGATCCGAAGTAAAACACATAACTGTGTGAGTAACCGTGACTGTCTCTTTTCACTTTGAGAAGAGAACACGGTGGGGTTATGTTTGACTCGTATGTAGTTTAGGATCTTTAGCGATCACTACTAGTTGCGACTGTTTGCGTAGATGCTCATCTTATTCTTGTACTCGTAGGTTAGCCACCATATTATGCTTAGCCGCTGCTGCAACCTCACCACTTTACCTCTTCCTACCCATAAAGCTTTGCTAGTCTTGATACCCATGGTTATGGGATTGCTGAGTCCTCGTGGCTCACAGATACTACAACACCAGATGCAGGTTCAGTCGAGAATGATGCAGGAGATGGATCAGAACTTCACTGGGAGCTCGATGAAGAGTTTGGCCGTATGCTTGTGACGTTTTCGACGATCAGTAGTGGTTTCTACTAGGGGCGATTCGGACCTGTGGCTTTATGTTTTTGGTATCTTTCTTTTGGATCTTTGCCCGTAGTCGGGTTGTGATGTTTTGAATGATGTTTTGCTTATGTAATGTATTGTGTGAAGTGGCGAGTGTAAGCCAACTATCTTCTTTTGCAATTTTAATTCCTCTTTTACATGAGTCGTGCAAAGATACCAAACTTGAGATCATTCCAGAATGGGCTTATACCTTTAAGTCGTGCCTCGACACGTAGGAGATATAGTCCCATCCTGGGCATTACAATGGAACTAGAAGTACTTTGTAGGTGTTGTGGGATAGGTTTGCAAGATAATAAAGAACACATAAATAAAAGATAGGGGTTGTTTAGATAAATAAACAATGAAGTTAGTATAGCGAATGTGGAAAACTTGTGGTAGGAGTTGCGGAATTGTCCCTAAGCAATTGACTACGTTACTAGACCGACAACAAGTTTTTATATGGGAGAGGCCACTGCTAGCATGTCATCCCTTACTTGGGATTCTATGCACTTATGATTGGCACTCCAGCAAACATCCGCAACTATTGTCATTCATTAAGGTAAAACACAACCATGGCCTTAAGATATATTGGTCCCCCTTCAATCCCGTATGCATCAATTTCTATGATAGGCTGAAGCTGTTGTCACCCTTTCCCTCCAATACATAGTCCTATCAACATAGAACTAACTCTATGGTGTGATCCACACGCGCGCTCATACGATGGGAACCAAAGGACAACAACATAACACAAGCAAATTAAACTAATCATAGCAATTCACCAACCATCGATAGGACAAAAAAAATCTACTCAAGCATCATAGGATAGCAACACATTATTGGATAATAATATGAAGCATAAAGCACCATGTTCAAGTAGAGGGTACATCGGGTTGCGGGAGAGTGGACCGCTGAATATAGATGAGGAGAGGTGATGAAGATATTGGTGAAGATGACGGAGGTATTGGTGTAGATCACCGTCACACGACGATTGCCCCACGGCGCCACCGAGAGAGAGGGGGGAGAGCCCCCCTCTTTCTTCTTCTTCCTTCACCTCCCCCTAGATGGGAGGAGGGTTTCCCCTCTGGTCCATGGCCTCCACGGCGGCGGAGGGGCGAGAGCCCCTCTGAGATTGGATATGTCTCTCTGTTTCTCTTCTGCTTCGCGACACCTGTTTCTAACATTTCATCGTTTCATAAATTTCCGGAGATCCATAACTCCGATTGGGCTGAAATTTTAACATGATTTTTATCTGAATATTAGCTTCCTTGCGGACGAAGGAGACCTCCAACCGACCTACGAGGTGGCCACAAGCCCCCGGGCGCGCCCCTAGGGCTTGTGGGCGCCTCGGGCATCGCCTTGTGTTGATTCCACTTCTAAAAATTCACATATATTCCAAAAAAAAATCTCTGTAAGTTTTTATCGCGTTTGGACTTCGTTTGACATGAATTTTCTATTAAACAAAAAACATGCAACAAACAGGAACTAGCACTGGGCACTGGATCAATATGTTAGTCCAAAAATATCATATAAATAAGGACTTTTATAACTACCAAACGTTAGGATTTTAGCAATAGGCAAGAACGATCCTTACTTCACCCTAACTATACACATGCATGCATTAAAATGACTAATTTTTCTTTCACGCTCACTCCACCCTTTAATTACATGTATATATGCAAAGGACGAAAAGCTAATGTCATCCTAGATTATTTATTTTCTCAAACTTTAAAATGTTTTGTATCGCAAACCGTCACTCTGATTGAAAAACTGTCTTCACAACAAAAATCCGTCTTAGTGAGATCTTCGAAACTAGATCCCATGTGTGATATGTTCTGATGACTTTTTTTGGACCAAAATTTACCACATTGGACTACGTAGGTTATCACGTCCGTCATACATAAGTTTCCTCGTCATTTACACAAAAGTTTCTGGGGGTATATTTTCAACAAACTTTTATCCCAGGGTCAAAAAGTGATTATGATGTATGCTGTGAGTTTTTAGTTTTGTTGTGTATATTACCATGTTGCACAAAAGTTGTCGGGGTATGTTTTTCAACAATTTTCATCCCCTCGATCAAAAAATTACCGCAATATTTGTATATGAGTTATCATTTCTCACGTACGTGTATTATCATGTTGTTTACACATGAGTTATTGGGAGGAATTTTTTAAGAACCTTTTTCCCTGGTCAAAAAGTTGTCACGTTTGGATTAAGTAAGTTATCAGCTCTGTTGTATGTATATTATCATGTTATTTACCCACAAGTTATCAGGGTATGTTTTCAAAAAACTTTTATCCCGGAGTCAAAAGTTAATGTGGGGTTTGTAGTGAGTTATCAATTTTATTGTGTGTATAATATCGTGTAATTTGCACACAAAGTACCGGGAATATGCTTTTCAACAAATCCCCTTTCCTCGGGATCCAAGTTATCATAGTGTTTGTACCTAAGTTATCATGTATATGATGCGTTATTACCATGACGTTTATACAAAAGTTACCGGGGTACATTTTTTTACAACTTTTTTCCTTTAGGTCAAAGTTGTTGTGGTGTTTGTGCCTAAGTTACCAGGGTTGCCATGCAAAAATTACCGTGTTGTTTACACTAAAATACCGGGGAAATGTTTCAATAACTATTTCACCCCTAGTCGAAGTTACCATGACATTTATACGTAAGTTATCGGGTCCCGGTGCACAAATTACCATGCCATTTGGACCGAATTTATCCGGGCATGTTTCAACCCAAAAAATCCCTCATGTGAAGTTGCCATAATATTTAGAACGAGGCTACATGTGCAAGGTATACAACCCATTGGTATACGTGAGGCTACAAGACAACTTGAGAAATTCAAAATAAGAAAATAAGAAAAATGTTTTTATCACATCACCAGAATCACCCTCACCATCATCCCAACATTGGCGAAGATACTTACTTCCATCATAAAGTGGAAAACTCATGGAAATAAAAACACAAAATGACTATATTATATGCAGTAGTAAAAATAAGGTTCAAAATAGTTAACTTTATGCAAGTTACGCAACTAAGCATGTTGGAGTGGTTAGCGGATCAAGGTGTTTAGAACATCCTGTAGGTGCCGAGTTCGAGTTCCCAAAGACCCTTTATTCTTGCCCAGCCTAATTCATTTTTGGATCGTTATTAGTAGATGAGAAAAAACCGCAAGTAAATGCCTGGCGAACGCAGCGCCGGATCGAGCGACAGCAAAAGCGTTCGGATCTAATCACAAAGTCCGAACATTTGGAAATTACAAATTCCCTATAAATAGTTGACAAAAGTATGTAAAGTTGTAGAGTATTGGCATGAAATAATAAAAAAAATATAGATACGACGGAGACGTGTCAGGAAATTACAAATTCCCTATAAATAGTTGACAAAAGTATGTAAAAGTTGTAGAGTATTGGCATGAAATAATAAAAAAAAATATAGATACGACGGAGGCGTATCAGGCACCGACATCCTAGTGGTTTGCTCCAATGTCGGCACGGAGCTTGAGAGGTAATCCAGGAGCGGATGCAGATCATGATCTGCATAAACGGCATCTGGAAGATGGTGGATCGTGTGCTGGGTTCGTGGATGGCAGGTATGATTTCCTCATTCGACGTCTTAGTCATGCAGAGTTGTCAGATTTGGAGTTCGATGGCGTGTCCGGGGTGTTGTCCCATTCTAATTCGTTCAGTGGCAATGATTTCGCCTTTGGCGAGCCACCTTGGAGGTCCGCAAAGCTGCATATCAGCGATGTCGCCACGTCTAGCTCACGTGAGGAGGTGATCCGTCATTGTTTTCCTGTTGTAGTTGTTGTGTTTGTGCTAGAGACAGCTGACAGACGTTGGTATCAAGCTTAGATGATTCTTTGGTCTTGATTGTACTTTTTCTTCTTGGTTGTTATTCCTTTATGCAAAAGCTAGTGTTCGGTTGTCTTTTTGATCTTGTCAGGTCAGTGTTTACGTGCATGGGCGGAGACAGGCCCCAGGCAGCGGCCTGGGGCGCGCAGCCCATCTCCTTCATGGCCTGGCCCAATTCACCTGGGACGTAAGGCACTGAGGCCCATCTCCTTCGTTCGTGGATGGCAGGTATGATTTCCTCATTTGACGTCTTAGTCGTGCAGGGTTGTCAGATTTTGAGTTCGATGACGTGTCCGGGGTGCTGTCCCATTCTAATTCGTTCAATGGCAATGATTTCGCCTTTGGTAAGCCACCTTGGAGGTCCGCAAAGCTGCATATCAGCGATGTCGCCCCGTCTAGCTCGCGTGAGGAGGTGATCCGTCATTGTTTTCCTATTGTAGTTGTTGTGTTTGTGCTAGTGACAGCTGACGGACGTTGGTGTCAAGCCTAGAGGATTCTTCGGTCTTGATTGTAATTTTTCTTCTTGGTTGTTATTCCTTTATGCAAAAGCTAGTGTTCTGTTGTCTTTTCGGTCCTGTCAGGTCGGTTTTACGTGCCTGGGCGGAGACAGGCCCCGGGCAGCGGCCTGGGGCGCGCGGCCCATCTCTTTCATGGTCTGGCCCAATTCGCCTGGGACGTAAGGCACCGAGGCTCATCTCCTTCGTTCGTTTTGCTTCGTTGCCTGCCTGCCTCGCCTCCGCTGTGCTCGACTTGGACGAACGAACCGGTCGTCTGCCGCCCCTTCCCACGTCTGGGACGAGCCCTAGGCGTGGCTGCGTGACCTGCGCTCCAGCGCTGCCCGCCACCATGCGTGCCAACCCTGCCGTCGTGAGGGCTGCTATCTTGCCCGGCGAGGCGGCATGCTGCTCGGCGTCCAGCAAGGCGGCCGTTGTTTGGCAGGAGTCGCGCAAGCGCAACCCACCCCATCAGCCTTTGTCCTCAGCCGAGCCACAGCACAGAGCAGACAACAGAGCAAATGTAACTATTTCCAAATCCCACTTTTTGCTTCGAGAGCAAAGGTAGCTCTTCCAGGAGTAGAATGTATTACTAGTAAACTGGAAGCAAGTAACTAGCAGGCTGTTAATAATCTAGAGGTGTAGTAGCCTCATAGGTCAATGTATCTTCAGCAGTTTCTGCATAAATTTAGTCATATAGCTTATAGTTTCTGTAAAAATGTTGATAATGATTTACTGTAATGCATTGTTAGATAAAGATGGGACATGGCATCGTAGTCCAATTTTGCGGTACTGATCTGGATGCTATTGAAGAGCAGTCATGGGAGGCTCAGATCAACCAATTCTTTCATTTGAATCAATCTTTTGTATAATCTATATATATGCTACATATTGTCCTTTAATTTGTCTTGCTTTATTAGTTGACCCGTCATGAAACAAATGTTGCCACTGAATATTGTGTTTAGTTTCTTATTAGTTATGCAACATAGATTCAGTTTTGTAAGCCTTGAAACTAGAGTTTTTTAGGGGTAGTTTTTAGCTCTTAAGTTTCTTTCCCGGGTGTCAACCAATCCTGGCTCCGCCATTGCTTACGTGCCTTGTATTATAATATTTATAATATAGATGGGACACATAATACAATGCAAAAAAGAATCTTAACGCTGATCGGCGTCCCAAAATTTGCGTGCCCCTACACATGCCTGCTACTGATAATCTCCCATAAAGAAGCCTACGCTTGGAAGTCCTCGCTCCTGCGAGTGAATGTCAAGGACGTGTTTCAAGTTACCCGGCTTGCCCTTGACGACCTCGCTCAGAACTGTCGACGAATCCTCTACACGCGGAACCGGCGCATCCTATAGCGTACGTTTACGTTAGTCCGTATAATCGCCGAATCCTCTGCCCTGACAAGTTTTCCGCTGCTTCGAAATCCTCAACGACTTGGCAAGCGGAACGAGCAACTGCTCGGAAACTGCAGGCCTCACCCACGCCTGCTGCCGCTGCTACCTACATCATCAAGGACAGTATATCTCTCTGAAAATTACAAGAATTCCAAGACATTACAGGATAGATTAAGGTTCCACCTCCACCTGTGCCACCAGCCACCTCGCAGCCCAGCACCGTTGTGCCCGCAGCACCATTCCTTGTGAAGCCGAGCCGCTCGTGCACGAGGAGCATTAGGAAGTTGAATTGCCCCACCGTCGCCGACGCTGCATTGGTTATCCCCGACAATGCCCTCCGAGGGAAGTGAGGGGATTAAAGAAGGTCGTTGGCAATGGCTAGATTAAGCTCCAGGGCCGCTGCGAGGAGCGATATAGGAGACACACGTTTTGCTTCACATTCGAAGCACTTGTTATTGTGATCTTATACCAACTAATATATTTGAATTAATTGTTGTCCAAGTCTCGGCAACCAAGAGCAAAAGAACAGCAAAACAGTCATTACTCCTCAACGCTGCAAATGAAGAACACGAACAAAATATGGATTCCTTTCTAACACATGTTAAGAGGAGCAAGCAAGAAATTACGATTTATTATTAAAGAGTTCAAAACATCAAATTCCGAAGGATGTACCAAGCTGGAATTTTTCATAAAGCAGCTATACTATGCTAACCCAAGACGTGTTGCCATTTGCGAAATCACACGTACCACTAGTTGACACCAAAAATTATTCCAGCAGTGGATAAATCTCTCATCATTCTGAGGTTAAACTGTGGTCAGCACATATAGGACAATTTTATCTACCACTGGTAGTAATTACCACCACTTGAGTTTTGTATGTTGTATGTAGTATCTATCAAATCGAAGTGTATGTACACGTAGTATGTAGTAGTATATAAGAATGTTTAGGTAGTACATATACTACCTTTTAGGTAGTATGTATCATATTTTAAGTTTGCTTCTTTTTACGTACAAATATGTACATATCTCACGACTATATTAAAAAACAGGGGCCAACTTGCAAAATATTCATGTAACTCACTTTGAATTATCTTATATATGGGCCAGTTCTTTTGGCAGCTTAAAAAATAAGCCGCCTCTCTTATTCATTGTGGCTTCTAAACTAGTTATGGATAACTAATTATAAGTCTCAACAAATTTTAGGAACGGCTTATTTTCGAAGCTGGGGAAAGGCAGCTTATTTTTTAAGCAGCCCAAAAAAACTGGCCCATAGTATATTAACATATCTAGAATGATAAAGTAGTACTACATATAGTACAACATAGTAGTATATGAAACATATGGGGTAACTACCCCTAGGTGGTAGGATGTATTTTCCCTATATATATGCACACAGAGGAACGAAAAAAAAATGCACACAGAGGAACGAAAATGCCAAAACTTCTCCGTATTTGCTATGCATGGAAGTACATGGACTGGACCTATGGGCGAGTACACAGATACCTTAAGTTCCCAGTTAGGTAGTTGATCCTTTAAATTAGGACGGTAAACATTAGCTTGGGCCTTAAGACAATTAGACATATGATCGTCCAATTCATTACTTAGTTTTAATTATCAGGCCTCTGTATAAAGAATCAAAGAGGACCCTCTATGAGATACTCCATCCATCCCATAATGTAAGACGTTTTCTGAGTGTCACTAGTGTCAAAAAACGTCTTATATTATGGGATGGAGGGAGTATTAATCAAGTAGAAATAAACCAATGTACTCCCAGTCTCCTTCATTAGTTCACCTGTGCCCTTGAGGCTCAGCTCAGCTGCCACCAAGGCAGTGTCACGAGTGTCAAAAAACGTCTTATATTATGGGATGGAGGGAGTATTAATCAAGTAGAAATAAACCAATGTACTCCCAGTCTCCTTCATTAGTTCACCTGTGCCCTTGAGGCTCAGCTCAGCTGCCTGTCACGCCTTTCGTGGTTCAGGGTATCTATCCTATAACAGCGCATAACTGAATACATGACAAAAAGTAGTTTCAAAATACTGAAAGAATGCCAAATGACAAACAGGAATTTGCATTTCTCGCTTCCTTATAAAGGTTTGGCACAAACGTACCTGTCCTACTTTTAAGGTGGATCCAGTCCTTGTAATTTGCAAAATAACAAAACACCATTGCACCTCATTTTAGTAAAATACAACTTAACCATCTAACAAAACAAAAACTCTGTCACATACTTCTAACATTAAGCATATGAATAACAAACAGTATGATTACAAAATTAACAAGATAATGAAAATCTATTATAGCTATAGATCCTGATTCTCTTGATACCAGAACCATTTAGGAAAATCATTGACGAAGATAAAAAATGACGGAAATAACAGTTATGGAGGAATACTTTGGCCTTGTCCTCTGCATATGCCATTCTGAGTAGATAAATAGTAAAAAGCAAAGTTCTATACATTGATTACATCAGATGTAAATACACAATCTTATATTTTTCTTAATCAACAGTGAAGTAGAGCGAGTAGTGGTTGTATATCCTTTCTGGCCATGTACACATCATTGTTGCATACAGGACATTACCTTGTGAAACATTATCGTGCATCAACTTGTATAATTGCTTAGAAAAAGAACTCCTTGCTCTTGAACTTGATATTCCAGGAATTACCAACTATCAAGGGGAATCTGTGCAGTAAAGAAAGCAAACAGCTATCAAGTGGAATCTGTGCAGTAAAGAAAGCAAACAGCCTACATGAAACACCTTTGATTAAGCAACAAGAAACAAGGAAAAATATATTTTGTATAAGGGTTAATATGGAAATACCACAATATCAGCTAGGAAAAGAAACTAAGGACGGGAAAATGTTATCATGTAAACTATTTCACTCAAAGCTAAAAATTAGAAGCAAAGAAGACATCTAACAGTCATTCCTCTTCACATTCCTACATACGGACGTCATAGTTCTCTTGACAACAATAAAAATTATCTTGAATCCATTTGCTCAAACGAAATACCGGAAGGACGAGACGTGGGTTGATTTAGTATATTGTTAAGATTTGAATATTCAAAATAGACAGAAAATAGAAGGGGTTATTACAGGGCCAAAGCAGAATGCACACCTGGGGATGGAGATGCAGAGAATGGTGATGTAAGGGCCACAAAGCTTGTGTTCAGAGAGCTCTATGGCCATCTTGAAGTGTCCATTGCAGTTCCTGAAGAAGGTGCTACGGTGCTGTTCCATAGATCTCCACGATCACAGGCATTTGGATTATTACAGGGCCAAAGAAGAACGTTAGCCATCAACGCCGATCACTGTTGTCACCGCCTCTCAGAACTGTTACTCACAGCAGTTGCCGTTGCACATTGCTATCTCTCCAAGGATTTACTGGAATGGTTGAAAGCCAAGTTATAATCTGAATATGAACCTCAAAAGTCAAGTTTTTGGTCATCAGGATTCTGAATTTCTACATAAGTCATTTGTGTAGCCTTTTGGACAACACCAATAAAAACATTTCTCAAAGACATCAATCCAGGGAAAAACAAATGAACATTTGTACGGTTTGCAGGGCATCCAAATGCCACTAGCTGCTCACCAAAATACTCTCCAACTTTTGAGGACAAGATACATTACGTGTGCATAACTTATCAACAATTATAGCAGAAGCCAAACTGCCTAATTCATATCCAGCTTTAAACATTGTATTCAGAATCAGCAGTGCATCATCCATTCGCTCGGATTTGCTCAGCGACTCCAGCAAAGAATTGAACGTCTGTTCCTGAGGTTTCAGATTGTTCTTCAACATGCTAGCCAACCATGCCATACCATCATCAGCCCGTCTGACCTTACAGAACCCATTAATGACACTATCATTGCTACGTTCCAACGGTTCCAAGCCCTTAGCCTGCATTAAGGTAAGTAATTCAACAGCATGATCGACCTGCCCTTCCTCGCACAAGGTGTCAATGAGTGGTGTGAAGGTCTGCACACTTGGCTCCAAACCAGATGAGAGTAGCCGCTGATACATCCCTATCGCATCAGCCAACCTCCCAACCTTGCATAGGCCCTGAATCAACGTGTTATAAGTGATCACATCATGTTCAATCCCTTTTGTAACCATTCCCTCGAACACCCCAACTGCTTCGTCCACCCTCCTATGAACACAAAACCCTTTGGCGATAATGTTACAGCTAACTGTGCTCTCCTTGAATCCCTTCTCAAGCATTTCTTCATACACCTTGAGAGCCATCCCAAAATCACCAGCTGCACAGTAGTAATCGAGGAAAGAGCAATATGCATACTCACTGGGATGTATACCTTTGTCCACCATCTCATCCCACAGCTGCCGCGCATCCGCAATGTGGCCCATTTTACATAAACCGGTGAGCGCTGTGTTGTAAATGACTGCATCTATGGCGTAACCACGCATCTTGATCTCGCTGAAGACACGAAGGGCCTCGCCGCCCATCCCATGCGAAAAGAGCCCGTGTATGACACGTTGGTAGACAAACGTATCTGGAGAACATCCCGCAGAGATCATGAGGTGGAGCGTCTCAGACACCTTCGCGAAGTTGCCGATGGCCACAAAGGACGTGACAAGGTCGGCGGCAGCAGCAGACGAGGGAGGCGAGCCACGTCTTGCAGCATCCCGGAGGAGGCGGAGGCCGTCGAGCGGGCGGCAGTCGGCTGCACAGGCGCGCACGAGGTAGGCGACGGTGTCGGCGTTGCCTGGGAAGGCAGGGGAGGAGGAGAAGGTGGAAAAGAGGCGGAAGACGAGGTCGGGGCGCGCGGCCCGGAGAGCGGCACGGCATGCCGCGTTGAGTGCGGGCAGGGAGGGGTGGAGGCCGAGGTGGGAGGCTAAGAGCGCGGCGGCATCGGCGGCGAGATGTGGCTGGAGGCTGAGGAGGAAGGCGTCGATCCCGGGGAGGTGAGGCGAAGGGGCAGGGGCGTCAGCGGGGGCGGGGGCAGGGGCGGGGGCGGGGAGGTGGGAGGCGAGGAAGAGGAGAAAACGGAGCGAGGGTTCAGGGGAGGGGAGGAGGCGGGAGAGGGTTTGGCGGACGCAGCTCGGCTCGAAGAGCAGTTGGCGTGGGACGAGCGACAGGAGGCCGGGCTCGAAGCGCGGGGCGCGGAGCACGGCGGCTGCCGCGCGGGAGGCGGCGTCAAAGACGGCGGTCGGTACCGGGGCGAGCTCGGAGGCGGAGCTGGAGCAGATGTGTCTGACGGAGGCGAGGCGGCGCGGCAGCGGGAGCATGGTGGTGATCCGCTGCGAGCGGCGGCGGCGGCGGCGGGAGGTGAATGTGAGGCTGTCGTGAGCCGCAGAGTAAATTGGCCGACACCACCAGATTTCGGGCGAGGGTACTCTGAGAGCATCTTCACTGGTTGCGTCCTCAGGAGGCGTTTTTTCGTCGTCCTGGGTTTGCCCCGGCCACAGTTTTAGCTCTCGGGGACAAACTCTCCCAGCCGTCCCCCGAGGCGATGGTCTTTTTTTTCCTTTTCTTTTGGTCTATTCTTGCCTGTCATTCAATCAAACAGGTTGTGGGCGTGGTGATGCTCATCAACGATGGTCGAGCTGGACGGCCGCCGGCGAGGAGAGCAACGGCGGAAGCACGAGGATCCGCCGGCGGGAGCACGGTGGCCCTGATCTGCGCAACGGCCTCCTCCCTGGTCGCGCACAGGCCACGGGTGGCGGCCGCACTGCGAGAACCTCATGCCAGGCCATGGCGAGCAGCTTGCGGCGGTGGGGGTGGAGCCGCGCCCCGTCCTCGCCATGTCGCCGCGCCACCCCGTCTGGGGCCGTGCCCGCCCCGTCCGAGGCCACAGCCGCCCAGGCCGGGCATGCCCCAGGCCACGGACGGCCCAGCCTCGCCCCGAGCTCCATGAGCGCGTCCAGTCCGCGGCCGCCCCGTCCCCGGCCACGGACGGCTCAGCTTCACCGTGCTGCCGCGCCACCCCGTCCGAGGCCACAGCCGCCCAGGCCGCGCACGCCCCAGGCCACGGACGGCCCGGCCTCGCCCCGAGCTCCATGAGCGCGTCCAGTTCGTGGCCGCCTCGTCCCAGGCCACGGACGGCTCGGCTTCACTATACTGCCGAGCCACCCCGTCCGAGGCCACGGCCGCCCAGGCCGCGCACGCCCTAGGCCACGGACGGCCCGGCCTCGCCCCGAGCTCCATGAGCGCGTCCAGTCTGCGGCCGCCCCGTCCCAGCCCCGTCCGCGCCGCCCCGTCCCAGCCATCGACCAGACCACGACTGCTCCACCATGGCGCCACGGCCTCGCTCCTGCTCGGCGAGCTCCGGATCCCCGGCCACGCCCGACGCCCACGCCCTTCTGGGCTTCGTCCGTGAAGAAAATATGAAAAGAGAGGAGAGAGGAGACAGAGAAAGGAAAAAAACACTGACTGTGGGCCAAAAAGCCTAAAATATAGCGTCGGCGTCCCCAAGAGCCCCCCGGCGGGCTGGGTTTCGCCTGGGACCGTCGGACGTATATTTGGCTAAATCCGACGAAAAACGAGACTCTGGGTGTCCGACTGGGCTGTTTTTTTATCGCCGGATGTAAAAAAGTGTTCCAAAAGGGTCTCTTGGGGGGACTGTTGGAGATGCTCTAAGGACTAAGGCTAACTCCACCGCGCGACCCCATCCTGTCCGGCCCCGTCCGTCTGGGGTAAAACGGACAAACGAGGCGGCCCAACGTGCGGGAGCAAACGGACGTTTGTCCGTTTTCTGTCCGCTTTCGACCCATCCCCAGCCCAAGTATGTGCCGACTTTGGGGTGAAACGAACAGCGCGCGGACGGGCGGGACGCGCGCGCTTGTCCTCCCCTGGCCCGCCTGTCGGTCGCACAAAGTAAAAAAAATCGCGCCCCTTTTGGCGCCTTTTCTCGTGCCCCTCCCACGTCCCTCCCGCCGCCCCCGCCTCCCCTGTCCATGGCCGACGCCCAGCCAAATTTCGGCGGCCTGGCCGTCGACCCGCCCCCAAAAGTGAAGAAGAAGGCGGCCAAGGTGCCAAGGAAGCCGTGGTCGGAGTGCACGCCGGAGGAGATCGCCAAGTTGGATGCGGAATCGGCGAAGAGGAGGAACCGGAGGGCGATCGTCAAGGGCAATGCCGCCGCGGCCAAGTTCGCCGCCGAGCGCGAGGTGAGGGAGGCCGCGCGACGCAAGGCTGAGGCCGACGAGAAGGAGGACATTGTCAACAAAGCGCACGCCCTCCTCATGCTTGGCGTTTACCGTCCGGCCTGTTTCCCTGCAGCGGCCGTCGGCCCGGCGAGCACAAGCTCGTCGGTCGCTCGGCCTCCGCACTGCCAGTCGCCGACGTCGCGGACGACGCTTATGTCGCCCGGCTTTTCCCCGCCAAGGCACGATGGGCAGACCCGTTTCTCGTCGGTCGTTGGCGTGATGGCGTTGTCCACCCCGCGCACCTCAGCCGTCATCGACCTCAACGTCACGCCTGGGTCCAGCAGCGGCGGTCGGCCGTCCGTGGAGATGCAAAGAAAGCAAGCACGACCAGCGTTTACGGGCACCATGTCGTCCCCCCGTGTCTTGTTCGACGGAATGCCAACACCAATGCCACCGGTCGACGACCCCTTCTACAACCAATTCATGGAGGATGTGATCTACGAGGGTGGGCAGGGCCGTGCCTACGACCCTGACGAGACCCAAAGTCAGGATGGCCGCGCCCAGTTCGTTGCCAATGAAGAGGCCGACGACCGTGCGGACTACGACCATGGTGATTCGTGGCATGAAGACGATGACATCTACGTCGAAGGTGATGGTGATGAAGAAGAAGTCATTGATATTGATATTTTGGGTGAGCCATTGTTCATCGACGAGCTCACCCAAAGAGCGGAAGCACAAAAGAGGAGGAAGAGCATTCACACGGGTTCATATACCCAAGAAGCAGCTCGACATCGAGGCCGCCAATGCCAAGGCCAGACAGAGGCAGCTCGACATCGAGGCCGCCAATGCCAAAACCAAAGCCAGGGAGGTGGCCCTAGCGATCATGAGCGCGGACTTGACGAAGATGAACGAGAAGACGAGGAGCTGGTTCGAGGCCAGGCAGAAGGAGATGTTCAACGCCGACGGCCTGAACTAGGTCGTCCGATTGGCCGTGGCATGGGTGCCGGCCGCTGGCTGTGTGCCTGGCGAGAAACCTATTCATTTTGGAGGTTGGTTGTGTTGCCGACCGCTGGCTGTGTTGCCGGCGAACAAACCTATTCATTTTGGAGGTTGGTTGTGTTGCCGGCCGCTGGTTGTGTTGCCGCCGAGGACGTGTAGGCCGCTGGCTTTGTTGCCGGCGTGAACTTATTGTGATGGCCTGGCTTATTAGGTATGATAGACTACTCATATCAATAAGGAATTCCTTCTTTTCCGGGAGCCCATTCGGATAGAACTCCAAAGTTAAGCGTGCTCAGGTTGGAGTAGTTTCAGGATGGGTGACCGACCGGGAAGTTGCTCCCGGGTGCGCATGAGTGAGGACAAAGTGCGCAGAAAAGACTAGTATTGATATGTGAGGCCAGTCTAGATCCCGCCAGGAGTAACGACCACCGGCGGGTGTGTACGGGGCGTTACAAGTTGGTATCAGAGCCGACCCTCGCGGTTACACGGATGTTTGCGGACAGTTTGCAGTCATGTTGTGCATGACGTTTGTGACCCGTCGTGGCACACGACATGGCACATGTGCTGTCCTGGAAGCACAGACGGTTGTGCCAAGAGGGAATGTTCCTGTGGCCCGACGAGGACGTCGGTTCCTCTGAGTGAGGGTGTATGTGATGGCCTGGCTTATTAGGGATGATAGACTACTCATATCAATAAGGAATTCCTTCTTTTCCGAGAGCCCATTCAGATAGAACTCCAAAGTTAAGCGTGCTCAGGTTGGAGTAGTTTCAGGATGGGTGACCGACCGGGAAGTTGCTCCCGGGTGCGCATGAGTGAGGACAAAGTGCGCAGAAAAGACTAGTATTGATATGTGAGGCCAGTCTAGATCCCGCCAGGAGTAACGACCACCGGCGGGTGTGTCCGGGGCGTTACACTTATAGGGCCGCTGGCCTGAACTAGGGCATTGTTGTTTTTAAAATGGAGGCGGACAGGATGGGGCCAAAGGATGCGGCCGCCCGCTGGGCACACGACCACCGCGTCCCAGGACAGGCCCGGACACGACCCCGTTGCCCTACCCAAACGAACAGAAGCCGGGCAAAGCGGACGTCCGTTTGGGGTCGCGTGGTGGAGTTGGCCTAAAGCCACCAACTTTGTCACCACTTCGGCGGTAAGTGAATAACAGAAAGCACTAAACGTGCTGTGACCCGCAGCTAAGTGAGAATCTGACATGCCTGGCCTGCCTGTTGGGACCACGTGGTCGGGGCTAACGGCCGAGGCCAGACGGTCGTTTCTGCCGGTTGTCAACTCTGTTGCCTCGCGCGCGGCAGGGCATTTCTCTCATCTGCTCGTTCTCTCCTCTGCTCGTTCCTCTCTCGAGCCGCACCTGCCGCCGCCATCCGCCGTTGCACCGCCGACGGGAGGGAGACATGGTGTCTTGGTCAGGGACGAAGCTCCCTTGTAGGCATTGGGTTCAATTGACCCCAATGAAATTAGGAAAACCTTCATTAATTTAATACCAAACACTATGTATTTATTGAGGATGACCCCACTGCTATAGACATGACCCTAGCAAGCTTTTTCCCTAGCTTCGTCCCTCGTCTTGGTCTGAAGGTTCTGACTCATCCTCGTCGTCTGATGATGATCGTGTGATCCAGGTGCTCATGTGCATCTAGGGTTAGGGTTCTAGGGACAAAGGGGAATTTCTGTTATATATAGAAGTTGAACACTTTTTCTTATGTTTAGGCACCTGCAACCATCGAGTGCACGGAATGGAGCGGCTGGCTCTGAATCATCCTGCACATTGTGAGCAACGAGCCCATGTGAGAAGTTCGTGGCGTTTGAATCCACTGATAGTGGCAGGAGGTTTCTAGGCTGTGCACAAAAGGTAAGCTCGTAGTGCAATTAGGTGTTAAAGTGTACACATTTTATTGCTTAGTTGTTTTTATTGATTTTGTGAAATATGTGAATTGTTATCTTCTTAGTTGACTGGTAGAATTATGTCTGCAATTAGGATGTTAAAAGTGTAATTTTCTATTCATAATTCTTTACATAACTAGGGAATGCAGACGATTTTTTATGCTAAAATGATATAAAATTATAAGATTGTCATAAGTTTTCTTCATAATTTTTTGAGCTCTTTAGTGCATATCGTTATTTTTGTTGTATATTACAAGTAGAACATTAGCACAATTAAATAGGTTCAATGGTTTTGCATTGTTATCAGTAAATTGGTTATGCATTGGTTTTAATGTTATTTCTTTTCTTCACACATTCATAGGATGGACCCAAGTGCAAGTATGTGGAATGGATTGATTCTGAGTAGCCAATCCCATTGAAGACAACTTTAGTTAGGATCTAGGCTATGTATGAGAAGGAGTTGACTGGCATGTTGAGACAAAATGTAGTTAATGTTGAAGAAGTCTACAAGGTGCTAGAAGATAAGAGGAAGATGAAAAATGACATGAGGTTCTTTAAAGTTTACTTTGCTAAAATGGTGGCTGACAAGGAGGATGCAATTGCCCAGTTAGGCAATGCACGGATAGCTCTTAGTGACCTGAAAGAAGAACTTCAAAAAAAAAAAGAACTTGGCTGTCAAAGCAGACACTAACATCCATTAGGTGCTAAGGGCCAAAGCAGAAAAAGAGAGAGACCAAGAGAAGCTAGAGAAGTTGAAGCTGCTGCAGGAGATGGACCGGATAAAGCAGGAGAGGGACAAGTTGTTGGAGGAGAGGGAGAAGTTCAAGCAAGAGAAAAGTCACCTGGAGTACATAGATGATCTATTCAAAGAGAAGGAGGCCACCAAGGGGAAGAGCAGGAAGATCAAGGAGATAGTTCATGAATGATTTCATGTTGTTGTACTACTATCTGCTATTTGTATCACTAAAAATTTAAAGACATGCCTCGTGAAATTGTGCTTCTGCTAAATCCAATTGTGCTACTGGATTATGCTATCAATGCCTTATGTGTGCCTATTTTGTGTTTGATGAAAGTGCCCTATTTTTTACATATTAGACATGTTATGAGTAATAGAATTATGCTATTCATATGGTTTAGATCACCACTATATCAGGGTAGGCATGGTTGGGTAGTTGTCGAGGGGTCGATGACCCCTACTTTTTGGTAGAGTATATATGGTTGGGTAGTTGTCGAGGGGTTGATGACCCCTACTTTTTGGTAGGTTTTGTATGGTTGGGTAGTTGCCGAGGGGTCGATGACCCCTATTTTTGGTGGGTTTGTATGGTTGGGTAGTTTTCGAGGGGTCGATGACCCCACCTTTTTGGTAGGGGGTATATGGTTGGGTAGTTGTCGAGGGGTCGATGACCCCACCTTTTTGCTAGGGTTTATATGGTTGGGTAGTTGTCGAGGGGTTGATGACCCCTACTTTTTGGTAGGGTTTGTATGGTTGGGTATTTGTCAAGGGGTCGATGACACTGGCACAAGCGTAAAGGTTGCTTAAAGCTATGTCAAGATTAATTCAAACTTATGATTGGGAGTCACCATGGTATGGCTTTCTTCGAGAAGATCAAGATGGATATGAAGATGGTCTAAAACAGAGCTCGGATGCAAAAGTTATGACAAGTTCAGAGATGCTCATGTTGACACTAGATTAAAGAATGGCTTGAAATCCAATTAAGATGGCCTCAAATGGAAAATGTTTCAACATGAAAGTTGTGCGTCTCGTTGAAGCGGTTGATTTTGATATAAAAACGTCTTAATCATAGTTTGTATGCAAAAGTTAGAGCCGAAAATGCGCGGCTGCATCAAGATGGGCGGACACTCCGGGAATGATCATCCGGGTTTTGCATTTTTTCCGAGGTTGGTCGGACACTCCGAGGATGTTTGTCCGGATTTTGGATTTTTATGCCGCAGACTTCGGAAAACAGCCAAAAAGCCCCTCAAGATGGCATCTGATCAAAAAAAGTTCAACATGAAAGTTGTTTGTCTCATCAAAATGGTCAAGAGTTCTTTTGCGCTTGTTTCCATCTGAGGTCGTTTACTGCCAAGAACATGACCTACAAGATGCAGTCAGGTTGTAAACTGAACAGTTGTGGAAAGTTTGGATTCCGAGTTGGACCCATCTAGGGTTTTGGACATGAATTCTAACCTTTCCTTGCACGGGAAGTCCATCCGCCTCTTATATACCTGAGGGGTGATGGCCGATTTAACAACAACACACAATCGACAAATCAATATACTACTTTTTACCCTAGTATTTACATCTCTTCCTTATTCTTTCTCTCTTGTTCTTCGTTCGTTCTTCATGTTGAAGGGCAGCGATCCTCGAGGTCCTAGGGGCGAGTGAATCGACCTAGGGAAGCCCATAGCCACCGCGTGTCCAGACGAGGTCCCTCCCGGATGCGTGGGGTTTTGGGTCTTCAAAAGCGCCCGCCGGATTGCTTGCCTACCACGCTTCCGGTTGGGTCTCTTTCGATGTGAGCTACGGTGTATCACCCTCGGCGTTGGAGGTACACGGTGACGTGTTCATGTGTGAACACACTTTTTGGCGACTCCGCTAGGGACGAAAGATCAAGAATCATCATCAACCATGTCTAATCTCCCCAAGCCCTCAGAAGTTGACGCCGATAACATCATTAAGCCCAGTCTTGATTAACTATCGGAGGAACATCACCAAGCCTATGAAACGTGCAAGAAGCAGCGTGAAGAGGCTTTTGAAGCGCTCAAGAAGAAGCACGAGGATGAGGATTTGGAGGCGTTTCTTGCAAGTTTGAAGAAGGACTGTCAAGGCAACATCACTTCGGTTGGAAACATTGATTTTCCTCCCCTCATTGACAAACAAGATGTAATCACTATGAGTAAAGTTTTTTCTCCATAGCAAGTGGTTGTGATTGAAAGTCTTGTTAGTAAGGGTAATGTGATGACGTACAATTCTTTTGTGACAAATACTAATGCTAAGAAAAATATGCCTCCGTCATCTAGTGGTACCGTTGGTGTATCTGAAAACCCTAGTCCAACTTTACCTATTTCATCGGCACCTCCTATACAACAACAATATAGTATGTCGTTGAATTTTTACCCTAGTCAAACCAACCAGCTTGTGGTTGCACCTGCATATCCTAATCCTATTATGAGTGTGCCCAATTCGGCGTCAACGCTGAATCACTTTGTCACACCACCCCTAGGCTCAAGCATGTTTGGTCTTCCATCGAATTATGGCTCGGCGCCTGTCGTGGTTCTAAGTCTGACAGTACGAGTAGGGGGTACGAATGGAGAGGCAAGGCCCTTGCTATGGTGGTGTTGTACACAAGGTGTTTTCGAGTTCAGGCCCTTCTCGGAGGAAGTAATAGCCCTACGTCTCGGTGCCCGGAGGCTGGTCGACTGATATGTGTATATGTGGGTTACAGAGGTGCGAACCCTTGTACCGGAGGAGGGGGTGGCTTATATAGTGCGCCAGGACCCCAGCCATGCTCCACGTTACCAAGGGTTCAATGTACATTAAGGCAGGTGTTACTGATAACGCCCGTAGTAAAGAGTAATTAAGGTGTTTACTACGGCGAGTAAATACCAGACCGTTGCTGTCTCGAGTGACACTTGACCTCCGGGGGTCGAGTGCCTTGGATTGGTCGAGTGGGGTTGAGTCATCTTGTGGATGAGGCTCAGTCGAGTGGAGTGTCCTCTTGGACTTTCTCAGTCGACTGTCTCTATCGTCATAAGTTTTGTCTTTTGATCTTCTAGGGTAGTGACCTTGGGTGGGGTACCTTGGTCGGACCTGTGACCCTACCCTAGGTCTGTAACCTCGTCAGTAGCCCCCGAATGGATTGAGGCTCGAGCAAGAGAGTACTGAGGGAAGCTCCAGTTCTGGCTCGACGTCCCTGGGGTAGATTGCTTCTGAGCTTGCAGACTCGGCAGTCTTCCTCAGTCTCGCCTTGGTCGCCTTGATCGATTCTGGAGTCGTCGAGTGTGTTAGTTGCTTCTTGCGTCGATTGAACTTTGCGCTAGGCGTCGGGCGCCGTTAGCGCGTGCAGTTTTCGGCGGGGTTGGTTGCCCTTTGGTCGTCGGATTCTGCGGGTTTTCGAAATTTGGGGAAGCGCGCGGAGCGGAACGCGCCGCAGCAATCGGAGGGATATACTTGAGACGCCTCGATCCCCGCGCCACCTTTTTCGCCACGTATCGTGCCCGCGCCTGTTACGGGATTTGATAAGATTACTCGGGGCCACCGGTCAGCCACTCGACCGGGCCGCTATAAGAGTGCGCCGAGCCCGTAGCGGGGGCACTGTGCGCCCAATCTCTCTTCTTCCGCCTCTGCTTCTTCACTGCGCCTCTGCTTCTTCTCGCCCCTCTCCATAGCGATCGTCGGTGCGCGAGCCATGGGCAAGGACAAAACCACGGCGATGGAGCGCTCGAAGAAGGTGGCGACAGGGAAGGGGAGGCGGTCCGGCCGGAGCGGATCGTCGTCGAGGTCTGGGCTCCCCGCTGGCTGGATCCAGGGGGATTGGATCCGGTCCACCATCGTGGCAGAGGATCTGGAGGAGCTGGAGGAGGAAGGACTGATCGCCCGCGGTTCCTGGCGGGTGCCAGAGGGAGAACTCGAGCCCCGGCCGCGGGAGGGCGAACGCGTCCTCCTCGCGACCCACGTCGACCGAGGTTTTTCCATGCCTCCGCATCCTTTCTTTCGCGCGTTCTTGATTTTCTTCGGCGCCCAGTTGCATTACTTCACGCCCAACTCCATCGCCTTCCTTTTTGCCTTTGTTTCCATGTGTGAGAACTTCCTCGGTTGCCGGCCACACTGGGGTTTGTTCAAACACATTTTTACCTGCCGCTCGCAAACTGTCAAGAGGGCGAATCCGAGCGACGATAAGACGCACGTCCTCCAGGCGTGCGGCGGGCTCGGAATCCAACTTAGGAATAGGAGCACCTTTCCCCCCATGATCTTTCCGGAGTCGATTCGGGGCTGGCAGTCGACCTGGTTTTATTACAAGGATAGTCCGACCCCGGGTCAATCGACTGGTCTTCCTCCGTTCACTCTGGGTCGAGCCAGCCAGCCTCCTTCGATGATAGTGGGTAAGGCCGAGAGGGCTGAAGTGGATATGTTGGTGGAGCGGGTCGTCTAGTTAGTCCGCGAGGGTGTAACGGGGATGGATCTGTTTGAGGTGTACCTCATGCGGAGGATCCAACCGCTCCAAGCTCGGGACCACCCGATGTGGTTGTACTCTGACACCGACGACTCGTCGCGAGTCCACCCGGAGGCGACCGACGTGAAGTACGTGGTGCGGTGCTTGAAGTGCATCACGGGGAACAAAGACAATCCCAGGGGGTCTGGGAGGGTCATCCCATTCGACGCTGACCATCTTCCCGACAAGGTTAGTCTTCTGCTCCCGAGTGATGTTTCCGCCGTTTGGCTTGCGATTTGTATTGATAGATTTGACTGATATTTGGTCGAACTTCTCCCTTTGCAGATCTACACTGAGATGTACTCGCTGCCCAACGGGGACTTGGTCCAGGAGGGCGAGGAGGGCGTGGGCGATGCCGCCGAGTGGAAGTCAGAGGAGGAGACCGAGGAGGAGAGCGAGGACTACAGCAGCGGGGAGGAGGTCGAGTCACCTCCCCGTGATGAGCGGCGGTCCAAGGAAAAGCACGACCCAGGGGCCGCACGCCCTCGGACGGGTCCTTCGGGCTCTCGGACGCCCAAGCGCACTCGGACGACCACTCCCGACCCTTCTGAGAAGGTGCCCAAGCAGCCCAAGGTTACCACCACCAAGCCCCGGAAGGCCTTGCCCAGGATCAAGGTGGATGTACCCATCGCCTCCACGTAAGTATCGCTTGGTCTTGTTTCTTTCTGCTTTTTGGAGGTCGACTGCATCTTCTGTCGACTCATCTTCGAGTGAACCTTTCAGTGTCGCTGCTTCCACGACCTCGATGGACATCTACCGGGGCCGAGACGACGAGGAGACCGCGGATGCCGCGACATCCCGCGCAGGTGCGGGTTCTATGGATTGTGTCTTGTTTTTGTTTTCTTTCATCGGTCGTGGGTGACGGTCGACTGAACTTTGCTTGTTGCTTGACTCGAAGTGCCACGCCTCGTCATAGAGCTCCCGGATGACGACGATGATGAGGAGCGCTTGGGGGGAGACCGACGACGCACAGGGAAGAAGGGCCGGAAGGCGCTTTCTGGCTCGGAGGCCCAGCAACAGGAAGACGCGGCCCGAGCCACGGTCTCCTTTGCTGACCCTATGTCGACCGTGCGCCTTGCTTCGACAGCCGTCGACCCATCGCCTGCTTCAGTCGTCGACCCAGCATCTACTCCAGCCGTCGACCCAGTGCCCGCTCCTGCCTTAGACCCAGCGCCCGTACCTACAGTCGACCCTACGCCTGCCACTTCGTCTGTTCTCTTCTCCTCCTACCGCCTCCCGGAGGATTCTGTGGGAGCGGCTCAAGAAGCCGTTCGCCAGGCGGGGGTGATGATGGAGAGGACGAAGGCGGCGTACGAGGCCAGCATGGCCGCTTATGATGCCAGTTCTGCTCTTCGGGCTAACGTCCATGTTCGTTATCTTCACTGAAATAGTCTTTGGCCTCGAGAGAATCTGTTGCATCTTCACTGAAATAGTCTTTGGCTTCAAGAGAATCTGCTGCTTTGTTCGTGAGATGACACCACACCCACTGGGTGAATTCTTTATGTGCTTGCTTTCAGTTTTTTTTTTGAGCTCGAGCCGGGATGACCTCGGCCGAGTGAAACCAGTGGGGGCACGCTCAGTGCACCCACTGGGTGTAGTCCCCGAGACCGTGGTCGACTGCTGGCGGTCGGCCATGGTCTTACTATAGAACTTTTCGTCCTTGCTGTTGTTTTTTTAGCTCGAGCCGGGATGACCTCGGTTGAGTGAAACCAGTGGGGGCACGCTCAGTGCACCCACTGGGTGTAGTCCCCGAGACTGCAATTGAGTGTTTTAACTCGACTGTAGTCTTAGAATCTTGCTTTGTCGTGTTGATGCAGAAATCTTGCGAGTTTGGAGCCAAATTTGCAGACCTTGAGAAGAAGCAAATCCAGCTCAATCTCGACTTGCAGTTGGCTCGGGACCATCTGAAGAAGACGCAGGATGATGCGGCTGGTAACCGACACCGACCTTTTGTCGACTGACTTTTGATAGATATGCCTTGTGTTCCTTCATGTTCATCTGTCCAGTGATGGCTTTGGTAGGTCAACTGAAAGCGGCCTTGGAGCAAAAGGATCTCGACCTAGCGGCGGCGCAGCAGGCGGCTCAAGAAAAGGCGGAACTGGCGGCGCAGAAGTTGGCTTCTGTAGGTGCGCTCGAGGCGGAGATCATCAGGTTGAGAGGCTCGCTCGATGCAGCTAATCACGAGGTGACTCGGCTGAAGAACTCCAAGGTTGTCTTGAACGACAAGTATGAGGCTCTTTTCCGGAAGAGGGTTGATCTTGAGGCCTATCTGGGCGACCTCACCAAGAAATGGTACCTCGTGCTCGAAGGTATGTCTCCTATGGCCCGGTTTAGGCTGGATCGGTCGACCCATATCTTGTCTGCTGACTCGACTTGCTATTTTCGGCGCAGAGTTTTGTCGTAACTTTGAAGAGGAGACTGGACGGGTCGAGCCCGGCTTGGACCCAACCAAATCCATCGTGAAGGATGAGGTAGCCATGAACATCTTGAGGCTGGATTCCCGCCTCACTGCGGCCACGGATTATCTGGGACGGCTGAAAGCGGTGATGGCCCAAATCGACACCGCGCTCTGGAGGGGGGTCGTGCAGGAGAACGACCTCGAGTCTCTGATGACTCGACTCAACGAGATCCCCAACCGAGTGCAGGAGTGGAAGAAGTCGGCCGCCCGGGGTGGAGCCGACGTGGCACTGTCCTTGGTCCGCGTGCACTGCAAGGAGGTGAAGGAGAGGAGGCTTGCGGCGCTTAAGGTTGCCAATATGAAGGAGCTCCAATTCCACTCGTTTATGGAGACCTTCCTGGAATCCGCCACTCGCATCGCTGACGGGATTGACCTGGACGAGTTTGTCGCACCCGCAAGCCCGCCTCCCCCTGAGGAATGACTTTGATACTTTAATCTCATTTGCCGCGGAATGCCGTGTGGTCTTGTAATCGTTAAACTCTGGTGGGCTTGTGGCCCAAGTACTCTTGCCCGAATATTGCGGGACTTTTATCTGATTTTGATCTTTCGGTTTGCGGCTCTTCTTTGATTGCTTGAATCTTTGAGTCGCCGTCTGCAGCTAAGCCTCCGAGTGAGAGGGTTGCCCTTCACTTGGAGTGGATGTTTGTAACTTAGGCGATTCCAAGCTACATTGCATTTGTGGCGAAGCTCGGAAGACAGATCCACATCATACTCGTGTCGTAGCTCGGAGGACCGCAGCTAAGCCCCCGAGTGAGAGGGCGGCTCTTCACTCGGAGTATGGATTTGAAACTTAGGCGAGTCATGGGGTCGCAGCTAAGCCCCCGAGTGAGAGGGCTGCTCTTCACTCAGAGTGGATGTTTGTAACTTAGGCGATTCCAAGCTACGTTGTATTTGTGGCGGAGCTCGGAGAACCGCAGCTAAGCCCCCGAGTGAGAGGGCTGCTCTTCACTCGGAGTAGGGGTTTGAAACTTAGGCGAGTAACGGGGTCGCAGCTAAGCCTCCGAGTGAGAGGGTCGCTCTTCACTCGGAGTGGATGTTTGCAACTTAGGCGATTCCAAGCTACGTTGTATTTGTGGCGGAGCTCGGAAGACAGAGCCACACCATACTTGTGTCGTAGCTCGGAGGACCGCAGCTAAGCCCCCGAGTGAGAGGGCTGCTCTTCACTCGGAGTAGGGGTTTGAAACTTAGGTGAGTCACGGGGTCGCAGCTAAGCCTCCGAGTGAGAGGGTTGCTCTTCACTCGGAGCGGATGTTTGCAACTTAGGCGATTCCAAGCTACGTTGTATTTGTGGCGGAGCTCGGGAGACAGAGCCACATTATACTTGCGACGTAGGTCGGAGGACCGCAGCTAAGCCCCCGAGTGAGAGGGTTGCTCTTCACTCGGAGTAAGTGTTTGAAACTTAGGCGAGTCACGGGGTCGTAGCTAAGCCCCCGAGTGAGAAGGTTGCTCTTCACTCGGAGTGGATGTTTGTAACTTAGGCGATTCCAAGCTACGTTGTATTTGTGGCGGAGCTCGGGAGACAGAGCCACATTATACTTGCGACGTAGCTCGGAGGACCGCAGCTAATGTAGTGCACAGGACGAGATTATACCTCCTACGTGTCGAGGCATGACTTAAAGGTATAAGCCCATTCTAGAATGATCTCAAGTTTGGTATCTTTGCACGACTCATGTAAAAATAGGGATGAAATTGCAAAAAGGATAGTTGGCTTACACTCGCCACGTCACACAATACATTACATAAGCAAATCATCATCCAAAACATCACAACCCGACTACGGGCAAAGATCCAAAAGAAAGATACCAAAAACATAAATCCAAAGGTCCGAATCGCCCCTAGTAGAAACCACTACTGATCGTCGAAACACGTCACCTACATACGGCCACGCTCTTCATCGAACTCCCACTAAAGTTCTGATCCATCTCTTGCATCGTACTCAGCTGTACCTGCATCTGGTGTTGTAGTATCTGTGAGCCACGAGGACTCAGCAATCCCATAACCATGGGTATCAAGACTAGCAAAGGTTTATGGGTAGGAAGAGGTAAAGTGGTGAGGTTGCAGCAGCGGCTAAGCATAATATGGTGGCTAACTTACGAGTACAAGAATGAGATGAGCATCTACGCAAACGGTCGCAAACTAGTAATGATCGCTAAAGATCCTGAACTACCTACGAGTCATACATAACCCCACCGTGTTCTCTACTCAAAGTGAAAAGAGACAGTCACGGTTACTCACACAGTTGTGTGTTTTACTTCGGATCCTCTGTCAAGTTTTCTACAACCGGACATTAACAAATTCCAATCTGCCACATAACCGCGAGCACGGCTTTCGAAAGATTATAACCCTGCAGGGGTGTCCCAACTTAGCCCATCACAAGCTCTCACGATCAGCTGAAGTGATAAATATAATATCATCACCACTTATCTTAGGGAAATCCGATCAGGCTCGGTATCCCAGTGCACAAGACATTTCGACAATGGTAAAACAAGTCCAGCAAGACCTCCCGGCGTGTCGACACCCTGATAGTAGCCGCGCGTATCTCGTCTCAGGCCACGTCCGGATAGGTGATCCTACGGGTTATACCAGATACCTCGGGTTTCCCCGTGGCGGCCCCGCAGTCTCCCCGTTTGGGACCAACACCATCAGCACCGGCCCCCCTGCCATGTAGAAAGAATCCCCGGGGACGCGACCCCCTATGCAAATTAATTAATTAATTAAGTTGTTATTATGAGGCAAATTAAAACCAATGTTGGGCCTTGCTGGAGGAGTTTTATTCAAAGCCGAACTATCAAGGGGTCCCCATATACCCAACCGTGTAAGGAACGCAAAATCAAGGGACATAATGCCGGTTTATCGGCGCCTAAGGTGGCATGAGTGGAACAAAACACCAAGCAAAAGGCCAAGCCTTCCACCCATGCCCAGTATATAGGTGTGTTATTATACATATAACATATTGTGATATTCCAACAACAAGTTCCCTCCTGGAACGATCTTCATCTTCACCTGCAACTAACAATGCTATAAGAGGGGCTGAGCAAGCGAGTGACATAGCCAAACAACGGTTTTGCTAGGAAGGTTTCAACGGTTAGAGGTTTCATGGCAACAAGGAGAGGGGCTGACAATAAGATGGGTAGCGCGACATGTAACGATAGCATCGAGACTACTAAGCATGGCAAAGATGGTAAAGGTATCCAAGGGTATGATCATCTTGCCTGAGATCCCGCAAGGAAGAAGAACGGATCCGTGAAGAAGACGAAGAAGAACCATGGGTAGATGAACGAATCCTCACGATCGCAACGGAACAAGCACTAACGAGAAGAAGCAAGAAATACGGTAAACACACATCACAAGAACATGACAATATGCTCAAACAAGTATGATGCAACACAAGTTTACATAGGATGCACTACAAGTCCATACAGGAAGCAAAATATGGCAAGGTTGGAAGCACATGAGAACAACACAAGTCTATATATGATGCAATACATGGCAAGGTATGATGCATGACAAGTCTATACAGGAAGCAATACATGGCAAGGTAGGAAGCACAGAAAAACAACACAAGCAACATGACAATATGCTCAACCAAGTAGGATGCAAGACAAGTCTACATATGATGCACAGAAAGTCTATATATGATGCAATACATGGCAAGGTAGGAAGCACACATGATCAACACAAGTCAACAAGTTTAAATGAGGCTGGAAACTACAACAACAATTCCGGAAAATCCCCATATGCATGTTTAGCAATTTTAAGCAAACAACAATTCACACATTTTAATGTTGTTAACATGATGCGGATGACATGATCAAGTTTTATGCAATTTTTAGTAAAAGTTAACATGAAGAGATATGAAGTATTTGTCACCGTGGTGGAAAGAAAGGGGCCACGGCGGCGAATCCGGAAATGATGCCACGCAACATATCGGTTCCGGTAACTCGTTGAGAGATTTGTGCAAAAGATAGCGGAGAGAGTGACATGCAAAAGAGATGGGGTGAACCCGGTTGCCCGGTTCCCACGGGTCGGCGACAAGGCAAACGAGGGCCACAACGGACACGATGCAAACATCCGATTCATCTCATACAACACATGCAGTCCACGGGTCATCGTCTCGGGGTTATACCTTCGGAACGTTCGTTTCGGGGCGGTTCGAGGTCGTAGAGGAAGTAGTGGTACTCGCGGGTCATGGTACATGTTTTGTAGCCGTTCACGTTATCGTGTCGTGGTACTTGCTGCGTTCCGGACCGAAGGGGTACTTGGCGCATCCACGGGTCATCCGAGGTCGACGGTAGAGGAAGTAGTCGTTCTCGTTTCATCTTGGAGAGGTACTTGTCGCGTCGTAGTGGTACTTGTCGTCTTGGCGATTCCACGGCGGCGGTAGACATACACGTTTTGTAGATGTTCATGTTCCGTAGATGTTCGGTTCGTCGAGGTACTTGGCGGTGGTCGAACTTGCCGCTTGTTATACGCAGATCTTCGGTGACGGTAGATGTACTTGACGTGTCGCCGTGTAGCCATTCTCGTTTCGAAGATGAACTTGACGTATCCATGTGTAGGGGTACTTGGTGTTCGCCATGTACTGTCTTGGCGAGTTGTAGGCGGCAGTAGAGGTTCATAGACATCCTAGCACTTGGCGAAAAATCCCATCGGTGGTCGTGGTACTTGGTGTCACAGCAACATCAAGAGGGAGGCGGCGACAACTTGGATCGAAGATGACAACGATGGAGAGGCGCGCTGCAGGCGCTAGCGGATGGCGCAACCTTAACCAGCCCGAGGCATGGCAGCTTGGAGCAGAGCAGCGGTCGAGGAGGAGGTCCAGATGCGCGGCTCGCGTGGAGGCGCCGCTCTGCAACTGCTCCGGTGGCCACCGCGGAGGCCGGGCGCGACTCCCTGGCGAGGCGGCGGCGCGTTGGAGATGGGGAGGCAGCAGGCTCGCCGGCGTCCTCGAGGAGGCGCGGGGTCGTCCTCGGGGCGGCTGTGCCCGATGGCAGCGTGCCGAACGGAGGGAGGGGAGGTGCAACGCAGACGAGGCCGGGGCGGCGAAGCACCATGGATCGGGCAAGGAGGAGGCTGCTGGTGGGGAAGAAGGAGGCGGGGGCGCATCGGGCAAGGAGGAGGCCGCTGGTCGGGCGCAGGGGCCGAGGGAGAGAGAGAGAGCGATGGGGAGGGGGATCGAGAGGAGAGCGGGCGGTCGATGCAGGCAAGGAGGGGCGCTGCGCGCGGGATCGGCCCCGAGGGAGCGGCGCTGCACTATCTCTCTGCCTCTCTCTGATGGCGCACGGAGGGAGGAAGGGGTCAATGGGGAGAAGGGGATCGATGCAGGGAGGCTCGGGTTAAGGATGATGGCTGGGCCTGATGGGCCAGAGGCGCGGCTGGCTCGCTGGGAAGGCCCAGATGGCCAGGAAGGCCGGCGGCTGCTGGCACAAGGAGGAAGGCCCAAAGCAGCGCAAGGGGCCCTTTTCCCTTAAAAAAACAAAAGCAGTCTCAAAGACCCGATGATGAATAGGAAAAATGGACAGAGGGTTATGTGAAGAATAAGAAGGAAGTAAAAAATATACTTGAACTCCTAGATTTATGCACAATTTTAATAAACTAGTTTGGACATTTTTAAGGATATAAAAATAATTCAAGTTTGAATTAAATTCAAACTTGAGCCATTTTTGAACCCAACCAAAACAAGTCCAAAGGAACTAAAAATTGGCAAGGATGTTGAAGGCATAGTTGAGAATTGATAGGAAAGAATGAACATTAAATTGGTGCAGGAAATAGAATGCCACAATTTAAATGGACTAACGAAGAAGGAGAAGAAGATGATTAAGCAAGGTTGTGGGAGTCAAAACTTGGAGTGAAAAAGGCATGGGGAAAATATGCAAGTGTGTTATGGTTGCTTCCAACAATGGAATATTTTATAATAGCTCCATAAATATTAGGAGGATATGTTATAAAGAGAAGTCATCCCTCCCTCGATTTAAATAGATCAAACGATCTATGCAATTTATTTAGTTGAGATGCAAAGATTAATGACATGATGGCATGATGACATGATGCAAAGCAAAATAAATAACACAAGCACAAATGAAACAAACGGGAGAACCCGGAACATCTGGAATCTTCTGGGACGTCGGTCTTCGGGCGTCACAACTCTCCCACACTAACAGAGGATCTCGACCCGAGATCCTAGAGATGGCACCGGATAGAAACGAAAAAGAAGAGGTTAAACAAAGTTGCTTCTTTGACAAATGAGTGAAACCTTGAACCTTGAGAGGTTGAACAATCTTGAATAAAGAATAAAATGGAGATGAACAAAGTTGAAAACACTCCGTTAGAAAAGAGGAACAAGTAACATTACGAGAATCTTCTAGGTTGAAAGACATGAAACAAGAGCTTACGAACCAAAAGAATATGAAACTGCAATGGTATAGCCAAGGAATAAGAATGACAGAATTTGGACAGCACTCCGTCTGAAAATGGAAGGAATTAACATGAACTTGAGTTGATGGAATGATACTTGATGAAATCAACAACACACTGCCTTTGAAACAATTGAAAGAATGACACAAGGGGTAAGAAAGATTCAGACATCACTCCGGTTGAAAAGAGAGGAAAAGCTAGATAGATGACGGAACTTGAATGGAGGACACGACATTCCGGTTAAATAGACAAGCAAGGGAAGAATATGATCTTGATATGACAAGATGATGGTTCGAAGAGAGCAATATCACAAGGCCTCGGAAACGAATAATGGAGTGAAGAGATCGAAGAAGAAGAACATCTTCGACTAAAAATGATTTTGAAAGCATCCTTACGAAGAAGGGTTGAATGGGGTTGATGGAAAAATCAACAACGAAAACGAATAAGCTTGGTGTGGGCTTATGGAAAACATCTCAAAATTAAGAGGTGACAACCAGCCACTGACGAAAACATTTGATTGAATTGAGATCAACAATGAGACGAAAAACTTATTTCACCGGGAGGATAAATGAAGAAGTTGGGTCATTTATAAGCACCATAATTAGCAACAATCCTTAGGGAAAGCTTTTAGGTGAAATACAACCCAAGATTACTCCAACGAATAAATTGACTGGATTAAATATCTCAATCCTGTCAACTTGTGAATCAAGAGACCTGAAGGGAAATTGTCAAGAATGGCATAACACCATCTCAAAAGATAAGGGAGAAAGAATTGCACTTCGGAATGCATGACAAAAAATGCTTGAGCTCCAACAAGAATCTTGATGAAAACTACGAGGATGAATTAAATCATGATGAACCACCATGAAGAACTCCGGTAATGAAAGCATGAGAAGTGGAAGATGAAAAGAATAAGATTCAAGGCCTGCGATGAATTAGATGGAGGTTTGAAATGATATAATAGAAATAACTTGGAGCTCCGGAAAACAAGATGAACAACTTAGAACCGAGAATATGATATGATGAACAAGCTCCGGAAAAGAGATTAATCACTTTGAGGAAATAAGACTAAGATTTGCTGTATGCTTATCCTTCATCAAATTAAATTGATGACAAGCAACGGATTTGGCATACTACTTAATCCCGTTGCAAAGAATTAAAGAGAGATCTAGCACAGCCTTGGATAAATATTCAACAAAGCACCGGTAGGATTATGAAAAGAACAAATGAATTGATATGATAACAACGAAAGAGTAATCTTGAATGAACCACCGTCAGAATATGGAGACGAACGACGAGGCATCAATTAAGAATAGTTGGAGGTCGAAGTTGAAAACTGAGAATGAAGAATCTTCTGAAATGATGGCTTCAGAGGATCACAATGGAAAGAATTCATGAAATGCTTCGGATGGGTATAAAAAGAATTCCTCACAAACAGAACACTTATGAGGATGGTATGAAGCTAGAACCATGAATCTTCAAGAGAACGGGCCAAGATTTAAGAGAAACTCTTCTTCGGTCTTCAAATGCTGAGAATGACAATGAGAAATGCCATGAAGAATTTCGAGATACTCCGGACGAATGACAAGAGGAGGTTGGAGCTAAAGATGGAAATAATTGAAAACAAGCTTGGAGAAGGCATGTGAATGATGGAAATCATTCTTACGTCACACTTTGAAAAGAATTTGAGTATAACTCCGAAAGAATTGGAAGAGTCAGGTAAGATCCTGGGAAAAGACCTGTGGGTTAGGTCCCACTCAAAGAAATCACCGTTGAAAAAGATTGCTTAAGAGATATTGCACCGGTTAAATTAAATTGCTTGAATAAGATAGCAACCCTCAAAATAGTTTGAACGGATTAAGAATGGAAATATGAATCTTCTGAGATACCTTCAGCTCTCCGGATAAGAATTAGAGAGAGTTGAATAATCAAGAGAGACTTCGGATAAGAAATTTCAACATGTGAAAACATGTGAAACAAAAAGGAAGATATATGATCAACACCAAGGCTTGAATTTAATCCACCGGAGAAGAAGCACGAATGGAACAACGATAAACTTGAAGCTTCTGAGCAACTTTCTGAGAGATCACCGGATAATGAAATTGAACGAAACGAATGAGGAAACATCACATTAATAAAATGGATATTTCATTTTAGAATTTCTAGCTCCGAGAAGAAGAAGGGTGGGAGGATGGGGAAAACAAAGACAATTTGGGATGAATGAAATAGACAAACCGTCAGATTTCCCAACGGCGTCCGTATGGAATAACTTGAAGAGAAGGCACACCGGTTGAAAAGGATTAACATGAAAATCTTGATGGTCAAGAAGAATTTGTACTCCCATAGAATTATGAGAACACCGATTAGGAAAGGTATGGAATCAACACTTGACATCGAAGCAACTCGAATACCAGAATCAAATCAAAACAAAGGATAGATATGTTGCAACATAATCTTCACAATATCATTCGAATAGGGAATTGAATGAATGAATTCCGTAGGTACATCAACTTGTCGAGAAGCCACTTGGGAGAACAAAAGGTAAATAAAAAACAAGAAGGAGCAGATAGAATAAATACAAGATAGAATCTTCGTTCCACATATTCGTGCTGAAAGCTCATGGAACGTGTTACAAAAGGGTTTTGCAATCCCCAGATCAGCATAGCCAAGGACCCTTTAAGATGCAACTCCCGATTGGAACAACGCCCATAAAACCACTTCACTCAATGTAGAACCCCAAACTCCATATCATGCATTCGTTCGAAGAATGCCTACGAACTACTGGATGAACCCACCTATTAATTTACGAAAGTTCCCAGTTATGCAATCAAGTGTTGGGGATACAGGGGAAGCACCGCGCACTCAACTCTAATCCTACATCCAGCTGTATCCATCCTTCAACACATAACCAGTTATTTCCGGAAACCGTTTACCTCGGACCTTCGAAACGCATCTGCTATACAAGCTATGGTAATACTCCCGAACTACCTCCCCAGTACTGGGTGATGTCGGGGTTATCTTGCCACTAACCGCATAGGAGAGTTTTCGATGTCGGCCGTCTTAGGTATTCCAGAACTGCTGCGATATATTTGTGACGACAACACCTCGGAGCTCAACTCCCCGGGACACTGCCACAACCCCGAAATGACAGGAGGCATCGAGAACAATGTTCTCGTCACAAAGACATCGGAACAATCCAAACAATACTCATGTGATCCTAAAAAAATTTAGTGAATTTTTGAGAGTAGAAGAGATAAGTAATCGTCAGGAGTCCTCACCAGAGTGAAAAGAGATGAGGAGCAAAAGAAATCCTACTCTCTGATATATATATATATATATATATATATATATATATATATATATATATATATATATATATATATATATATATATATATATATATATATATATATATATATATATATATATATATATATATATATATATATATATATATATATATATATATATATATATATATATATATAGGACTCAAAACATTTTCAAGTGTGTGCCTAGACTCAACCGTCAACGATTCGATCAATCAGTGGGGGCTCCTAGGTCGGAGAAGGCTCTGAATACCAACTTGTAGTGCCCAGGATGAGATTATACCTCCTACGTGTCGAGGCACGACTTAAAGGTATAAGCCCATTCTAGAATGAACTCAAGTTTGGTATCTTTACACGACTCATGTAAAAATAGGGATGAAATTGCAAAAAGGATAGTTGGCTTACACTCGCCACGTCACACAATACATTACATAAGCAAATCATCATCCAAAACATCACAACCCGACTACGGGCAAAGATTCAAAAGAAAGATACCAAAAACATAAAGCCACATGTCCGAATCTCCCCTAGTAGAAACCACTACTGATCGTAGAAACACGTCACCTACATACGGCCACGCTCTTCATCGAACTCCCACTGAAGTTCTGATCCATCTCCTGCATCGTACTCAGCTGTACCTGCATCTGGTGTTGTAGTATCTGTGAGCCACGAGGACTCAGCAATCCCATAACCATTGGTATCAAGACTAGCAAAGCTTTATGGGTAGGAAGAGGTAAAGTGGTGAGGTTGCAGCAGCGGCTAAGCATAATATGGTGGCTAACTTACGAGTACAAGAATAAGATGAGCATCTACGCAAACGGTCGCAAACTGGTAATGATCGCTCAAGATCCTGAACTACCTACGAGTCATACATAACCCCACCGTGTTCTCTTCTCAAAGTGAAAAGAGACAGACACGGTTACTCACACAGTTGTGTGTTTTACTTCGGATCCTCTGTCAAGTTTTCTACAACCGGACATTAACAAATACCAATCTGCCACATAACCGCGGGCACGGCTTTCGAAAGATTATAACCCTGCATGGGTGTCCCAACTTAGCCCATCACAAGCTCTCACGATCAGCTGAAGTGATAAATATAATATCATCACCCCTTATCTTAGGGAAATCTGATCAGGCTCGGTATCCCGGTGCACAAGACATTTCGACAATGGTAAAACAAGTCCAGCAAGACCTCCCGGCGTGTCGACACCCTGATAGTAGCCGCGCGTATCTCGTCTCAGGCCACGTCCGGATAGGTGATCCTACGGGTTATACCAGATACCTCGGGTTTCCCCCTGGCGGCCCCGCAGTCTCCCCGTTTGGGACCAACACCATCAGCACTGGCCCCCCTTGCTATGTAGAAAGAATCCCCGGGGATGCGACCCCCTATGCAAATTAATTAATTAATTAAGTTGTTATTATGAGGCAAATTAAAACCAATGTTGGGCCTTGCTGGAGGAGTTTTATTCAAAGCCGAACTATCAAGGGGTCCCCATATACCCAACCGTGTAAGGAACGCAAAATCAAGGAACATAATGCCGGTTTATCGGCGCCTAAGGTGGCATGAGTGGAACAAAACACCAAGCAAAAGGCCAAGCCTTCCACCCATGCCCAGTATATAGGTGTGTTATTATACATATAACATATTGTGATATTCCAACAACAAGTTCCCTCCTGGAACGATCTTCATCTTCACCTGCAACTAACAACGCTATAAGAGGGGCTGAGCAAGCGAGTGACATAGCCAAACAACGGTTTTGCTAGGAAGGTTTCAAAGGTTAGAGGTTTCATGGCAACAAGGAGAGGGGCTGACAATAAGATGGGTAGCGCGACATGTAACGATAGCATCGAGACTACTAAGCATGGCAATGATAGTAAAGGTATCCAAGGGTATGATCATCTTGCCTAAGATCCCGCAAGGAAGAAGAACGGATCCGTGAAGAAGACGAAGAAGAACCACGGGTAAACGAACGAATCCTCACGATCGCAACGGAACAAGCACTAACGAGAAGAAGCAAGAAATACGGTAAACACACATCACAAGAACATGACAATATGCTCAAACAAGTATGATGCAACACAAGTTTACATAGGATGCACTACAAGTCCATACAGGAAGCAAAACATGGCAAGGTAGGAAGCAAAGGAGAACAACACAAGTCTATATATGATGCAATACATGGCAAGGTATGATGCATGACAAGTCTATACAGGAAGCAATACATGGCAAGGTAGGAAGCACAGAAAAACAACACAAGCAACATGACAATATGCTCAATCAAGTAGGATGCAAGACAAGTCTACATATGATGCACAGAAAGTCTATATATGATGCAATACATGGCAAGGTAGGAAGCACACATGATCAACACAAGTCAACAAGTTTAAATGAGGCCGGAAACTACAACAACAATTCCGAAAAATCCCCATATGCATGTTTAGCAATTTTAAGCAAACAACAATTCACACATTTTAATGTTGTTAACATGATGCGGATGACATGATCAAGTTTTATGCAATTTTTAGTAAAAGTTAACATGAAGAGATATGAAGTATTTGTCACCGTGGTGGAAAGAAAGGGGCCACGGCGGCGAATCCGGAAATGATGCCATGCAACATATCGATTCCGGTAACTCGTTGAGAGACCTGTGCAAAAGATAGCAGAGAGAGTGACATGCAAAAGAGATGGGGTGAACCCGGTTGCCCGGTTCCCACGGGTCGGCGACAAGGCAAACGAGGGCTACAACGGACACGATGCAAACATCCGATTCATCTCATACAACACATGCAGTCCACGGGTCATCGTCTCGGGGTTATACCTTCGGAACGTTCGTTTCGGGGCGGTTCGAGGTCGTAGAGGAAGTAGTGGTACTCGCGGGTCGTGGTACACGTTTTGTAGCCGTTCACGTTATCGTGTCGTGGTACTTGCCGCGTTCCGGACCGAAGGGGTACTTGGCGCATCCACGGGTCATCCGAGGTCGACGGTAGAGGAAGTAGTCGTTCTCGTTTCATCTCGGAGAGGTAGTTGTCGCGTCGTAGTGGTACTTGTCGTCTTGGCGATTCCACGGCGACTGTAGACGTACACGTTTTGTAGATGTACATGTTCCGTAGATGTTCGGTTCGTCGAGGTACTTGGCGGTGGTCGAACTTGCCGCTTGTTATACGCAGATCTTCGGCGACGGTAGATGTACTTGACGTGTCGCCGTGTAGCCGTTCTCGTTTCGAAGATGAACTTGACGTATCCATGTGTAGGGGTACTTGGTGTTCGCCATGTACTGTCTTGGCGAGTTGTAGGCGGCAGTAGAGGTTCATAGACATCCTAGCACTTGGCGAAAAATCCCATCGGTGGTCGTGGTACTTGGCGTCACAGCAACATCAAGAGGGAGGCGGCGACAACTTGGATCGAAGATGACAACGATGGAGAGGCGCACTGCAGGCGCTAGCGGACGGCGCAACCTGAACCAGCCCGAGGCATGGCAGCTTGGAGCAGAGCAGCGGTCGATGAGGAGGTCCAGAGGCGCGGCTCGCGTGGAGGCGCCGCTTTGCAACAGCTCCGGTGGCCACCGCGGAGGCCGGGCGCGACTCCCTGGCGAGGCGGCGGCGCGTTGGAGATGGGGAGGCAGCAGGCTCACCGGCGTCCTCGAGGAGGCGCGGGGTCGTCCTCGGGGCGGCTGTGCTCGGTGGCAGCGTGCCGAACGGAGGGAGGGGAGGCGCAACGCAGACGAGGCCGGGGCGGCGGAGTGCCATGGATCGGGCAAGGAGGAGGCCGCTGGTGGGGAAGAAGGAGGCGGGGGCGCATCTGGCGAAGAGGAGGAAGGTCGGGTGCAGGGACCGAGGGAGAGAGAGCGATGGGGAGGGGGATCGAGAGGAGAGTGGGCAGTCGATGCAGGCAAGGAGGGGCGCGGCGCGCGGGATCAGGCCCGAGGGAGCGGCGCTGCACTCTCTCTCTGGCTCTCTCTGACGGCGCACGGGAGGGAGGAAGGGGTCGATGGGGAGAAGGGGACCGATGCAGGGAGGCTAGGGTTAAGAATGATGGCTGGGCCTGATGGGCCAGAGGCGCGGCTGGCTCGCTGGGAAGGCCCAGATGGCCAGGAAGGCCGGCAGCTGCTGGCGCAAGGAGGGAGGCCCAAAGTAGCGCAAGGGGCCCTTTCCCTTAAAAAAACAAAATCAATCTCAAAGACCCGATGATGAAAAGGAAAAATGGACAGAGGGTTATGTGAAGAATAAGAAGGAAGTAGAAAATATACTTGAACTCCTAGATTTATGCACAATTTTAATAAACTAGTTTGGACATTTTTAAGGATATAAAAATAATTCAAGTTTGAATTAAATTCAAACTTGAGCCATTTTTGAACCCAACCAAAACAAGTCCAAAGGAACTAAAAATTGGCAAGGATGTTGAAGGCATGGTTGAGAATTGATAGGAAAGAATCAACATTAAATTGGTGCAGGAAATAGAATGCCACAATTTAAATGGACTAACGAAGAAGGAGAAGAAGATGATCAAGCAAGGTTGTGGGAGTCAAAACTTGGAGTGAAAAAGGCATGGGGAAAATATGCAAGTGTGTTATGGTCGCTTCCAACAATGGAATATTTTATAATAGCTCCATAAATATTAGGAGGATATGTTATAAAGAGAAGTCATCCCTCCCTCGATTTAAATAGATCAAACGATCTATGCAATTTATTTAGTTGAGATGCAAAGATTAATGACATGATGGCATGATGACATGATGCAAAGCAAAATAAATAACACAAGCACAAATGAAACACACGGGAGAACCCGGAACATCTGGAATCTTCTGGGACGTCGGTCTTCGGGCGTCACAGCTAAGCCCCCCGAGTGAGAGGGTTGCTCTTCACTCGGAGTAAGTGTTTGAAACTTAGGCGAGTCACGGGGTCGCCGCTAAGCCCCCGAGTGAGAGGGTTGTCCTTCACTCGGAGTGGATGTTTGTAACTTAGGCAATTCCAAGCTACGTTGTATTTGTGGCGGAGCTCGGGAGACCGAGCCACATTATACTTGCGACGTAGCTTGGAGGACCGCAACTAAGCCCCCGAGTGAGAGGGTTGCTCTTCACCCGGAGTAAGTGTTTGAAACTTAGGCGAGTCACGGGGTCGCAGCTAAGCCCCCGAGTGAGAGGGTTGCTCTTCACTCGGA
>LR738712.1:99736224-99784601 GCA_902687465.1 Secale cereale
ACAGAGCCACATTATACTTGCGACGTAGCTCGGAGGACCGCAGCTAAGCCCCCGAGTGAGAGGGTTGCTCTTCACTCGGAGTAAGTGTTTGAAACTTAGGCGAATCACGGGGTCGTAGCTAAGCCCCCGAGTGAGAGGGTTGCTCTTCACTCAGAGTGGATGTTTGTAACTTAGGCGATTCCAAGCTACGTTGTATTTGTGGCGGAGCTCGGAAGGCAGAGCCAGTTTATACTTGTAATGTAGCTTGGAGGACCGCAGCTAAGCACCCACTGGGGGATTTTGAAGACCAACGTTTTTAGAGAACATCAATCATTAAAGGATCATTGCTAACTTGTCTTTGAAACAAATTGGGAAATCTTTATTACAACTCGTCCGTCGAGTGTCTCAACTGTAAAAGCGGCGGAGCAGGTCCGCGTTCCACGAACGAGGTTCGTCTTTCTTCTTGGCTACGTTGTAGAGGTGGTATGCTCCGTTGTGTAGTACCTTGGTGATGCTGAATGGACCTTACCAGGCCGGGGCGAGCTTGTGTGGACGTTTCTGATGTACTCGAAGGACCAGGTCTCCTTCCTGGAATGCTCGGCTTCTGATGTTGCGAGCATGGAACCGACGCAGGTCTTGTTGATAGATGGTCGACCGGATCAAGGCCATCTCTCTTTCCTCTTCCAAAAGGTCCACTGCATCCTGACGAGCCTGCTTTGCCTCGGCTTCGGAGAAGAGTTCCACTCTGGGGGCGTTGTGTAACAAGTCGCTCGGTAATACCGCTTCAGCTCCATAGACCATGAAGAAAGGGGTACGGTTGGTCGACCGGTTTGGAGTTGTTCTCAGACCCCATAAGACAGATGGTAGTTCCATTACCCAAGCCCCAGCGGCATGCTTAAGATCACGCATGAGCCCTGGTTTTAGGCCCTGGAGAATCAAACCATTCGCTCTTTCTGCCTGCCCATTCGACTGCGGATGTGCCACGGAGGCGTAGTCGACTCGTGTTCCTTGGGAAGCACAGAAAGCTCTGAATTCATCCGAGTCAAAGTTGGAGCCGTTGTCTGTGATGATGCTGTGGAGAACCCCATATCTGAATATCAATTCTCTGGTGAAGCTGATGGCGGTGCTTGACTCGAGGTTCTTGATGGGCTTGGCCTCAATCCATTTGGTGAACTTGTCGACTGCCATGAGCAGGTGGGTGAATCCGCTCCTCCCTGTCCTGAAAGGACCGACCATGTCCAAGCCCCAAACAGCGAAGGGCCAAACCAGCAGAATGGTCTTCAAGGCGGACGCTGGCTTGTGGGTCATGTTGGAGTAGAACTGGCAACCTGCGCATTTGTCCACAATATCCTTGGCCATCTCGTTGGCGCGGGGCCAGTAGAACCCGGCTCGGTATGCTTTAGCCACTATAGTCCGAGAAGAAGCATGGTGGCCGCAAGTTCCCGAGTGGATTTCATCCAAGATCGGTCGACCTTCCTATGGAGTGATGCAGCGCTGAGCGACTCCAGTGACGCTTTCTCTGTAGAGTTGACCCTGGATGACGGTGAATGCCTTGGATCGGCGGACGATCTAGTTTGCTTCTTCCTCATCTTCTGGGAGCTCATGCCTGAGTAGATAAGATATATATGGCACAGTCCAGTCCGGCGTAATCACTAAGACCTCCATGATCAAGTCGACCACGGCCGGTACCTCGACTTCAGTCGGATCTGACGCGCTGACTGGCTGCGGGGGCTCTTCCGTGAAGGGGTCTTATTTGACAGAAGGGGTGTGCAGATGCTCTAGGAACACATTCTTGGGAATGGGCTTCCGAGTCGACCCAATTTTGGCGAGGTCATCGGCTAGTTGGTTCTTGGCCCTGGGCACATGATGGAGCTCTAAGCCTTCGAACTTCTTTTCAAGCTTCCGCAGCGCACTGCAATAACTGGTCATTGCCGGGCTCCTGATGTCCCATTCTTTCATCACTTGGTTCACCACCAGGTCGGAGTCGCCGTAGACCATCAAGCGACGGACGCCGAGTGAGATGGCCATACGCATCCCGTACAAAAGCGCTTCGTATTAGGCTTCGTTGTTTGATGAATCAAAGTGGATCTGAAGGACGTAGCTGAGCTTGTCGCCCCTGGGAGAAACCAGGACCACGCCTGCGCCGGATCCGTTCAGCATCTTGGATCCATCGAAGAACATAGTCCAATGGTCCGACTGAACTTGAGTCGGCAGCTCTTGTTCTATCCACTCGGCCACAAAATCTGCTATAGCCTGAGACTTGATGGCTTTCTTCGCTTCAAACTTGATATCTAACGGAAGAAGTTCAATCGCCCATTTTGCCACTTGACCGGTTGCGTCTCGGTTGTTTAGGATCTCTGACAGCGGAGCGTCACTGACGACTGAGATCATATGGTCCGAAAAGTAATGGGCAACCTTTTTTGCAGTCAAGTAAATCCCATACACAAGCTTTTGGTAATGTGGATACCTTTGCTTGGAGGGAGTCAAAACTTTGGATATATAATAGACCGGGCGGTGGACCTTGTATGCTCTGCCCTCTTCTTCCCACTCGACCGTGAGTACATTACTAACGACTTGTTCGGTGGCAGCAATATACAGTAGAAGAGGCTTTCCGCTGACTGGGGCAGCGAGCACCGGCTGGGTGGACAGCAGGGCTTTGAGCTCTTCAAACGCTGCTTCGGCTTTGGGATTCCACTCGAACTTGTCGGATTTCTTCATGAGTCGGTAGAGAGGTAGTGCCTTCTCACCAAGACGAGAAATGAATCGACTCAATGCGGCCAAGCAACCAGTAAGCTTCTGGACGTCGTGTATACGCTCGGGGCGTTTCATTTGGAGGATGGTGCTGACCTTCTCTGGGTTGGCGTCGATTCCCCGTTCGGAAACGAGAAAACCGAGCAACTTGCCGCCAGGAACTCCAAATGTACACTTTGACGGGTTGAGCTTGACATTATAGCTTCTTAGGCTTGCGAATGTCTCAGCAAGGTCAGTCAGTAGGTCGGAACCTTTCCGTGACTTTACCACAATGTCATCCATGTATGCCTCGACGTTCCGACTGATTTGCTTTATCAAGCACTTCTGGATCATACGCATGAAGGTAGCGCCAGCATTTTTGAGGCCGGAAGGCATGGTGACATAACAGAAACACCCGAAGGGGGTGATGAAAGCTATCTTGATTTTGTTGGGCCCGAACAGACGGATCTGATGGTACCCGGAATACGCGTCCAGAAAGGACAAACGTTCACATCCCGCAGTCGAGTCGACTATCTGATCGATGCGGGGAAGAGGAAAATGATCCTTCGGGCAGGCCCGATTGATGTGCTTGAAATCGATGCACATGCGGAGAGACTTGTCCTTCTTGGGGACCATGACGACATTGGCGAGCCACTCAGAGTGGTATATCTCGCGGATAAACTCTGCTGCCAGGAGCCGAGCCACTTCCTTGCCAATTGCCTTTCGCTTCTCCGCAGCGGATCGACGGAGATGTTCCTTCACAGGTTTCACTTTAGGGTCGACTCGCAAATGGTGCTCAGCCAGTCCCCTGGGTACACCCGGCATGTCTGATGGTTTCCATACGAAGATGTCCCAGTTCTCACAGAGGAACTGGACGAGCGCTTCTTCCTATTTGCTGTCGAGTGTAGTGGAGACGTGGGTCGGTGCTGCATTGGGGTCGGTGGGGTGGATGTGCACGGGTTTTGTGTCCCCGGCCGACTGGAAAGCTGACTCGGAAGCCGGCTTCTTCACCCTCAGCAGATCACTCGGATCCACGCTCTTTTGGTACTCCTCCATCTCTACTGCTGCCATTTGCTCGTCAGCGATCTTTGAGCCTTTCTGGAAGCATTCTTCCGCTTTCTGACGGTTCCCAGTGACGGTTATAACGCCGTTGGGTCCCGACATCTTCAGCTTGAGGTAGACGTAACATGGTCGAGCCATGAACCTGGCATAGGCAGGCCTACCCAGGATGGCGTGATAGGCGCTGTTGAAGTCCACCACTTCGAACGTCAGCTTCTCTTTGCGGTAATTCTTCGACTCACCAAAGACCACGTCGAGTGTGATCTGGCCAAGCGAGTCGGCTTTCTTCCCGGGGATTACCCCGTGGATCCTCATGTTACTTTCTCTCAGCTTGGACATCGGAATGCCCATATCCCGGAGGGTCGCTGCATACAAGATATTCAAGCCACTGCCCCCATCCATCAGAACTCTGGTAAGGCGTGTGCCTTCGATTACTGGGTCGACCACCAGTGCCTGCCGCCCGGGGGTGGCAATGTGTGCTGGGTGATCGGACTGGTCGAATGTGATGGGGGTCTTTGACCATTTCAAAAATGTGGGGGTTGCCGGGGCAACCATGTTTACTTCTCCGTTGATGATTTTCAGTCGACTTTTGCTCTCGACGTCTGCGAAAATCACCAGAGTGGAGTTGATCCGGGGGTATCCTCCGTCCCCTTCCTTATCTTCGGACTCTTCTGATTCTTTTTCTTTCTCAGTCGACTGATCTTTCTGGAAGCTCTGGATCAGGAGCCGACACTGTCGAGTGGTGTGCTTGGGATACACCAAGTTTCCCTCTTCATCTTTCTTCGTGTGTATGGGGCACGGCTGGTTGAGCATATCATCCCCAGCCTGACCCTTTCCCTTCTTGGGGGTCCAGGAACCTTTTGGCTTCCCTTTGCCCTTTCCTTGATTGACCACTACAGCCTCTCCCTGAGCGGCTGGCTCGGCCTTGCGCTTGTTCTTCCGATTGGAATTCTGGTCGTCCTGCCCGACTGGTTTCTTGCCGCTGCGGAGCCGATCGGCCTCCTCACCGTTGGCATACCGACTGGCAATCTCCATCATTCGTGATAGGGACATGTTGCCTTTTCGACCAAACTTCAGATTCAACTCTCGGTTACGCACGCCCTCCTTGAAAGCGCAAACCGCCTGGTGCTCAAACACGTTCTCCACCGTGTGATGCAAGGTGGTCCATCGCTGGATGTAATCCCTCAAAGTTTCACTCGGCTTGTGCGTGCAGTGTTGAAGTTCTACGAGTCCAGCAGGTCGTTTGCAGGTGCCTTCGAAGGTCCGAACGAAAACTCGAGCGAGCTCTTCCCAACTATAAATACTCCTAGGGGCCAATTGATTGAGCCACGCCCGAGCGGAACTGCCCAGCATCAGGGGGAGGTGCTTCATGGCCACGTCGTCGTTGCCGCCTCCGATCTGCACAGCCACTCGGTAGTCTTCTAGCCAAGTGTCCGGCTTCGACTCACCGGTGAACTTGCTTACCCCCGCCGCCAACCTGAAGTTCGGGGGGATCTCCGCGGCTCTGATAGCACTACAGAAACATTCAGGCCCAGAGGCTGGCGCTCGGCTGCCACTCGGTTGATCTCTGCCTCGCTCTTCTCTGGATGCTCGGTTTCGGTCGACCCGTCCTTGCACAAGGATAGACCTTGCATCGAACCCTGGCCTCCGGGGATCTGGGGGAATCCTCCGCTCGTCATCACGCAGGCGCCTGCCCTCGTGCCGCTGGGGCGAGTGTGACCCGCTTCCCGGAGGAGGCGTAAGCACTCGACGGCGGTCGTGGCGTCCGTGCTGACGGACGAGTGGATCGTCGTTCCAACCCAGATGCCGGTCTTGCCGTGGGCCACGCTCCTCACGCCTTGGGGGCGATCTTGGACTGTGGGCCGACCATACGGTGTCTGCAGCCATCGATCTGCTGTGAATCCTGTTGCGCGACTGAGAAACAGCCGCGTTTTGTTCTTCAGTCGTTCGGAGCAAAGCTCGGATCTGCTGAAGGCCTCTCCCAGCCTCCGACTGGGGGGTTGAATCGACTCCGCGATGCGAGCCGCGGCTTCGAGGTTCTGGACTGGCGTGCGGAACACCTGAGTTTCGCGCTGACGCGATTGCCGCGGTCGTCGACTGGACTCGGGGACCAGTAGGCGGGCCTGTTCGTCGAGTTGGCGTTGGATGTTTTCCAAGCGCGCGTGTTCGGCCACGGTGGCCAAGTGCGTGGCTTCGAGGGCCAGAGCCTCCGGGGAATCTCCCACGATGGGAGTGAAGAGTGCATCTTCGTTGCGGCAACAAAGCTCAGCCCTTTGCTCGGAGGTGAGGGGCTGAGGAATGTAACCGTCGTTGTCGTGCAATCGGTCGCCACCGCTGCCACCGTTTCCACCGCGAGGAAAACCCGGCGGGCTACGGCGCGAATCGACCATGAGGATTTCTGCCGCGGGATCGCTGCTCCCGCACTCAGAAACGGAATCTACGAGCCCGGTCGACTGATCGGCCGGCCCGTAGAGGTAGCTGTCGGGCTCAATGGCCGCGACTTGAGGGGTGGCCGTTTGACGGGCCACCGCATGTTTCACCCACCGCTGGAGCCGCGAGCGACCGGATCATTTGCGGCGGCGTCCGGCGGGGATGGGGGACGATGAATACTGAGTCGATGGCTGCCGCAGGAGTATGCCGCCGGCGCCGGCACGAAAGTGCGCAGCCCCCCGGGCGGGCAGAGCCTCGACGTCAAGAGGGGCTTCCTGGAGCCAAGCGGAGTCGTCGGCGATGAAGATGAGTGCGCCGAGCCAGATCTCGTGGCCCAACGCCAAACCACCGCCTGACACCATGATGAAAGCGGTCGAAGGAGGAGTTGCAACCTCACCAGATGTCGCTAAGACGCCTTGCCCCACGGTGGGCGCCAACTGTCGTAGTTCTATGTCTGACAGTACGAGTAGGGGGTACGAATGGAGAGGCAAGGCCCTAGCTATGGTGGTGTTGTACACAAGGTGTTTTGGAGTTCAGGCCCTTCTCGAAGGAAGTAACAACCCTACGTCTCGGTGCCCGGAGGCTGGTCGACTGATATGTGTATATGTCGGTTACAGAGGCGCTAACCCTTGTACCAGAGGAGGGGGTGGCTTATATAGTGCGCCAGGACCCCAGCCATGCTCCACATTACCAAGGGTTCGATGTACATTAAGGCAGGCGTTACTGATAACGCCCGTAGTAAAGAGTAACTAAGGTGTTTACTACGGCGAGTAAATACCAGACCGTTGCTGTCTCGAGTGACACTTGACCTCCGGGGGTCGAGTGCCTTGGATTGGTCGAGTGGGGTTGAGTCTTCTTGTGGATGAGGCTCAGTCGAGTGGAGTGTCCTCTTGGACTTTCTCAGTCGACTGTCTCTATCGTCATAAGTTTTGTCTTTTGATCTTCTAGGGTAGTGACCTTGGGTGGGGTACCTTGGTCGGACCTGTGACCCTACCCTAGGTCTGTAACCTCGTCAGCGCCCACCCCACAAGTTGCACCACTAGCTAGTACTTATGTTGCTCCTATGTCATTGCCATAGACATCTTCATCTACCTCGGATCTAATTTTCGCTAAATTAAGGGAGGATTTGCATAAGATGTTTCTAGAAACTTTTAGAAACAAGCCGAAAGTAAAGAGTCGTGTGTACCAAAAGCCTTATCCTGAACACTTTGATGCAGTTTTGTACCCTCTAGGTTATAAGGTTCCTGGTTTTGTCAAATTTAGTGGAGAGGGCACGAAAACAACATGGGAGCATGTTAGTCAGTATCTAGCGCAGTTGGGTGAAGCGAGGTCCATAGAAGAACTGAAAGTGCGTTTATTTCCATTATCTTTAACTCGTACCGCAATTTCATGGTTTGCTGCTTTACCACATGGTTCAATTCTCTTATGGTTGCAATTAGAGAAAAAGTTTCATGATTACTTTTATAGTGGCGATAATGAGCTTAAGTTGTCACATCTTACATCGTTTAGGCAAAAACATGATGAATCGGTCACCGATTATGTCAAGAGATTTAGAGATATAAAGAACCGATGTTATAGCTGAGTGATAACTGAGAGAGACTTGGCGGATCTTGTTCTTAATGGTTTAAAAAATCACATTAAAGAGAGGCTAGACAGTTATGAGTTTTTGAATATTAGCCAGGTCTTGCAAAAAGCTTTGGCTCAAGAGAGTCAAAGTAAAGAGGTTCATATGTCAACAACTGATCGTCCTAGAATGCATATTGTTGAGTACAATTATGATAATTCGGACAATGAGGTTGATGTCTATACTACTTAGTTTGTTTGGTCCTCAAAGGCCAAACCCTATACATGCAATGCTCTTCAGCCGATTCGCAAGAACTGTGATGAGGAGATGAAGTTTACTTTTGATATATCTAATTGTGATAAAATATTTGATGCCCTCTTGCAAGATAAGATGATTAGTGATGCAGACCGAACCTCGATGGCGAGATCCAAACTGTTGTTGCGGCCCGATCTATCACGACACACCACCACCAGTAGCAGTACCCTCTCACCCGCGCACGCGATGTACACGAAGTAGAGGGTTTGAACCTTGCGGCCCAACTCGAGAAAACCAATCTCGACGAATCTACTCACGCGCAAAACAATTTCCATGAAGAGAAATCGCAACACATAGATTTTCTAAAGATCCCTCCAAAACTTAATACGGGTGTCTACCCTGAAAAACATATCATGTCTATTTCATAATAAAAATAACCTCTGTACACTGGTCGTAGCCGGCCCTTTTTATAAACAACACACAAATAATAAAACCGACCTAACAACTCTAGATTTAAACGGACGGACTCTCTCTCCTAATTAAACTAATCAAAGATTTATAACTAATAAAGTATCCGACAGCCTTGATCAACCAGTACCGGAAAAAAATTATATGAGACCAGGTCTCGTATAATGCACGTGAGACCCACCCTGATGGATGACACGTGGCATTCACAAATCACAAAGCATCTAATCTCTTCCCCCTGATTTCAGGTGGGGGTGGGGTAGGTGCTTTGTGATTTGTGAATTGCCACGTGTCATTCATCAGGATGGGTCTCACCTGCTAATCCGTGAGACCTGGTCTCATAGAATTTTTATCCCCAGTACCGTATAACAAACTAGGACTCCATATTTTCGTTGGTACGACTTCTCCTGGGAAAGGTGGACCCCACCTGCATCCTCTCAAGCTTAGCATGTCTCTAATTCTGCTTGTACACCTCATGCAATTGATATACTTTAACTTGCGTGGGAGCGGAATAAACATGAAGATATCTCTTCTTTTTATCTTGTTGTCCGATGCAAACAAATCAGATCTTACATGATTCCTCCCCTTAGCATAGGTTGCCTTTTCTTCCAAGGATTAATGCACGTTGGTATTTCCTTGCCAAACCGAGCCTGGTCAATATTGCATGTATATCTCCTGTCTTAAGTTAGTAATTTACCTCGCATGCAATTAACCCCCTTCAATACATGCACATCCAGGGACTTCTTTTTTTCTCGTTGGCATAAAAATCAAATGAAGCAACGTCTTGTTTTCTTGTAATAGAAAATAGTTCCTTTAACCCACTGACATGCGATACTATTTTGCGATCACCAACAACACTAACATTAGTCGCGGCCATATCATCCTCTCCTCCTTGAAATGAAACCGTCCTCGGTTTCGAGTTAATCTCATCAATAATATTTATATTTGCAGGCTAAACAACGACCCTAAAAATATAAGCATCTGCAACCTTCTTCTTTACTTCCGATTCAGCTTGCGCAATATCTCACTTCTTGTGATCATCCACATATTTCTCCGGTGTATATAAGTCAAGTGGTAGAAATCGTCCCTTCCGAACAAACGAAATTCCCCAACAGAATGATAAGTTAATTGTCTCTTGTCTGTCCATGGTTTGCCTAGTAGTAGAGAGCAAGCATGCATGTGCATAGGAAACACGTCACACATGACCAGATCATCATATCCAGATACAGTAAATTTTACCTCAACATGATGCTTGATCATGACAAATTTGTCCTTCCACCAAAGCTCATATGGTTCTAGATGTTCAGTTAACGGCAAGTGCAAAGCATCAACCATAGTCCGACTCACCAAATTCATATTGGAATAGCAATTCATCAACGTTGCACAACTCGCCGGCCCTACACACACACACACGTAAAGCATTGGTACCACGACAAAGCACGCAATGGATCCTTCTCCACCACCATCATCATTGCGAGCTACAATCTTTTCTCATGATAAAAAATCTTCAATAGTATCTCGAAGAAAAATATTGTGTCGTGAACAACCTTTGCTATGATACCACCTGATGCAAACCGAACCTTGATGGCGAGATCCGAACTGTTGTTGCGACCCGATCTTTCACGACACACCACCACCAGTAGAAGTACCCTCTCACCCGCGCACGCGATGTACGCGAAGTAGAGGGTTTGAACCTTGCGGCCCAGCACGAGAAAAACAATCTCAACGAAGGTACTCATGTGCAAAACAATTTCCATGAAGAGAAATCACAACACAAAGGTTTTCTAAAGATCCCTCCAAAACTTGATACGGGTGTCTACCCTGAAAAACATATCATGTCTATTTCATAATAAAAATAACCTCCGTACACTGACCGTAGCCGGCAATTTTTATAAACAACACACAAATAATAAACCGACGTAACAACTCTAGATTTAAATGGACTCTCTCCTAATTAAACTAATCAAAGATTTAACTAATAAAGTATCTGGTAGCCTTGATCATCTAGTACCGTATAACAAACTAGGACTCCATATTTTGGTTGGTACGACTTCTCCTAGGAAAGGTGGACCCCACCCGCATCCTCTCAAGCTTAGCATGTCTCTAATTCTGATTGTACACCTCATGCAATTGATATACTTTAACTTGCGTGGGAGTGGAATAAACAGAAAAATATCTCTTCTTTTTATCTTGTTGTCCGATGCAAACAAATCAGATCTTACATAATTCCTTCCCTTAGCATAGGTTGCCTTTTCTTCCAAGGAATTAATGCACGTTGGTATTCCCTTGACAAACGGAGCCTGGTAAATATTTCATGTATACCTCCTGTCTTGAGTTAGTAATTTACCTCGCATGGAATTAACCCCCTTCAATACATGCACATCCATGGACTTCTTTTTCTTCTCGTTGGCATAAAATTAAAATGAAGCAACATTTTGTTTTCTTGTAACAGAAAATAGTTCCTTTAACCCACTGACATGCGGTATTATTTTGCGATCATCAACACCACTAACATTAGTCGTGGCCATATCATCCTCTCCTCCTTGAAACGAAACCGTCCTCCGTTTCGAGTTAATCTCATCAACAATATATTTATTTGCAGGCTAAACAACGACCCTAAAAATATCATCATCTTCAACCTTCTTCTTTACTTCGATTCAGCTTGAGCAATATCTCGTTTCTTGCGATCAACCACATATTTCTCCGATGTATATGAGTCAAGTCGTAGAAATCGTCCCTTCCGAACAAACAAAAATTCCCCAACAGAATGATAAGTTAATTGTCTCTTGTCTGTCCATGGTTTGCCTAGCAGTAGAGAGCAAGCATGCATGCACATAGGAAGCACCTCACACGTGACCAGATCATCATATCCAGATATAGTAAATATTACATCAACACGATGCTTGATCATGACAAATTTGTCCTTCCATCAAAGCTCATATGGTTCTAGATGTTGAGTTAACGGCAAGTGCAAAGCATCAACCACAGTCCGACTCACCAAATTCATACTGGAATAGCAATTCATCAACGTTGCACAACTCGCCGACCCTACACGCACACACGTAAAGCATTGGTACCATGGCAAACACGCAATGGATCCTTCTCCACCGCCATCATCATTTGTGAGCTACAATTTTTTCTCATGATAAAAAACCATTAATAGTATCTCGAAGAAAAATATTATGTCGTGAACAACCTTTGCTTTGATACCACCTGATGCAGGCTGATCCTCGGTGGCGAGATCCGAACTGTTGTTGCGGCCCGATCTTTCACGACACACGACCACCAGTAGCAGTACCCTCTCACCCGCGCACACGATGTACACGTAGTAGAGGGTTTGAACCTTGCGACCCAGTATGAGAAAACCAATCTCGACGAAGGTACTCACGCGCAAAACAATTTCCATGAAAATAAATCACAACACAGAGGTTTTTTAAAGATCCCTCCAAAACATGATACGGGTGTCTACCCTGAAAAACATATCGTGTCTATTTCATAATAGAAATAACCTCCGTACACTGGCCGTAGCCGGACCTTTTTATAAACAACACACAAATAATAAAACCGGCCTAACAACTCTAGATTTAAACGAATTCTCTCTCCTAATTAAACTAAACAAAGATTTATCTAATAAAGTATCCGGCAGCCTTGATCACCTAGTACCGTATAACAAATTAGGACTCCATATTTTGGTTGGTACGACTTCTCCTGGGAAAGGTAGACCCCACCCGCATCCTCTCAAGCTTAGCATGTCTCTAATTCTGCTTGTACACCTCATGCAATTGATATACTTTAACTTGCGTGGGAGCGGAATAAACAAAAAGATACCTCTTCTTCTTATCTTGTTGTCCGATGCAAACAAATCAGATCTTACATGATTCCTTCCCTTAGCATAGGTTGCCTTTTCTTTTAAGGAATTAATGCACGTTGGTATTCCTTGCCAAACCGAGCCTGGTCAATATTGCATGTATATCTCCTGTCTTGAGTTAGTAATTTACCTCGCATGCAATTAACCCCCTTCAATACATGCACATCCAGAGACTTCTTTTTATTCTCGTTGGCATAAAAATCAAATGAAGCAACGTCTTGTTTTCTTGTAACAGAAAATAGTTCCTTTTACCCACTGACATGCGGTACTATTTTGCGATCATCAACAACACTAACATTAGTCGCGGCCATATCATCCTCTCTGCTTGAAACGAAACCGTCCTCAGTTTCAAGTTAATCTCATCAACAATATTTTTATTTGCAGGCTGAAAAACGACCCTAAAAATATCAGCATCTTCAACCTTCTTCTTTACTTCTAATTCAGCTTGAGCAATATCTTGCTTATTGCGACCAGCCACATATTTCTCCGATGTATATGAGTCAAGTGGTAGAAATCGTCCCTTCCGAACAACGGCGAGGCCACGTTATAGCTGTGGGGTCAGCTGACCCCACAGGGTTTTGGTTGCATGTTGAACCCCAGCTATGAGTACTTCTTTGAACCCACAGCTCACATCATCTGACCCCACTGTCATTTACACATACGGTGGAAAATTTGGGCCATCTTGCAAGAAAATCATCCTGTGTCACGTGCTCTCTCTCTGAACCATTGAATCTCCCATCCCATGCAAGGCTCAATCCTTTTGTTTATTCCCCAAGTTTTTTAATCCCTGTCAAACTTGTACACCACTGTAGCACATACTGTAGCAAATGGAGGGAAAAGGCCTAGCTTTGACCCCACAGAGTTTTCTCCCTGGCGCCGCTGTTGCTTCCGAACAAACGAAAATTCCCCAACAGAACGATAAGTTAATCGTCTCTTGTCTGTCCATGGTTTGCCTAGTAGTAGAGAGCAAGCATGCATGTTCATAGGAAGCACGTCACACATGACCAGATCATCATATCCAGATACAGTAAATTTTACCTCAACTCAATGCTTGATCATGACAAATTTGTCCTTCCACCAAAGCTCATATGGTTCTAGATGTTCAGTTAACGGCAAGTGCAAAGTATCAACCACAGTCTGACTCACCAAATTCATATTGCAATAGCAATTCATCAACGTTGCCCAACTCGCCGGCCCTACACGCACACACGTAAATCATTGTTACCACGGCAAAGCACACAATGGATCCTTCTCCACCGCCATCATCATTTGCAACCCGATGGCAAGGAAGTATTGAAGATCACCATAAAAAAATCCTGCACTCTGGGGGCAACAACAAGTACAAGAAGATACTCATGTTAAATTTATCAAGCCTAAGAATTCGGAAGTTGGCAAGTGAGAAAAGAGTGAAGCTAAGCGCAAGCGAATCAAGCCAACTTTTGATATGTTGCTATACAAATATGCAAGTCAAGCGCCCGGTTCTAGCTTGTTCAAGATCGCCTCCGAAGCAAGAGTTTCGACGCTATGCAAGGCCATATGGGTCATGGACACCGACACCATCGATGTCACAAGCCCCGTATGCGCCATATTACATGAGAGACTTCAATGGAGGATGGGGGGCAGCCCCCAATGGCTCCTTATGCTTTTCATATGGGGTGGGAAGCACCTAGAAGGCCTGCTCGCGAGAGGCTTTATTATCCCACACAAGGCCGTTTGAGCTATGGTTCTAATCGGCCAACAAAAATTTCTCCAAGCAAGGCCAATAAAAAAGTGTGGTGTATTAAGTCACCTAATGTGGAAATTTCAGAATGCGAAAAGCAAAATGAGATCAAAAGGCCGATTGTTGGTAATCTGGCTAATTCTAATGGTGATATTGTTATTGTTCAGCAGGGCTCCATGGTTAATGACCATGAGGCTAGTACAAGCAAGGCCAAACCTAGGGATCCCAAATATACCCAACCTAAATGGTGTCCTCCCGGTTTAACTAAAACAATGAAAAGGAGATTACAATGCATGAGGAACCACGAGAAGGTAGAGCGCAAAGAAGGGAACAAAAGGGACAAATTGTTCAATGAAATTTGGCACATGGCACTCACAAAACAAGTGTGGAGGCCTAAATAAAAAGAAAACACAGATGCTTCTACATTAGCTACAGCAACACCTTCACCACAAAAAGAGGATGATGCGGCCCCTATTACATCGTCCACACCACCTAAAACATCCCCTTCAACTGAGGAAAATTTAAGCCCTATACACTGAAGGAAATATGCCCTAGAGGCAATAATAAAGATGTTATTTGTATTTCCTTATATCATGATAAATGTCTTTTATTCATGTTAGAATTGTATTAATCGGAAACTTGATACATGTGTGAATACATAGACAAAATAGTATGTCCCTAGTATGCCTCTACTAGACTAGCTCATTGATCAAAGATGGCTATGTTTCCTAGCCATAGACATGAGTTGTCATTTGATCGACGGGATCACATCATTAGGAGAATGATGTGATGGACTAGACCCATCCGTTAGCTTAGCACTATGATCGTTTAGTTTCACTGTTATTGCTTTCTTCATGACTTATACATGTTCCTATGACTATGAGATTATGCAACTCCCGGATACCGTAGGAACACCTTGTGTGCTATCAAACGTCACAACGTAACTGGGTGATCATAAAGATGCTCTACAGGTGTCTCCAAAAGTGTTCGTGGTGTCGGCATAGATCAAGACTAGGATTTGTCACTCCGAGTGTCGGAGAGATGTCTCTGGCCCCCCTCGGTAATGCACACCATAATAAGCCTTGCAAGCAAAAGACTAATGAGTTAGTCACGAGATGATGTATTACGGAATGAGTAAAGAGACTTGCCGGTAACGAGATTGAACTAGGTATAGAGATACCGACGATCGAATCTCGGGCAAGTAACATACCGATGACAAAAGGAACAACATATGTTGTTATGCGGTTTGACCGATAAAGATCTTCGTAGAATATGTAGGAGCCAATATGCGCATCCAGGTTCCGCTATTGGTTATTGACCGGAGATGAGTCTCGGTCATGTCTACAAAGTTCTCGAACCCGTAGGGTCCGCACGCTTAACGTTTGATGACGATCGGTATTATGAGTTTATGAGTTTTGATGTACCGAAGGTAGTTCGGAGTCCCGGATGAGATCACGGGCATGACGAGGAGTCTCGGAATGTCCGAGACGTAAAGATTGATATATTGGACGACTATATTCGGACAACGGAAGTGTTCCGTAAAGTTTCGGAATTTACCGGAGTACCGGGGGGGTTACCGGAACCCCTGGGGAAGCTATGGGCCTTAATGGGCCATAGGAGAAAGAGGGAAGGAGGGCTAGGGCTGAGCCGCGCGCCCCCCACCCCTTGGTCCGAATTGGACAAGGAGGGAGGGGGCTATCGGGGAAACTGATCCACGAACACCTATGGGACCGGCGGGCCGAGTCCCTTTCGGTTTGGCGGGGGCGGAGATCACGCGAAGAGCAGATCGAGGCGAGGCACACGAGCAGTTTACCCAGGTTCGGGCCGCACGGATGCGTAAAACCCTACTCCTGCTTTGTGGTTTGTAATCAGTTCTTGGCTCGGGAGCGCTGAGTGCTACAGTGCACTCTAGCAGCTAACGAGACTGAGCGTGAGAGTTCTTCTGCCTCGAACCCGCCTCTACGTTGCGCATGGGCCTCCTTTTATATGCTCAAGGGGTCACCGACAGGTGGCAACGTAGGCAAGGGTAAAACTGGAAAGGTGTTGCGGTTGGTACATCTACTTGTACAGTGTATCCTACCTAACCCTGATGACAGGGGACAAGGGCATTGAATGCCCGTCTGCGTCGCCCAAACAATGCAAAAAGGGACCGTCAGGGACGCCACTGTTCGCCACGACGGCAACCTTGTCAGCGCCGCTTGCCACCGCGCCTTGCTGGCTGCACAGCCTCTCGCCACGTACGCCTGGAAGGGTCCTAGAGAGACAAATGGTGGATGTGCTGGAGCGCGGGCACAGAGTGGAAGCTTGCCGCGGCAAGTGCCTTGCCGCGGTCGTTGTCTTGCCGCGTCCGGGAGCTTGCCGCTCACCGGGCCTTGCCGGGACGCGTGGCGCGTCGCGGCAAGTTCCTTGAGATGCCTTGGTTGGCCTTCCCGGCAAGCTCCTCTTGCCGGGGTCTTGTCTTCTTGACTTGAATACTTTGTTCTTGAATGGCTCCAAAGGAACCACGGAGGACCTTGGCGGTCACCCGGCAAGCCTCGCCGCGGGACGCTGCGACTGCCCGTGCACAAGTTCGGGATACTAGGGTACCCCTACTCTAGTACACCGACAGGAGCCCCCGGGCCTGGGCCACACACGGTGCCGAGCGCTGTTGGGCCAGGCCCAAAACAGTGCACGGGCACGCGCGGCCCGGGTTATGCCGTATCTTTCTCCGTATCCACCGCGCCCTCCCATAACGGCACGCGTTGATTGCGGCGTCGTGGGAGAGATCGTGGGTGGTTTCTTTATTCGGAAAAGGCGGAACGTCCACCCCTCCCTCTTTATAAGCAGGGGAAACAGGGGCAGTTCGCCCATCCGCCCGTTGCTACTCCAACCTTGAAAACCTCCGCCGCTCCCCTTCTTCCCAAAGCCGAAAGAGAGCAGCGCTCCGCCCCTCATCGCCACCAGCACCACCAACGCCGTCGACCTCCCTCACCACTTCCGCAATGGCTCCGAAAACCGACAAGGGAAAGGGCGCGAAGTCAGCCGAGGCGCAGCGGCTCACGGCGCTGCGAAAGGAGCGGGCTGTCTTCCCCCCCAAGCTTGCCGCGAGGGAGCTGAGGGAGTGCTACTACCTCTTCTGGTCGGGGGAGACGCGGCCGCACCCGCGCACGAAGGTACTTCCAGCCGTCGCTTGGAAAATGGCTCCAACTCGATATCCTTTCTTCGCCTTGTTCTTCTACTGCAGGCTCTGCCCGCCTTTCTCTGAATTTTTCTGCGATATCATGAACACCTACGGGTTCCTCCTCCTTGACTTCACCCCCAACGCCGTTCTGACCATGGCAGTTTTCGCACACCTCTGCGAAAACTTTGTCGGGGTCTATCCCAATGTAGCCCTTTTCCGCCACTTCTTTATGCCCCGAGTTGAGAGAGGAGAGCCTTTATCCAGCGGAGTCTCCTGTATCTCGAGGGCCGCAAGAAGGACACTTATCTGGAGGGAGAGCTCCGCAGCAAGTGGGAGGAGTGGAGAGCAAATTGGTGCTGGATTGTTGAGGAGAACCCGGAGCCTTTTACCGCCTGGCGCCAAGCTCCAGTGGTGCGCGGCAACGATTGGAGCAATGTGGCCCCGGAAGATGACAGGCTGAAGATTGCCGTCACCCGGATCCAACGCCTCATGCTTGCCGGGCTCACTGTAGGCGCTGTCGGCGCAGACTTCCTTCGCCGCCGCATCGCCCCCCTGCAGGAGAGGAAGAGACCCGCCTGGAAGTTCGAGAATGCGGCGGACATCATGAGGCTGCGCCCGGGCCTCAACTTCAACTTCACTGTCCTGGAGCTCAACGCGATGCTCCAGGAGCTATTCAAGTATGACCCTCAGCATCCCGAAGTGTTCAGGTTGCCGAAGGGTGTCGTTCCGCTGTGCAACAACTCCGCGCTCAGCCGTATTCGCGCGATGATGCCGCTGTGTGACTCGCATGTGATTGACCCAACTTGGCAAGAGCCTGCAGATGATGCCGTGCAGGCGTTCTTCGACAGCTTGGAAGAAGTGCCGATTCATTCCGATGAGAAGAAAGGCCTCACCCGTGACACCACTAACACGGAGCTGGCGCGCATCGCCACTAGGCTGGAAGAGGCGACGGCAGCCGCAGCCGCGGGCGAGTTCGGATTCACCGTGGAGGAGGCAAAGGCAGCAAAGGCGGCAAGCCTTGCCAAGCGAGATGAATTTGCCGGCGAGGGAGAGCTTGCCGGGCATGACGCCGAGTCGAGCGAGCCCGCCGAGCAGGGCGTCGAGTCGAGCGAGCCCGCGGAGGATACGAGCGGCTCGCTGGAGATCGACTCCTCTTCCTCCTCATCTTCGGACAGCTCACCGCAAGCAGAGCCCCCAGCTCCACCAAGAAGGCGTCTCCGCAAGGCCGGGGACGTAGCGGGGCGGCAGGCGAGTCAACAGCCGCCGCGCCGCGCGACACGCTCCACCGCGGCAAGTACTGTCGCCGCGGGAGCACCTCGCGCTGCTGCGGCAACTGGAGCGGGGTCTTCTCGGACCACCGCTTCTGCTCCTGCCGCTCCCCACGCCAAGGCGGCAGCTGGAGCGGGGTCGTCTCAGACCACCGCCGCTGCTCCCGCCAAGTGGCCAAGGGAGCCTACTCCTCCGCCTCCTCGCGCCGGACGTGAGCTGGACTTCGACTTCTCCGCGCTCAGCTCCGACGAGGAAGAAGAAAAGTAAGATTCTTGTTGTTCTTGTATTTCTTCAATTTTTGCTATTTTGTCTTGTATCTCATTTGCTTTACTCCGAACTTATTCCTTTTCAGGACTCTGGCCCAGAGAGCGGCAAAGAGGGCCAAGGTCCCGGCGAGGAGAGAGGAGGTGATCATCGTCGAGGACGAACCCACCGAGACCACCTTGCCGGACCCGGCAACTAATCTTCAGAGTAGCCCCTAGCGCAGCCCCCAGCGTAAGTGTATGGTTCACTTTCCGCTGTTAGGCGCGCATGGATGCTCTATCTTTGCTGATATCTTGATTGTTGGTTTGTGTAGGAGCAGAGCAGCCACACCAGGAGCGCCCGGAGACCGCCCCCGACATGCCATCTGCTTCGACCACGCCGCCAAGGGAAAGTTCTCCGGCAAGGGTCTCTCCGGCTAGGGAGAGTTCTCCGTCAAGGGAGAGTCCTCCGGCAAGGGAGAGCTCTCCGGCAAAGAAGATCACCAGCGGCCCCCCGCCGGCGGGGACTACGACTGCGCCGCCAAGGGAAAGCTCTCCGGTAAGGGAGCCTGTCGAGGGGCCGGCTCGCGCAGGTAATCCTCTCGCTTCAAACTTCCCTTGGGCTTTTCTTCTTTTGATTCTTCTTTTTGGATATTTGCTTGACTGTTTTTCTCCCCTTTCCTGCCGTCAGACCCATCTACTGCGGAGCCGATGGAGACGGAGGCTGCTGGCGAGGAGAATACGCGCGGCAACACCGGCGACGCCGCTGCCACCGAAGAAGCGGCCGGTGCTGACGATCCCGCCGGCGACGAGGCCGCTAAGGCTACCGCCGCAGCAGCTGGCGAGGGGTCCGGCGATCGCACTGACGGCCCTGAGGCCGCAGGAGCGCCAGGCGCTACGCCGATCGCTGATCCTTCCGCCGCTGCCGCAGCGTCAGGCTTCGAAGAGCCCCAGCCAGGCGTCTACCTGAAGGCCGGCGATGGCGTCTTCATCAACCTCCCCTGGGAGTCAATGTCCAGGGCGCCGGTCGAAGGAGAAATCTTTGATGGAGAAGTGCTCGCCTCCGCCGGGCTGACGCTAGTTGACGCGCCAAGAAGCAGCAGCAGCGAGCCTGAGGAGGAGCGGCTGCTGCGGAAGCTGTTGTCGCTCTACCGCGCTCGGCAAGCCAAGCTGGAGTCCCGCGAGGCGCTTGCCGTGAAGGCGGGAGCCGACATCGAGAAACGCGCGGAGGAGTTCCGGGCTCTCAACCAGGCAGCTCTCCGGTCCCTGGTAGAGGAGCGGGAGCAACTTGCCGAGGAGCAGCAGGCCTTCTTCCTTGAGAAGGCTGAAGTCGAAGAACAGCAGCGGCTTGCCGCTGAGAAGCTGTCCGCGCGGGAGGGCGAGCTGGCGCAGCGGAAGGTCAATCTCGACAGTCACGAGGAGGAGCTTGCCGCGCGCGAGCGATCACTTGGCGGAGCCCTCAAGCAAGTAGAGGACGCTGCCGCAGCTGCCGAGGCCGCCAAGAAGAAGCTGGAGACGAAGGTGGCGCAGCTGGAGGCCGATCTCAAGGCGAGCAGTGAGGAGATTGCCGCGCTCAAGCGTGAGCGGGAGAAGGACGCCCACAGCAACTCAGAGCTGCAGGTTTGTCTCGCCGAGAAGGGGAAGGAGCTCAGTGCCGCCAAGGACTCCAACGCAGATCTTGAGTTGAAGCTGACCACTTTGACCAAGACGCTGGACGGCGCCAGGGAGCGGGAGGCGGCCTTGAAGGAGGAGATCAAGGCCGAGAAGGCGCTGCTGGCGAGTGCTGCTGCTGTCCAGAACACTTTTAGGGAGACCGTCGAGCACTGGACGGAGGGTCTCGTGAATGCTGCCACAGGTATTGACAAGGAGCTGGCACAGCTGGGGATGGAGGATCTCGGGTATTCCTCCGATGAGAACCTCCAACCCAGCGCCAAGCTCACTTTGTTCTTCAAAGGCGTGGCGACAGCCCTCCAACGACTCCGGGAGACGACTCCGAAGCGGCTGGCCGACGAGTCGCGCAAGCTCTGCGCGGGAGCTCTTCAAAAGGTGCTGGTGAAGGTGGCCTTCCGCAATCCAGGCCTCAACCTCACCAACATCCTCAAGTCCCTGCTGCCGGATGCTGATCTGGAGGCGCTCAAGGCCCTTGTCGCACCCATTGTGGACAAGATGAGCGGGATCAAGAGGGTTGAGGGCGATCGTGTAGACTAGGCCGCCCGTTTTCTTCTTCTTTTCTTGTCGCTGCTGATCATGTTATGAGAACAATCAGTTAGAGCTGCGACAAGCTATCTTGTAATATAACTCTATTTTGGGTAGTGATTGCAATCATTATTTCCTTTACTTGACTCCTTCCTTTGTATGTTTCTGCCCTACGCTTTTAGGGAACTCGCCGATGCAGGCACCTTAGCCGCGAGCGCTGAGTGCGGGACGTCAGCAGCCTGCTGGCGGTGTCGTTACCGACAAGAAACCTTGTCGCAACTAGTTGCAGCTCACTTAAGTTGTTGAGCGAACTCGAAACAAAGTTGTTGAGCGGACTCGAAACAAAGTTGTCGAGCGGGCTCGAAACAAAGTTAAGGGCGCAACTAGCTATGAGTTGGTTCCTCCGCGCACAGGTTTTCCATACAAAGCACGGTCGTTCAAGGAAGATAACTTAAATTTTTTAAAAATCTGATTGCTCAAACTTTGGCAACTTAGCTTTTCTGTTGTTCGCTTCCCGGCAAGGCGAAACTTTCTTGAACGACGCCTGGTCCATACCACTATCTTCTCCCTCCCCCCGGCAAACCTGTGGGTGAGGGAACCTTCCTTTCCTTGAGAAAAAGAAAGAAGAGAAAATAACGATATGGAGCCTTACGGCTCGTTATTGCTTACCGGGGGTAGGTGCTGCACAAAGCGTCAGATAACACATGCGAAAAATAGACTGCATGAAATTGACAAGATGTGCGGAGCACATGAGCTTTACTTATGCACGGGGTCTGCGCCCGGCTTTGTACAAAGGATTACATGCAACAGCGGCAAGACTTGTACAAAAGGTGGTTGCCGGAACGGGTTCCGGCAACCGCGCCTTACGGGTAAAACTTACGAAGATGCTCAATGTTCCAGGAGTTGCTCACCAGAAAGCCATCTTTGGTCTCAAGGCGGACATCGCCAGGCCTAGTGACTCGTTTCACCCGGTAAGGGCCTTCCCACTTCGGCGTCAACTTGTTGGAATTCTTGGTGGACTGAACGCGCCGAAGAACAAGGTCGCCTTCCTCGAGACTTCTGGCGTTAACTTTGCGGCTATGGTAGCGGCGCAAAGCTTGCTGGTAGCGAGTAGCTCGTACAGCAGCCTGAAGACGGTCTTCCTCAAGGAGCAGCGCGTCATCTTGTCGCAGCTGCTCTTGCTCAAGCTCATCATAAGCGAGCACTCGAGGTGACACGTATACGAGTTCCGTGGGGAGAACTGCCTCTGCTCCATAGATTAGAGCGAAAGGTGTCTGTCCAGTGGCTCGATTTGGCATCGTCCTGATCGACCAAAGAACCACCGGTAGCTCCTCAATCCAGTTTCTTCCGCACTTGTGCAGCCTGTCGAAAGTCCTGGTCTTGAGGCCACGCAGCACTTCAGCATTTGCCCTCTACGCTTGACCGTTGCTTCTCGGGTGAGCAGCAGAAGCGGAGCAGACCTTGGCGCCAAGATCTTGGACGTACTGCATGAAGGTGCGGCTCGTGAATTGCGTACCGTTGTCGGTGATGATCCTGTTAGAGATCCCGAAGCGGCAAACAATCGACCTGAAGAACTTGACTGCTGACTGTGCTGTCACCTTCCTCACTGGTTCCACTTCTGGCCACTTTGTGAACTTGTCGATTGCAACGTACAAGTACTCAAAGCCCCCGGCTGTGCGGGGAAAGGGGCCGAGGATGTCGAGCCCCCAGACCGAAAGTGGCCAGGATAAAGGGATCGTCTGGAGAGCTTGAGCTGGCTGGTGTATCTGCTTGGAATGGAACTGGCACGCTTCACACTTGGTTACTTGTGCAGTTGCATCCTGGAGGGCTGTAGGCCAAAAGAAACCTTGCCGGAATGCTTTGCCGGCAAGTGCTCTTGCGCCAATGTGGTGACCACATATGCCTCCATGTATCTCTGCCAACAGCTTTTGTCCGTCTTCCCGGCGAATACACTTCAATTTCACACCATTGAGTCTTCTTCTGTACAGTGTGTTGTCGACAAACTGGTACATACTTGACTGCCGGGCTACTCTTTCCGCTTCTTCTGGCTCTTCGGGAAGTTCTCCTGTCTGAAGGAAACGGACAATCTGCTGTGCCCATGCTGGAGCTTGTGGCTCGACAACAAGGACTAAAGGCACATCTGCTGCTGCGGGAACATCCGCTTCTATGGCGAGAACCTGCGGCTCAGCCGGAGCTTGACATTTCCCGGCAAGCTTGCCGGAGCAAAACTTGTCGGGAGCGTTTGCTTCAACGGAACAAACCCTGGGGCTTGCCGGAGCAGACTGCTCCTCAGCACTCTTGGCGTTGATCTTGGGGACCTTCTTGGCGGCGGCTTCGGGAAGCTCTGCCAGAAAATAGTCACCAGTAACCAACTTCCTCTTCTTGCTCTGTCCAGTTGATGGCGTTACAGACGGTTGAGTCAGCTTGAGCACAAAGATCCCTGGTTCCACAGGTAACTTAAGTGCGGCGCACTTCGACAGGCCATCGGCAATGTCGTTCTGAGCTCTTGGAACATGCTCCATCTGTAGGCCGTCAAAGTGCTCTTCAAGCTTTCTCACCTCATCAACGTAGGCTTCCATCAACGGACTCTGATAATTCTTGTTCACTTGGCGGACGACAAGCTGCGAGTCACCCCTGACAATGAGCTTCTTGATCCCAAGGTCTGCCGCGATCCTGAGACCGGCAAGCAAACCTTCATACTCCGCGGTATTGTTTGTTGCTTGCTCCTTGGGAAAGTGCATCTAGACTACATACTTGAGGTGGGTGCGACAAGCAGCACGCCAGCACCGGCGCCTTGCAGCGAGAAGGCACCATCAAAGTACATCAGCCACTCTTTGCTTGCTTCCTTGACGGGGATGCTCGTTTCTGGAATTTCTTCATCTGGTGTTGGCGTCCACTCTGCTATGAATTCTGCCAATGCTCTGCTTTGGATAGTTGAAGTGCTCTCAAACTTGAGGCCAAAGCTTGACAGTTCCAGTGCCCACTCAACAATCCTGCCTGTAGCTTCAGGATTTTGCAGTATCCTCTTCAGCGGAAAGCGAGTGACAACTGTTATCTCATGTGCTTGGAAGTAATAGCGCAGCTTTCTCGAGGCCATGAGAAGGCCGAAAAGCAATTTCTGCACACCAGAGTACCTTGACCTAGCCCCCTGCAGAAGGGAGCTGACAAAGTAAACTGGGCGCTGCACCATTCTCTTCCGTATCTCCTCTTGCGCCTGCGCAGATCCATCTTTGTCGGGACCAGAGCTTGTCGGGGAAGCCCACTGCTTGTCGCTGGATGCGCCTGCCATGGTTGCTGGCTCTCATCATCTGCCTCTCTCTCCGCTACTAACGCAGCACTAACCACTTGATTGGTTGCCGCTAGATACAGCAGCAACTTCTCTTGTGGTTTAGGTGCGACAAGTATTGGAGTAGAGGACAGGTATCTCTTCAAGTCTTGCAGCGCAGTCTCCGCTTCCGGAGTCCATTTCATTGGACCTGCCTTTTTCAATATTTTGAAAAACGGCAGAGCGCGCTCAGCAGACTTAGAGATAAACCTGCTGAGAGCAGCCACGCAACCGGCAAGTCTTCGTACATCCTTGACGCGCTTTGGTGCTTCAATCTGCTCAATGACCTTGATCTTGTCGGGATTGGCTTCAATTCCCCTCTGAGACACGAAGAACCCGAGAAGCTTGCCGGAAGGGACTCCAAACACACACTTCTCGGGGTTGAGCTTGAGGCTGATCTTGCGCAGATTTGCAAAGGTCTCGTCTAAATCTTGAATCAGGGTCGCCTTCTCCTTGCTCTTGACCACTATGTCATCCATGTATGCTTCTACATTTCTGTGTATTTGTGGCTCAAAAGCGGTATGGACTACCCTTGCAAATGTTGAACCAGCATTCTTCAAACCGAAAGGCATCCGTTTGAAACAGTACGTGCCACATGTAGTGATGAATGCGGTCTTCTCCTCATCTTCTTGTGCCATGAAGATCTGATGGTATCCTGAGTATGCGTCAAGAAATGAAAGCAAATCACATCCGGCCGTGGAGTGAACAATCTGGTCAATGCGCGGCAAGGGAAATGGGTCTTTGGGACAAGCTTTATTGACATCGGTAAAGTCGATACAAAGCCTCCATTTTCCGTTTGCCTTGCGCACGACCACATGATTGGCCAACCACGTAGGATGGAGCACTCCTCTGACAAGGCCTGCTGCATCCAACTTCTTGATTTCTTCTGCGATGAATTCTTGGCGCTCCACTACTTGTTTCCTGACTTTCTTCTTGACGGGCCGCGCATGAGGACAGACGGCAAGGTGGTGCTCAATTACTTTCCTGGGAACACCGGGGATGTCAGACGGTTGCCACGCAAACACGTTGACGTTCGCCCGCAGGAAAGCAATGAGCGCGTTTTCCTATTTAGGGTCAAGCGTGGCACTGATGGTGAAGGTACCACCAGTGCCGTCCTCCTTGGCGGGCACCTTCTTGGTCTCTGGCGGAGCTGCCATCGTCTTCTTACACTTGCCGGTGGAGCTCGATGGTGCGTCCTCGACGGTAGCGCAGCACTCCGAAGAGGTGCGCTTGCCGGAGTGGGCCTCAGAACTCTTGCCGGACTTGGTCTTCTTCTTCCCCTCGGGAGCTTCAGCGGCAAGTGACTTGCGATCTATTGCGGCTGCTGCTTCCCGGTAGATCTTGTCGGTGCAGATAAGAGCATCCTTCTTGTCGCCAGGGACAGAGATGACGCTTATCGGGCCTGGCATCTTCAGCATGTTATATGTGTAGTGAGAGGCTGCCATGAACTTGGCGAGTGCTGGACGGCCGAGTATCCCATTGTAAGGCAATGGAAAATCAGCAACGTCAAAAGTGACCCTCTCAGTCCTGAAGTTTAGCTCTCCGCCAAATGTCACGGGCAACATGATCTTCCCCTTCGGCTTGCTCCTTCCCGGGTTGATTCCTTGGAATGTGCCGGTCTCTTCGAGCTCGCTGTCAGGGATCTGGAGTTTCTGAAGTACAGCGGAGGAGATCAGGTTCAAGCCGGCCCCGCCGTCAACTAGCATCTTAGTGACCTTGAGGTTGTGGATAGTTGGTGATACCAACATCGGCAAGCACCCGACCGCAGTTGTGCGATCAGGGTGGTCCTCAATATCAAAGCTGATAGGCGTGCTGGACCATTTCAGAAGCTTGCGTGATTTGACAGGTGGTTCTGCGCATTGACTTCCCGCACCCACTGCTTGAGTTGGCGGTGTGAAGTATGCAGAGAGGCACCACCGTCAACGCACAAGACCTTTGTGGCTTTTTGGAACTCCTGCTCACTGGTCTCAACATCATCCATGTCTTTGTCGTCGTCGTCGTCTTCATCCTTGTTGCGGCCGCGGGGAGGTCTGTCTCCTTGCCGCTTCTTGGCCTTGCCGCGGCGTCCTCCCCGGCCGGGGGGCTTCGTGCCAGATCCTCCAGCACCTCCTTGGGCCTTCTCCTTGTCGCGCCGCTCGTACTCAGCCTTTTGCTGTTCGACGAGCTGCTCGACCCTCTTGTAGTTCTGGAGGTCGTGACCCTTGGTGCGGTGGATCTTGCAGTACTGCTTGTCGGCGCCGTCCTGCTTGTCGGCGGCCGCCACAGCCTGGCAGTTGGTGCATGCGGCAATCTCCTTGCCGGAGCTGCCAACTTTGGCTTTCTTGGCGCCACCTTCGTTGCTGGACTGCTCAACGACTAGCACATCTTTGCCTTTCTTCTTCCTGTTGTTCCGCCGCCGGTTTTTCTTTGCCGGGGCAGCATCCTCATTGTCAGATCCTCCTGCTCCTGTATCCTCTCCGGGGAGTTTCCTCCCTTCCTCAGCACGTGCACACTTGTCGGCCAGGGCGTACAGCTCACTGACGTCTCGGATTTTGCACATCGCCATCTCCTCCCGCATCCTGCGGTTACGCACGTTCTGATGGAACGCGCTGATAACAGCGGTAGGGTGGACATCTGGGATGTTGTGCTGTACACGGCTGAATCTCTGGATATACTTGCGCAGGGGCTCTCCTTCCTTCTGGGCGAGCAGATGAAGGTCACTCTCTTGGCCATGAGGTTTGTGGCCGCCTGTAAAGGCGCCGACAAACTGATGGCATAGGTCTGCCCAAGAAGTATGGAGTTGTCCGGCAAGTGCATGAGCCAGGACCTGACGTTGGGCTTGAGTACCAGCGGGAAGTAGTTGGCAAGGATCTTGTCGTCCCGCCCCCCGGCGGCTTGCACCGCGATGGTGTAAATGCCGAGGAACTCCGACGGATGCGTCTTGCCGTCGTACTTCTCTGGTACGTCTGGCTTGAAATTCTTCATGCTGGGCCACTGGACTTGCCGCAGCTCACGAGTAAACGCAGGGCAACCTACCGCGTACGGCAAGTCGCCTGGTTCCCCTGGCGCATGCATGTCGACAGTGGGCCCAGCGCGCTGGTCTGATTGACGCCGCGCTTCTCTTCGACGCTCGATGCGAGTACGAGCGTCCTCTTGCTGTCGTCCGTGAAGAACTTGGCGCTGATCGCGACGAGCTCGTGGATCTGATGACGTGGTGGAGTTGCTGTCGAGGTGGATCCGGCGAGTCGGCGATTTTGGCCTTCGGGGCGGAGAGTGCACGGTGGTTGCACCCCCACCGGTCTTGTCGTCATCGGCCCGTGCCTGGCTGACTTGCCGCGGCTGCGATGTACTCGGCTGCCGTGGAGTGTCGCTGTTGGCGAAGGCGATGAGACTCTGAATGGTGGCCCTCCAGTCGTCGATCTTGTCTGCCGTTGGAGGGTAGTCTAGGACCAGTTGAGCTCGTGCCAAAGCTTCTGCTGGAGTGGCGGGTAGCGGTGGCGAACGGTGTGAGGAGCGGGATATGATCGGACTTCTAACTATGTTAGAAGGAGCAGTATCCCGTCCAGGCGACCGTGCCTTGCTCGTGCTGGCATGCTGGTGTGCATGCTGGTCTTGAGCATTCCGAGATCCACCAGATCGATCTTGGTCCAGCAAATGTATGGTACCGTGAGTACCATGACGCTGTCGGTCCCGCGCCTCATGAGATGGGCGCGGTGCATGTACGGACGTCGAGGTCTTGGAGTGCGTCCGGTCGTTGTGGGGGTTGACTACGCTGCCGATGGGCAGCGCAGCCTTGTCCTTGGACTTGGCGGCACCGTGAGCTCCCTCATCGACGCCCGTTCTTCCGCCGGCGTCTACCCCACCAGCCGTTTGCTCCGGCGGTGGTGGGATCGACGCGGACGGAGCAGCTGCCTCCGAAGCCTTCTTCTTCAGCGGCATGTTGATGAAGATGATGAAGATCTAGCTCGTGTGAACGCCGGATCAGGTTCACACAACCTCGACGCACCCCCTACCTGGCGCGCCAAAGATGTCAGGGAAACTGATCCACGAACACCTATGGGACCGGCGGGCCGAGTCCCTTTTGGTTTGGCGGGAGCGGAGATCGCGCGAAGAGCAGATCGAGGCGAGGCACACGAGCAGTTTACCCAGGTTCGGGCCGCACGGATGCGTAAAACCCTACTCCTGCTTTGTGGTTTGTATTCAGTTCTTGGCTCGGGAGCGCTGAGTGCTACAGTACACTCTAGCAGCTAACGAGACCGAGCGTGAGAGTTCTTCTGCCTCGAACCCCCCTCTACGCTGCGCATGGGCCTCCTTTTATATGCTCAAGGGGTCACCGACAGGTGGCAACGTAGGCAAGGGTAAAACCGGAAAGGTGTTGCGGTTGGTATAGCTACTTGTACTGTGTATCCTAACTAACCCTGACGGCAGGGGACAAGGGCATTGAATGCCCGTCTGCGTCGCCCAAACAGTGCAAAAAGGGACCGTCAGGGACGCCACCGTTCGCCACGACGGCAACCTTGTCAGCGCCGCTTGCCACCGTGCTCTGCTGGCTGCACAGCCTCCCACCACGTACGCCTGGAAGGGTCCTAGAGCGACACGTTGGTGGATGTGCTGGAGCGCGGGCACAGAGTGGAAGCTTGCCGCGGCAAGTGCCTTGCCGCGGTCGTTGTCTTGCCGCGTCCGGGAGCTTGCCGCTCACCGGGCCTTGCCGGGACGCGTGGCGCGTCGCGGCAAGTTCATTGAGATGCCTTGGTTGGCCTTCCCGGCAAGCTCCTCTTGCCAGGGTCTTGTCTTCTTGGCTTGAATACTTTGTTCTTGAATGGCTCCAAAGGAACCATGGAGGACCTTGGCGGTCACCCTGCAAGCCTCGCCGCGGGACGCTGCGACTGCCCGTGCACAAGTTCGGGATACTAGGGTACCCCTACTCTAGTACACCGACAGGGGCCGGCGCCCCTTTCCTTCTCCTTCTCCCTCTCCTTCCTTTCCCCCTTCTCCCTTTTCGTAGTTCCTACTAGGAATAGGATTGCAATCCTATTCCTAGTAGGATTGCACCTCCTAGGCGCGCCACAAGGGGCCGGCCAGCCTCCCCCCTTGCTCCTTTATATACGGGGGCAGGGGGGCACCCAAGGACACACAAGTTGAATTGTTTTAGCTGTGTGCGGTGCCCCCCTCCATAGAAACACACCTCGGTCATACCGTTGCAGTGCTTAGGTGAAGCCCTGCGCCGGTAGATACATCATATCCGTCACCACGCCGTCGTGCTGACGAAACTCTCCCGTGAAGCTCAACTAGATCAAGAGCTCATGGGACGTCATCAAGCTGAACGTGTGCTGAACGCGGAGGTGCCGTACGTTCGGTGCTTGATCGGTTGAATCGCGAAGAAGTTCGACTACATCAACCGCGTCACTTGACGCTTCCGCTCCCGGTCTACGAGGGTACGTAGACACACTCTCCCTCTCATTGCTATGCATCTGATAGATAGATCTTGCGTGATTGTAGGAAAATTTTAAAATACTACGTTCCCCAACAGTGGCATCATGAGCCAGGTCTATGCGTAGATGATATGCACGAGTAGAACACAATGAGTTGAGGGCGATACTAGTCATACTGCTTACCAGCATGTCATACTTTGCTTCGGCAGTATTGTGAGATGAAGCGGCCCGGACCGACATTACGCGTACGCTTACGCGAGACTGGTTTCACCGTTATGAGCACTCGTTGCTTAAAGGTGACTGGCGGGTGTCTGTCTCTCTCACTTTAGCTGAATCAAGTGTGGCTACGCCCGGTCCTTGTGAAGGTTAAAACATCACATACTTGACGAAACATCGTTGTGGTTTTGTATGCGTAGGTAAGAACGGTTCTTGCTAAGCCCGTAGCAGCCACGTAAAACTTGCAACAACAAAGTAGAGGACGTCTAACTTGTTTTTGCAGGGCGTGTTGTGATGTGATATGGTCAAGACATGATGATTTATACGGTTTTGTATGAGATGATCATGTTTTGTAAAGTTATCGGCAACTGGCAGGAGCCATATGGTTGTCGCTTTATTGTATGAAATGCAATCGCCATGTAATTGCTTTACTTTATCACTAAGCGGTAGCGATAGTCGTAGAAGCAATAGTTGGCGAGACGACAACGATACTACGATGGAGATCAAGGTGTCGCGCCGGTGACGAAGGTGATCATGACGGTGCTTTGGAGATGGAGATCAAAAGCACAAGATGATGATGGCCATATCATGTCACATATTTTGATTGCATGTGATGTTTATCTTATTATGCTTCTTATTTTGCTTAGATCGACGGTAGCATTATAAGATGATCCCTTACCAAATTTCAAGGTATAAGTGTTCTCCCTGAGTTGCACCGTTGCGAAAGTTCGTCGTGCCAAGACACCACGTGATGATCGGGTGTGATAAGCTCTACGTTCAAATACAACGGGTGTAAGCCAGTTTTGCACACGCAGAATACTCGGGTTAAACTTGACGAGCCTAGCATATGCAGATATGGCCTCGGAACACTGGAGACCGAAAGGTCGAGCGTGAATCATATAGTAGATATGATCAACATAAGATGTTCACCATTGAAACTACTCCATCTCACGTGATGATCGGACATGGTTTAGTTGATTTGGATCACGTGATCATTTAGATGACCGGAGGGATGTCTATCTAAGTGGGAGTTCTTTAAGTAATATGATTAATTGAACTTTAATTTATCATGAACTTAGTCTCGATAGTTTTTGCATATCTATGTTGTTGTAGATCAATGGCCCGTGCTACCGTTCCTTTGAATTTTAATGCATTCCTAGAGAAAGCTAAGTTGAAAGATGATGGTAGCAATTACACGGACTATGTCCGTAACTTGAGGACTATCCTCATTGCTGCACATAAGAATTATGTCCTTGAAGCACCGCTAGGTGACAAGCCCACTCCCGCTAATGTAGGCGCTTTGAACGTCTGGCAAACGCGGTCTGATGACTACACGATAGTTCAGTGTGCCATGCTTTACGGCTTAGAACCGGGACTTCAATGACGTTTTGAATGTCATGGACCATATGAGATGTTCCAGGAGTTGAAGTTAATATTTCAAGCAAATGCCCGGATTGAGAAATATGAGATTTCCAATAAGTTATACAACTGCAAGATGGAGGAGAATAGTTCTATCAGTGAACACTTACTCAGAATGTCTGGGTACTACAATCATATGACTCAACTTGGTTGCAAAGTTGACGAGGATAGTGTTATTGATAGAGTTCTTCAATCACTGCCACCAAGCTATAAAGGCTTCGTGATGAACTATAATATGCAAGGGATGCAGAAGACAATTCCCGAGCTCTTCGCTATGCTCAAAGCTGCGGAGGTAGAAATCAAAAAGGAGCATCAAGTGTTGATGGTTAACAAGACCACTAGTTTCAAGAAAAAGGGCAAGGGAAAGAAGGGGAACTTCAAGAAGAATAGCAAGACAGTTGCTACTCCCACGAAGAAACCCAAGTCTGGAGCCAAGCCTGAAACTGAGTGCTTCTACTGCAAAGGGACTGGACACTGGAAGCGAAACTGCCCCTAGTATTTGGCGGATAAGAAGGATGGTGTCGGGGAAACTGATCGCCCACGAACACCTATGGGACCGGAGCCCCTTTTCGGTACGGCAAGGGAGCGGAGGGTGCACGAAGAGCGGATCGAGGTGAGCACACGAGCAGTTTACCCAGGTTCGGGCTGCACGGATGCGTAAAACCCTACTCCTGCCTTGGTTTGTATTGTGTTCTTGGCTCGGGAGCGAGAAGAGCTACAGTACTTATCGCTAGCTACACCGAGCGTGGGAGTGATCGAAGATCGGAACCGAACCCTTTCTACGTTGCGCATGGGCCTCCTTTTATAGGTCAAAGGGGTCACCGACAGGTGGCAACGCAGATGAGGGTAAAAGAGTAAAAGTAGTGGTAATTGGAATAGTGTATGTACAGTGTTCTGTACCTAACCTTGACAGTGGGGGACAAGGGCATTGAATGCCTGTCGCCGTCGCCCCAAACAGTGCAAAAAGCGTCCGTGAGGGCGTCTCCGTTTGCCACGATGGTGGCCTCGTCATCGCGGCTTGCCACCGTGTACCCCAGGCTGCACAGCCTTCCGCCACGTGCCCCTGGAGGGGCCCCAGGGCGACGCGTGGCCGGATGAGCTGGAGCGCGGGCACACAGTGGAAGCCTGCCGCGGCAAGCACCTTGCCGCGGCCGCTACCTTGCCGCGCCCGCGAGCTTGTCACTCTCCGGGCTTTGCCGGGGCGCGCGATGCGCCATGGCAAGTCTTCTGAAATGCCATGTTTGGTCTTCCTGGCAAGCTCCTCTTGCCAGGGTCTTGTGCCAAAGGGGTGGTTTTGAGCCTGGAGCGGCCTTCCCGGCAAGCTCCTCTTGCCAGGGTCTTGTTTCTTTAACTTGAATACTTTGTTCTTGAATGGCTTCAAGGGAACCATAGTGGGCCTTGGCGGGCGCGTGGCAAGCCCGGCCGCGGAACGCTGCTACTGCCCGTGCACAAGTCGGGATACTAAGGTACCCCTACTTTAGTACACCGACAGGAGCCCCCGGGCCTGGGCCACACATGGTGCCGAGCCCTGTTGGGCCAGGCCCAAAACAGTGCACGGGCACACGCGGCCCATGGCGCGCCGCATCCCACTCCGTATCCGCCGCGTAACTCCTTAACGGCACGCGTCGATTGCGGCGTCGTGGGAGAGATCGTGGCCTGTTTCTTTAATGGGGGAAATGCGGAACGCCCCCCTCTCCCCCTTAAAAGCAGGGGAAAACAGGGGCAGTTCCCTCCATTCGTCCGCTTCTTCTTCATCCTCCAGAAACCCCCGCTGCTCCCCTCCTACCCGAAGGTTGAAAGAGAGCAGCGCTCCGCTCTTCCCCCGCCGCCGCCAGCCTTCCCAGCGCCGTCGACTTCCCTCGCTGTTCCCGCCATGGCCCCGAAGGGCGGCAAGGCGAAAGCCGCGAAGACTGCTCGGGCGCTGAAGCTAGCAGCAATGCGGAAGAAGATGGTGGTCTTCCCGCCGAGGCTCGGCGCGAGGGAGCTGAAGGACTCCTTCTACCTCTTCTGGTCGAGGGAGACAAAAGCGCACCCGCGCACCAGGGTACTCCCCGCCGAGGCCTGCGACATGTTTCCGGGAGGGTACACCTATTTCGTTCTGTTCTTCCATTGCGGACTCTGCCCACCATACTCTGAATTCTTCTGCGATGTTATGAACACCTACGGGTTTCATCTCCTTGATTTCACCCCAAACGCCGTCTTGACCATGGTCGTTTTCGCGCATCTGTGCGAGAACTTTGTCGGAGTGTACCCCAACGTAGCCCTCTTCCGCCATTATTTTACGCCTCGAGTCGAGTCTGGGTCTCCTTTGTCCGGCGGGATCTCTTGGATATTTAGGCTTCATAAGAAAGAGGCTTACTTGACTGGGGAACTCCGCGGCAAGTGGGAGGAGTGGAGGGCTAATTGGTGCTGGATCATGGAGGACACCCCAGAGCAGTTCACCTCCCCGCGCCAAGTTGCAATAGTGCGCGGCAACGACTGGAGTGACCTGGCCCCTGAGGACGACAAGCTGAAGATAGTGTTGGGGAACGTAGCATAATTCAAAAAATTTCTACGTCTTCACCAAGATCCAACTATGGATGCATCTAGCAACGAGCAAGTAAGAGTGCATCTACATACCGTTATGAAGATTGCGTGCGGAAGCTTTCAACGAAGCAAGGATGAAGTAGTCGTACTCTTCACGTTCTTCGTCACCGATGATCTAGCGCCGAACGGACGGCACCTCCGCGTTCAACACACGTACGGTGCAGCAACGTCACCTCCTTCTTGATCCAGCAAGGGGGGAGGAGAAGTCGTCAGAGATCCGGCAGCACGACGGCGTGATGACGGATGCAGTGGAGATCGCAGCAGGGCTTCGCCGGGCGCCCTGCGTGGGAGTATGGAGGTGTGACGGGAGGGGGAGAGGCGCCAGGGCTTGGGTGCGGCTGCCCTCTCCCCCCCCACATATATATAGGGGCCAGGGGGGGGGGGGGCGCCTGGACCCCCTGCAGATCCAATCTGCAAGGGGGCAGCGGCCAGGGGGGGTTCCTTGCCCCCCAAGGCAAGTGGAGCCCCCCTCCCCCTTAGGGTTTTAACCCTAGGCGCAGGGGAGGTGGGCCCCCTTAGTGGTGCGCCAGCCCAGAGGGCTGGACACATCCCCTCGCGGCCTAGGGGCCCCACCGGGATGGGTGGCCCCACCCGGTGGACCCCCGGGGCCCCTCCGGTGGTCCCAGGACGCTCCCGGTGACCCCCGGAGATCACCCGTTGGCCGAAACTGGACTTCCTATATATCAATCTTTACCTCCGGACCATTCCGGAACTCCTCGTGACGTCCGGGATCTCATCCGGGACTCCGAACAACTTTCAGGTTTCCACGTGCATTTATCTCTACGACCCTAGCGTTACCGAACCTTAAGTGTGTAGACCCTACGGGTTCGGGAGACACGTAGACATGACCGAGACCACTCTCCGGTCAATAACCAACAGCGGGATCTGGATACCCATGTTGGTTCCCACGTGTTCCTCGATGATCTTCATCGGATGAACCACCGTGTCAAGGATTCACTCAATCCCGTATGTTATTCCCTTTGTCCATCGGTACGGTACTTGCCCGAGATTCGATCGTCGGTATTCCCAACACCTTGTTCAATCTCGTTATGGCAAGTCTCTTTACTCGATCCGTAATCCATCATCCCGTGACTAACTACTTAGTCACATTGAGCTCATTATGATGATGTCTTACCGAGTGGGCCCAGAGGTACCTCTCCGTCATACGGAGTGACAACATCCCAGTCTCGGTTCGTACCAACTCAACAGACACTTTCGGAGATACCCGATGCGTACCTTTATAGCCACCCAGTTACGTTGTGACGGTTGGCACACCCAAAGTACTCCTACGGTATCCGGGAGTTGTACAACCTCATGGTCTAAGGAATAAATACTTGACACCGAAAAGCTTATGCATTACGAACTATACGATCTCGTGTTATGCTCAAGTTTGGGTCTTGTCCATCACATCATTCTCCTAATGATGTGATCCCGTTATCACCGACATCTCATGTCCATAGTCAGGAAACCGTGACCATCTGTTGATCAACGAGCTGGTAACTAGAGGCCTACCAGGGACTCATTGTGGTCTATGTATTCACACATGTATCGCTGTTTCCGTACAATACAATTCAAGCATGAATAACAGACAATTATCATGAACAAGGAGATATAATAATAATGCTTTTATTATTGCCTCTAGGGCATATCTCCAACAGATAGCCATCACTAGGATCCTTCGCCTCCGGCAAGCCAAGCTCACTGTAGGGGCTGTCGGAGCAGATTTCCTTCGCCGCCGCATTGCTCCCTTGCAGGAGAGGAAAAGGCCTGCTTGGGATTTTGGTAACACGGCAGACTGTATGAGGCTGCGCCCAGGCCTCAACTATAATTTCACTGTCCTAGAGCTCAAAGGGATGCTCCGTGAGCTATTCAAGCACGACGCCAAGCACCCGGAGTGGTTTGCATTGCCGCGGGGCGTAGTCCCGCTATGCAACAACTCGTCGCTCAGCGCTATCCGCGCGGCGATGCCGTGGTGTGATTCCCATGGGATTGACCCCACTTGGTTGGCGCCGTCTGACGAAGCCGTGCAAACGTTCTTCGACAACTTGGTGGAGCTGCCAATCGATCCCGATGAGAAGAAAGGCCTCACCCGCGACACCACCGACCGGGAGATGGCATACATTGCCACCAGGTTGGAGGAGGCAGCCGCAGCCGAGGCCGCGGGCGAGTTTGGGTATACCTTGGAGGAGGCGGTAAGTCGAGCCGAGGAGGAAGAGCTCCTCAAACTGATAAAGCCTGCCGGGGAACCTGCGGGGACGAGCGAGGCCACCGGGCAAGGCACAGAGTCGAGCGAGCCCGCCGAGCAGGGCGCTGAATCAAGCGATTCTGCCGAAGACTCGGGCGGGTCTCTGAATCTTGATTCTTCTTCTTCATCTTCGGGGAGTTCACCACCACCGGCGAGTCCTCCAGCTCCAGCGGGGAGGCGCCTCCGCAAAGCCGCAGTCGTGGTGGAGCGTCCGGTGGGCCAGCGGCCGCAGCGCCGCTCGACGCGCGCCACCGCGGCGGGCAAGGCCACCAAGGGAGCGCCCCGTGCCTCAGCAGCGGCTGGAGGAGGGTCTTCCCGGGTTGGGGCCAACGCTCCTGCCGCCCCTCGTGCCTCGGCGACAACTGGAGCGGGGTCTTCTCAGACCACCGCCCCTGCTCCCGCCAAGCGACCGAGGGCGCCTACTCCTCCAGCTCCTCACGCCGAAACGCGCGAAGCAGATTTCGACTTCTCCGTTCTCAGTTCCGACGAGGAGGAGGAAGAGTAAGTACTTGCAACTCTTGTTTCCTTTGATTTGTTCTTTGTCTTAAACTTTCTTTGTCTGACTCTGATTTTGTCTGTCTTCTAGGACCCTGGCCCAAAGGGCGGCGAAGAGGGCCAAGATCCTAGTAGTCGACCTTGAGGACGAGCCCGCCGCAGCAGCAGGGGACGCGCCTGCGACAGGCTTGCCGGACCAGCCAACTGCTCCGTAGAGCAGCCCCCAGCGCAGCCCCCAGCGTAAGTCTTCTGTTCACTTCTTCGCTTGTTGGGCGCGCGTGGGCTTCTTATCCTTGTTAATGTCTTGTTTGTTCGCTGATTTGTGCAGAAGCAGAGCCGCAGCCTCAGGAGCTCCAAGAGACTGCTCCCGACGAGCCGCATGTCTCGACCTCCCCGCCAAGGAGGAGCTCCCCAGCGAGGGAGAACACTCCGCCAAGGGCGAGCACCCCGCCAAGGGTGGGCACCCCGCCAAGGGTGGGCACTCCGCCAAGGGAAGGCGCCAGCGGCCCTCCGCCGGCGGGGGCCACCACCACGCCGCCGAGGGAGAACCCCCCGGCAAGGGACCCCGTAGAAGAAGAGGCCCGCGCAGGTAACCCTTGGACTTTTCCTCTCTTGAATTTTTCTTTTTGGATATTTGCTTGACCATTCTTCTTTCTTTTTCTTGCCTTCAGACTCGTCCGTCCCAGAGCCTATGGAGACGGAGGCCGCCACCGAGGAAGCCGCGCACGGCAACGCTGGTGATGCCGCAGCCACCGAAGAGGCGATCGGTGCTGATGAGCCTGCTAGTCGAAGAGGCAGCCAGGGCCGCCGACGCGGCAGCTGAAGAGGGGACCGCCGGTCGCACTGACGGCCCCGAGGCCGCAGGAGCGTTTGACGCTGCGCCGACCGCCGACCCTGCTGCTGCCGCGGCCGGAACCGGCGCCTACTTGGAGGCCGGGAACGGGGTCTTCATTCAGATCCCGTGGGCTTCTATGTCAAGGGCGCCCGCGGAGGGAGAGGTCTTCGATGGGGAAGTCCTCGCCTCCGCGGGGCTGAAGTTTGTCGACGCGCCCGGCAGCAGCAACGAGCCCGAGGAGGAGCAGCTTCTGCGGAGGCTCCTGGCCCTGTACCGCGCCAGGCAGGCCAAGCTGGAGTCCCGAGAGGCTCTGGCCGCCAAGGCGGGCGTCGACTTGGAGAAGCGCGCCGAAGAGCTCCGGGCCGCCAACCAGGCGGCCCTCCGGTCCTTGGCGGAGGAGCGGGAGGAGCTCGCCGAGGCGCATCAGGCGTTCATCCTTGAAAAGGCCGAAGCAGAAGAGCAGCAACGACTCGCCGCTTAAGAGCTGTCTCGGCGGGAAGGTGAGCTGACGCAGCGGAAGGTCGACCTCGATAGCCATGAGGACGACCTTACCGCGCGCGAACAGTCCCTTGGCGGGGCTCTGCAGGAAGCGAGGGATGCCGCTGCAGCTGCAGAGACCGCCAAGAGAGACTTGGAGGCGAGGGTGGCACAATTGGAGATCAACTTGAGGATGAGTGAGGAGAAGGTCGCTGCGCTCACATTGGAGAGGGAGAAAGACGCCCACAGCCACTCGGAGCTGCAGGTCCGTCTCTCTGACAAGGGCAAGGAGCTCGCCATCGCCAAGGATTCTGTTGCAGACTTGGAGTTGAAGCTGTCCACCCTCACTGCATCACTTGACAGCACCAGGAACCGGGAGACGAAGCTGAAGGAGGACCTCAGGGCTGAGAGGGCACTGTTGGATAGCGCCGCTCTCACCCAAAACAAGTTCAGGCAGACGGTGGAGCAGTGGACCGAGGAGCTTGTCGCCGCCGCCGCTGACATCGACAGGGAGTTGGCGGGGCTGGGGACGGAGCACCTCGGGTACTCCCCCGACGCGAACCTCCCTCACAGCGCCAAGCTGAGCTTATTCTTCAGGGGAGTGGCGCCGGCCCTCGAGCAGCTCCGGGAGAGGATCCCCACGCAGCTGGCGAACGAGGCGCGCAGGCTTTCCACGGGAGTCATGGAGAGAGTGCTGACGAAGATAGTCTACCGCAACCCCGGGCTCAACCTCGAGAACGTCCTCAGGACCTTGCCGCCCGACGCCGACCAGGAGGCGCTGAAGGCCCTTGTCGCCCCCATCGTGGCCAAGGTGGGCAAGATCAAGAGAGTTGATGGTGACCGTGCAGACTAGGCTGTTTTCTTTCTGCTTCCCTTGTCGCTGCCAATCACGTTATGGACAGTAGTTTATTAGAACAGCGACAAGTCATCTTGTAATATAACTTTATTTTGGGTAGTTAATGCAGCGTTACTTCCTTTGTTCGACTCCTTTACTTTGTATGCTTTTACCCTACGCTTTTAGGGGACTTGCCGGCAAAGGGACCCTTGCCGCGAGCGCTGAGTGCGGAACTTCAGCAGCCTGCTAGCAATGCCGCTACTGGCAAGAAACCTTGCCGCAGCTAGTCGCAGCACACTTAGGTTGTTGAGCAAACTCGAAAACGAAGTAAGGGCGCTACACTTGTCGCAGCACACTTAAGCCGTTGAGCGTGCTCGAAACAAAGTAAGGGCGCGTCTAGCCACGAGTAGGTTCCTCCGCGCACAGGTTTTCCATACAAAGTGCGGTCGTTCAAGGAAGATAACCTCAAAAATTTAAAAATTTGAATGCTCAAACTTTGGCAACTTAGCTTTTGTGCGTCGTTTGCTTCCCGACAAAGGCAATGCTTTCTTGAACGGCACTTGGTCCATACCACTGTCTCCTTCCCCCCCGGCAAACTTGTGCGTGAGGAAAAACTTCTTTCTGCTTGAGAGAGAAAAGAAAAAGGGAGGAAACATTGATATGGAGCCTTGCGGCTCGTTATTGCTTACCGGGGGTGCGTGCTGCACAAAGTGTCAGATAATACATGCGAGAAAAACGAAAATGCATGAAACGACAAGTTGTGTGAGGCACAAAAGTTTTACTGATGCACGGGGTCTGCGCCCGGCTTTGTACAAAGGTTTACATGCAACAACGGCAAGACTTGTACAAAAGGTGGTTGCCGGAGCGGATCACGGCAACCGCGCCTTATGGGTGAAACTTTCGAAGGTGCTCAATGTTCCAGGAGTTGCTCACCGGTAAGCCCTCTTCGGTCTCAAGGCGGACAGCGCCGGGCCTTGTGACTTGTCTCACCCGATAAGGGCCTTCCCACTTCGGCGTCAACTTGTTGGAACTCTTGGCGGACTGAACGCGCCGAAGAACAAGGTCGCCTTCCTCGAGACCTCTAGCTCTAACTTTGCGGCTATGGTAGCGGCGCAAAGCTTGCTGGTATCGAGCAGCTCGTACAACAGCCTGAAGACGGTCCTCCTCGAGGAGTAGTGCGTCGTCTTGCCGCAGCTGCTCTTGCTCGAGCTCATCGTAAGCGAGCACTCGAGGCGACCCGTATACGAGTTCCGTGGGGAGAACTTCCTCTTCTCCATAGACAAGAGAAAAGGGTGTCTGTCCAGTGGCTCGATTTGGTGTCGTCCTGATTGACCAAAGAGCCGCCGGCAACTCCTCAATCCAGTTTCTTCCGCATTTGTGGAGCCTATCGAAAGTTCTTGTCTTGAGCCCGCGCAACACTTATGCGTTTGCCCTCTCCGCTTGACCATTGCTCCTCGGGTGAGCAACAGAGGCGAAGCAGACCTTGGTGCCAAGGTCTTGGACGTATTGCATGAAGGTGCGACTTGTGAATTGCGTGCCGTTGTCGGTGATGACCCTGTTAGGGATTCCGAAACGACAAACAATTGATCTAAAGAACTTGACTGCTGACTGTGCGGTCACCTTTCTCACTGGTTCCACTTCCGGCCACTTTGTGAACTTGTCGATGGCAACGTACAAGTACTCAAAGCCCCCGGCTGCGCGAGGAAAAGGGCCGAGGATGTCGAGCCCCCAGACCGAAAATGGCCAGGACAAAGGGATCGTCTGGAGAGCTTGAGCTGGCTGATGTATCTGCTTGGCATGGAACTGGCAAGCTTCACACTTGGTTACTTGTGCAGTTGCATCCCGGAGGGCTTCTGGCCAAAAGAAACCTTGTCGGAATGCCTTGGCGGCAAGTGCTCTTGCGCCAATGTGGTGACCATATATGCCTCCATGTATCTCTGCCAACAGCTTTTGCCCATCTTCCCGGGGAATGCACTTCAGTCTAACACCGTTGAGTCTTCTTCTGTACAGTTCGTTGCCGACGAACTGATACATACTTGACTGCCGGGTTATTCTTTCTGCTTCTTCGGGCTCTTCGGGAAGTTCTCCTGTTTGAAGAAAACGGGCAATTTGCTGCGCCCATGCTGGAGCCTGAGGCTCAGCAACAAGGACTAAAGGCATCAGTGCTGCTGCGGGAACGTCAGCTTCTACGGCAAGGACTTGTGGCTCGGCCGGAGCTTGATGTCCCCCCGGCAAGCTTGCCGGGGCAAAGCTTGTCGGGAACGCCTGCTTCAACTGTACAAACCCCAGGGTCTGCAGGAGCAGACTGTTCCTCAGCAACTTTGTTGTCGATCTTGGGGACTTTGTTGGCGGCGGCTTCGGGAAGCTCTGCCGGCAAGTAGTCACCGGAGACCAACTTTCTCTTCTTGCTTTGCCCAATTGATGGTGTAACGGATGGTTGAGTTAGCTTGAGCACGAAGATCCCTGGTTCCACAGGTAGCTTTAGTGCAGCACACTTTGACAGGCCGTCTGCGACGTCATTTTGAGCCCTTGGAACGTGCTCCATCTGTAGGCCTTCAAAGTGCTCTTCAAGCTTTCTCACTTCGTCGACGTAAGCTTCCATCAATGGACTCTGGTAGCTCTTGTTTACTTGGCGGACAACCAACTGTGAATCACCCCGCACGATCAACTTTTTGATCCCAAGCTCTGCCGCGATTCTGAGGCCGGCAAGCAAACCTTCATACTCTGCAATATTATTTGTTGCTTGCTCCTTGGGAAAGTGCATCTGGACGACGTACTTGAGGTGCTCGCCGGTGGGCGCGACGAGCAGCACGCCAGCGCCGGCGCCTTGCAGCGAGAAGGCACCATCGAAGTACATTACCCATTCTTTGCTCGCTTCTTTGACGGGGATGCTTGTCTCTGGAATTTCTTCGTCTGGCGTTGGTGTCCATTCTGCTATGAACTCTGCCAATGCTCTGCTCTGGATAGTAGAAGTACTTTCAAACTTGAGACCAAAGCTTGACAGCTCCAGTGCCCACTCTACAATCCTGCCTGTTGCTTCTGGATTTTGCAATATCCTTTTCAGCGGAAAGCGAGTGACCACCGTTATCTCATGTGCTTGGAAGTAGTGGCGCAGCTTTCTCGAGGCCATGAGGAGGCCGAAAAGCAGCTTCTGCACCCCAGAGTATCTTGACCTAGCCCCCTGCAAGAGGGAGCTGACAAAATAAACTGGGCGCTGCACCATCTTTCTTCGCACTTCTTCTTGCATCTGCGCAGACTCATCCTTGTCGGGGCTAGAGCTTGTCGGGGAAGCCTCCTGCTTGTCGCTGGACGTGCTTGCCGGGGCTGCGGGCTCCTCCTCTGCCTCCCTCTCCGCTACCAACACAACACTAACCACTTGATTGGTTGCTGCTAAGTATAGCAGCAACTTCTCTTGCGGACTAGGTGCGACAAGTATTGGAGCGGAGGACAGGTACCTTTTCAAGTCTTGCAGCGCTGCCTCCGCTTCCGGAGTCCATCTTATTGGACCCGCCTTTTTCAAAATTTTGAAAAATGGCAGGGCGCGTTCTGCGGACTTAGAAATGAACCTGCTGAGAGCAGCCACGCAGCCGGCAAGCCTTCGTACATCCTTGACGCGCTTTGGAGCTTTGATCTGTTCGATGGCTTTGATCTTGTCGGGATTGGCTTCAATCCCCCTCTGGGACACAAAGAACCCGAGAAGCTTGCCGGAGGGGACTCCGAACACACACTTCTCGGGGTTAAGCTTGAGTTGTATCTTGCGCAGATTCACAAAAGTTTCATCTAGATCTTGAATCAGGGTATCTTTGCCCTTGCTCTTGACCACTATATCATCCATGTAAGCTTCTACATTCATGTGTATCTGTGGCTCAAAAGCAGTGTGGACTACCCTTGCGAACGTTGAACCTGCATTCTTCAATCCAAAGGGCATGCATATGAAGCAATAAGTGCCACATGGAGTAATGAATGCGGTCTTTTCTTCATCTTCTTCAGCCATAAATATCTGGTGGTATCCTGAGTATGCATCAAGAAACGAAAGCAACTCACATCCAGCTGTGGAGTCAACGATCCGGTCAATGCGCGGCAAGGGAAATGGATCTTTGGGGCAAGCTTTATTCACATCGGTGAAGTCTATACAAAGCCTCCACTTCCCATTTGCTTTGCGCATGACAACAGGGTTGGCCAGCCACGTGGGATGAAGTACACCTCTGACAAGGCCTGCCGCTTCCAGCTTCTTGATTTCTTCTGCGATAAACTCTTGGCGCTCCACCGCTTGCTTCCTGACCTTCTGCTTGACGGGCCGCGCGTGAGGACAAACGGCAAGCTTGTGCTCAATCACTTTCCTGGGAACACCGGGGATGTCAGACGGCTGCCATGCAAACACGTCGACATTCGCCCGCAGGAAAGCAACGAGCGCGCTTTCCTATTTAGGATCGAGCGTGGCGCTGATGGTGAAAGTACCACCGGCAAGGGAGCAGAGGGTGCACGAAGAGCGGATCGAGGTGAGCACGCGAGCAGTTTACCCAGGTTCGGGCCGCACGGATGTGTAAAACCCTACTCCTGCCTTGGTTTGTATTGTGTTCTTGGCTCGGGAGCGAGAAGAGCTACAGTACTTATCGCTAGCTACACCGAGCGTGGGAGTGATCGAAGATCGGAACCGAACCCTTTCTATGTTGCGCATGGGCCTCCTTTTATAGGTCAAAGGGGTCACCGACAGGTGGCAACGCAGATGAGGGTAAAAGTGTAAAAGTAGTGGTAATTGGAATAGTGTACGTAGAGTGTTCTGTACCTAACCCTGACGGTGGGGGACAAGGGCATTGAATGCCCGTCGCCGTCGCCCCAAACAGTGCAAAAAGCGTCCGTCAGGGCGTCTCCGTTCGCCACGATGGTGGCCTCGTCATCGTGGCTTGCCACCGTGTACCCCAGGCTGCACAACCTTCCGCCACGTGCCCCTGGAGGGGCCCCAGGGCGACGCGTAGCCGGATGAGCTGGAGCGCGGGCACACAGTGGAAGCCTGCCGCGGCAAGCACCTTGCCGCGGCCGCTACCTTGCCGCTCCCGGGAGCTTGTCGCTCTCCGGGCTTTGCCGGGGCGCGCGATGCGCCACGGCAAGTCTTCTGAAATGCCATGTTTGGTCTTCTTGGCAAGCTCCTCTTGCCAGGGTCTTGTGCCAAAGGGGTGGTTTTGATCCTGGAGCGGCCTTCCCGGCAAGCTCCTCTTGCCGGGGTCTTGTTTCTTTAACTTGAATACTTTGTTCTTGAATGGCTTCAAGGGAACCATAGTGGGCCTTGGCGGGCGCGTGGCAAGCCCGGCCGCGGAACGCTGCTACTGCCCGTGCACAAGTCGGGATACTAAGGTACCCCTACCTTAGTACACCGACAGATGGCAAGGTGAACAAAGGTATATTTGACATACATGTTATTGATGTGTACCTTACTAATGCTCGTAGTAGTACCTGGGTATTTGATACCGGTTCGGTTGCTAATATTTGTAACTCGAAACAGGGACTACAGATTAAATGAAGATTAGCTAAGGACGAGGTGACGATGCGCGTGGGAAATGGTTCCAAAGTCGATGTGATCGCCGTCGGCACGCTACCTCTACATCTACCTTCGGGATTAGTTTTAGACCTAAATAATTGTTATTTGGTGCCAGCGTTGAGCATGAACATTATATCTGGATCTTGTTTGTTGCGAGACGGTTATTCATTTAAATCAGAGAATAATGGTTATTCTATTTTTATGAATAATATATTTTATAGTCATGCACCTTTGAAGAGTGGTCTATTCTTACTAGATCTCGATTGTAGTGATACACACATTCATAATATTGAAGCCAAAAGATGCAAGGTTAATAATGATAGTGCAACTTATTTGTGGCACTGCCGTTTAGGTCATATTGGTGTAAAGCGCATGAAGAAACTCCATAGTGATGGACTTTTGGAATCACTTGATTATGAATCACTTGGTGCTTGCGAACCATGCCTCATGGGCAAGATGACTAAAACTCCGTTCTCCGGAACTATGGAGCGAGCAACAGATTTGTTGGAAATCATACATACTGATGTATGTGGGCCAATGAGTGTTGAAGCTCGCGGCGGGTATCGTTATTTTCTGACCTTCACTGATGATTTGAGCAGATATGGGTATATCTACTTAATGAAGCACAAGTCTGGAACATTTGAAAAGTTCAAAGAATTTCAGAGTGAAGTAGAGAATCATCGTAACAAGAAAATAAAGTTTCTACGATCTAATCGTGGAGGAGAATATTTGAGTTACGAGTTTGGTCTTCATTTGAAACAATGTGGAATAATTTCACAACTCACGCCACCCGGAACACCACAGCGTAATGGTGTGTCCGAACGTCGTAACCATACTTTATTGGATATGGTGCGATCTATGATGTCTCTTACCGATTTAGCACTATCGTTTTGGGGTTATGCTTTAGAGACAGCTGCATTCATGTTAAATAGGGCACCATCTAAATCCGTTGAGATGACACCTTATGAACTATGGTTTGGCAAGAAACCAAAGTTGTCGTTTCTTAAAGTTTGGGGCTAAGATGCTTATGTGAAAAAACTTCAACCTGATAAGCTCGAACCCAAGTCGGAGAAATGTGTCTTCATAGGATACCCAAAAGAGACTGTTGGGTACACCTTCTATCACAGATCCGAAGGCAAGATATTCGTTGCTAAGAATGGATCCTTTCTAGAGAAGGAGTTTCTCTCATAAGAAGTGAGTGGGAGGAAAGTAGAACTTGATGAGGTAATTGTACCTTCTCCTGAATTGGAAAGTAGTACATCACAAAAAATTGTTCCAGGGATTCCTACACCAATTAGTGAGGAAGCTAATGATGATGATCATGAAACTTCAGATCAAGTTTCTGCTGAATGTCATAGATCAACCAAAGTACGTTCCGCACCAGAGTGGTACGGCAACCCAGTTCTGGAAGTCATGTTACTAGACCATGATGAACCTACGAACTATGAGGAAGCGATGATGAGCCCAGATTCCGCAAAATGGCTTGAGGCCATGAAATCCGAGATGGGATCCATGTATGAGAACAAAGTGTGGACTTTGGTTGACCTGCCCGATGAACGGCAAGCCATCGAAAATAAATGGATCTTCAAGAGGAAGACTGACGCAGACAGTAATGTTACTGTTTACAAAGCTCGACTTGTTGCGAAAGGGTTTCGACAAGTTCAAGGAGTTGACTACGATGAGAGTTTCTCACCTGTAGGGATGCTTAAGTCTGTCCAAATCATGTTAGCAATTGCCGCATTTTATGATTATGAAATATGGGAAATGGATGTCAAAACTGCATTCCTGAATGGATATCTCAAAGAAGAGTTGTATATGATGCAACCAGAAGGTTTTGTCGATCCAAAAGGAGCTAACAAAGTATGCAAACTCCAGCAATCCATATATAGACTGGTGCAAGCATCTCGGAGTTGGAATATACGCTTTGATGAGGTGATCAAAGCGTATGGTTTTATGCAGACTTTTGGAGAAGCCTGTATTTACAAGAAAGTGAGTGGGAGCTCTGTAGCATTTCTGATATTATATGTGGATGACATATCGTTGATTGGAAATGATATAGAATTTCTGGATAGCATAAAAGGATACTTGAATAAGAGTTTTTCAATGAAAGACCTCGGTCAAGCTGCTTATATATTAGGCATCAAGATCTATAGAGATAGATCAAGACGCTTAATTGGACATTCACAAAGCACATACCTTGATAAAGTTTTGAAGAAGTTCAAAATGGATCAGTCGAAGAAAGGGTTCTTGCGTGTGTTACAAGGTATGAAGTTGAGTATGACTCAATGCCCGACCACTGCAAAAGATAGAGAGAAAATGAAAGTCATTCCCTATGCCTCAGCCATAGGATCTATCATGTATGCAATGCTGTGTACCAGACCTGATGTGTGCCTTGCTATAAGTCTAGCAGGGAGGTACCAAAGTAATCCAGGAGTGGATCACTGGACAGCGGTCAAGAACATCCTGAAATACCTGAAAAGGACAAAGGATATGTTTCTCATATATGGCGGTGACAAAGGGCTCATCGTAAACGGTTACGTCGATTCTAGCTTTGACACTGATCCGGATGACTCTAAGTCACAAACCGGATATGTATTTTTATTGAATGGTGGAGCTGTCAGTTGGTGCAGTTCCAAGCAGAGCGTCGTGGCGGGATCTACATGTGAAGCGGAATACATAGCTGCTTCGGAAGCAGCAAATGAAGGAGTCTGGATGAAGGAGTTCATATCCGATCTAGGTGTAATACCTAGTGCATCGGGTCCAATGAAAATCTTTTGTGACAACACTGGAGCAATAGCCTTGGCGAAGGAATCCAGGTTTCACAAGAGAACAAAGCACATCAAAAGACGCTTCAATTCCATCCGCGATCTAGTCAAGGAGGGAGACATAGACATTTGCAAGATACACACGGATTTGAATGTTGCAGACCCGTTGACTAAGCCTCTTCCACGGGCAAAACATGATCAGCACCAGGACTCCATGGGTGTTAGGATCATCACTTTGTAATCTATATTATTGACTCTAGTTCAAGTGGGAGACTGAAGGAAATATGCCCTAGAGGGAATAATAAAGATGTTATTTGTATTTCCTTATATCATGATAAATGTCTATTATTCATGCTAGAATTGTATTAATCGGAAACTTGATACATGTGTGAATACATAGACAAAATAGTATGTCCCTAGTATGCCTCTACTAGACTAGCTCATTGATCAAAGATGGCTATGTTTCCTAGCCATAGACATGAGTTGTCATTTGATCAACGGGATCACATCATTAGGAGAATGATGTGATGGACTAGACCCACCCGTTAGCTTAGCACTATGATCGTTTAATTTCACTGCTATTGCTTTCTTCATGACTTATACATGTTCCTATGACTATGAGATTATGCAACTCCCGAATATCGTAGGAACACCTTGTGTGCTATCAAACGTCACAACGTAACTGGGTGATCATAAAGATGCTCTACAGGTGTCTCCGAAAGTGTTCGTGGTGTTGGCATAGATCAAGACTAGGATTTGTCACTCCGAGTGTCGGAGAGATATCTCTGGGCCCCCTCGGTAATGCACATCATAATAAGCCTTGCAAGCAAAAGACTAATGAGTTAGTCACGAGATGATGTATTATGGAACGAGTAAAGAGACTTGCCGGTAACGAGATTGAACTAGGTATAGAGATACCGACGATCGAATCTCGGGCAAGTAACATACCGATGACAAAAGGAACAATGTATGTTGTTATGCGGTTTGACCGATAAAGATCTTCGTAGAATATGTAGGAGCCAATATGAGCATCCAGGTTCCGCTATTGGTTATTGACCGGAGATGAGTCTCGGTCATGTCTACAAAGTTCTCGAACCCGTAGGGTCCGCACGCTTAACGTTTGATGACGATCGGTATTATGAGTTTATGAGTTTTGATGTACCGAAGGTAGTTCGGAGTCCCGGATGAGATCACGGACATGACGAGGAGTCTCGGAATGTCCGAGACATAAAGATTGATATATTGGACGACTATATTCGGACAACGGAAGTGTTCCGTAAAGTTTCGGAATTTAC
>LR738712.1:99784611-99832825 GCA_902687465.1 Secale cereale
GGGGGGGGGGGGTTACCGGAACCCCTGGGGAAGCTATGGGCCTTAATGGGCCATAGGAGAAAGAGGGAAGGAGGGACAGGGCATTCAAAACTCTCAAAGAAAAGCTCGTCTCTGCTCCAGTTCTGACTCCTCCAGATGAGTCCAAGCCCTATGAAGTATTCTGTGATGCTTCTCTTCAAGGTCTTGGTGGTGTGCTTATGCAAGATAAGAGAATTGTGGCATACACTTCTCGTTAGCTGAAGCCAAGTGAGAAGAACTATCCCACACATGATCTCGAGCTAGCAGCTGTGGTACATGCTTTGATTACGTGGAGACATCTGTTGTTGGGCAGAAAGGTCGACATCTTCACTGATCACAAGAGCTTGAAGTACATCTTCACACAGCCGCATCTGAACCTCCGCCAGACTCGTTGGGTTGAAATGATCCAAGAGTATAATCCCAGCATTGAATACACTCCTGGCAAGGCGAATGTAATTGCAGATGCTTTGAGCAGAAAGGCATATTGCAACAGCCTTCTTATCAAGCCGTGCCAGCCTGAGCTTTGTGAAGCATTCAGGAAACTCAACCTCCAAGTTGTTCCGCAGGGTTTTCTTGCAAATCTCCAAGTTGCTCCTACCTTGGAAGATCAGGTCCGTGAGGCCCAACTCAGTGATACCATGGTGAAGAAGGTGAAACATGCTATTGCTACGGGCATTCCAAAATACAAGTGCTTCCGTGTTGATGAGAGAGATACCTTGTTCTTCGAGGACAGACTCGTTGTTCCCAAAGGTGATCTCAGGAAGCTCATGTGACGCCCGAAGACCGACGTCCCAGAAGATTCCAGAAGATTCCAGATGTTCCGGGTTCTCCCGTGTGTTTTATTTTGCTTGTGTTATTTATTTTGCATTGCATCATGTCATCATGCCATCATGTCATATTTATTTTTGCATCTCAACTTAAATAATTCGTGTGGGCCTTCGGTCCATTTAAATCGAGGGAAGAATGTCTTCTCTTTATAACATATAAAAGCCTCTCAATATTTAGGGAGCTATATTAAAAATATTCCAATTGTTTGGGATCACCGTAACACACTTGCAATTTTTCCCCATGTCTCTTAATTCTAGTTTCACCTTCAAAACCCTCCCTATAATTCTTTTCCTATTTATCGAGGTTCCTCCGAAAATTTGAACATTTTTGGACACTTCAATAATCACGTCTTAGTTCAAACCAATTTGAATTAAAATTCAAATATGTTTGAATTATTTTCCGATCTGGCCTTTTATATTTTTCTCCGGTCGTGCTCATTTTTACGAGCCCGAGAAAAATTAACCTTTGTGCTAACTTTTTCCTAACTCCCCTCCTCTTTCTTTTCTTCTCTCTTGATTTTCTGCAAAGATCAGCTAAAGGAAAACAGAAGAGAGACCAGCCTCCCCTCCCAGCCGGCCATCCCTCCCTTTGGCCCATCCCTCCAGCCGCATCAGTCTCCAGGCCCATTGGCCCATCCTCCCGTAACCCTAGCTGCCCGCAGCCTCTCATCTCCCCTCGCTCTCCCTCTGCGCCGCCAGAGACCGAGTCAACCGCATCTCCTCTTCCCCTTCGCTCACTCCCGATGCGCCGCCAGCCTCTTCCCCATCGCCCCGATTTCCCCGCTCGCTCACCTTCCCTCGCGCCGATCTCCCAGGCCCCTCCCTCGATCCCGTCCCCGCGCCTCGTCAGGACTCCGCCCTCCTCCCTCGCGTGGACGCGCCCTCGAAGCTCCCTGCGGTGCCCGTCCTCGCCGATCCCTCCGGCCATGGCGCCCGGTCGGTCGGCTAGCCGCTGCCGCGCCTCCGCCCTTGTACCAGCGAGCCTCGACCTCGCCCCTGCCTCGCCTCCCTCGCGCCAAGGAGATCCCTGCCTCGCCCCGCAAGCCAGGAGCCGAGCTCCTCTTCTCCGAGGCCCCTGGCGCCCCGCGTGCGGCCGCCCTCAAGCCCCAGCGTCGAGCCAGCGCGCCGGCAGCCGCCATCCCGGCCGCGACCTCCCTCCGGTCTCCACCAGCGCGTCGCCACCCCTTCCCTCCAGTACTGAGCGCATCGCCAAGGCCGGGCTGCCTCGTTCCCTGCACCTTCCTCCTCCGTGCCGTGGTTGTTTTGCTGCTGCTGCTGTCCAAGTACCTCGACGCCCCAAGCCTCTGCTCTGGCCATCGGCGCCCCAAGTTTGCTTTGCTTGCTGCGTTTTTTTTCATGTTGATGCGGACCCTGCAGTTGAAACACCCGTCGGTCGCCGAGTTCCCTTCCGAATTCGTCAAGTTCGACTACACGATGACAAGTACCCCTTCGGAGAGGAGAACGACTACGAACGGGAACGTCTACGCAAGATGACACGACAAGTACCCCGACGTCGATGCGGCAAGTACCACGACGACCCGAACGACTATCGTCGCCGTGTACCACTACCGTCGCCGAGACCCTCAAGTACCTCTACGAACGGAACGACTACTCGTTGGCGACCTCGTGTACAACTACTTCCTCTCCGATGAACGAGAACAACTACTTCCCTCTACGGCATGTACCACTACCGTCGCCCCGTGTACCACGACTCGTGTACCACTACTTCCACTACTACGCCTTCTTCCTCTACGTCTCGAACCGCCCCGAAACGCACGCTCCAAAGGTATAACGAGACGACCCCGTGGATGACTCGTGAGTTGCTTGTTGTGGTTGTATGAAATGTTTGCCCTTGTGTGCATCGTGCCGTTTCATCTTTTGTCATGTTCCTCGGTTGCCTCGTCGCCGACCCGTGGGAACCCGGTAACGGGATCGCCCACCTTTCATCTCGTTTGACTCGCTCACGCCATCTTTCCTTTTGCACCGGACTCTCAACGAGTTACCGGAACCGATATGTTGCGTGGCATCATTTTCGGATCGTTGCCGTGGCACCTTTCCATTCCACCACGGTGACAAATGCTTCATGTCTCTTTTATGTCAACTTTTAATAAAATTGCATTAACTTGATCATGTCATCCGCATCATGTTAACAACACTAAAATGTTTAATTGTTGTTTGCTTATAATTATTAAACATGCTCATGGGGATTTTCCGGATATGTTGTTGTTATTTTTCCGGCCTCATTTAAAATGCCTAAATAGGTAGTTTACTTTTAGCTTCACCTCTTGCCATGCTAAAAACATTTAATCTTGTCTTGTAAATAAACGGGAGTCAACTAAATAATTAAATGTGGTGTTTCGTCAATATGCAACTCGTTGCATATTGATCTCCACTTAACTTGTAGTTTTGTTTGTGCACCTTGCCATGATATGCATAATTAAACCGGACATGCATCATACTTGGATGTGCATCGTATGCCATGTTTATGATTGTGTGTTTACCGTGTTGTTTCTTTCTTTCCGGTTTGCTTCTCTTGATAGCTTCTGTTTCGTTCCGGAGTTGTGAGGATTCGCTCGACTGTGTTGCTCCGTCTTCTTCATGGATCCGTTCTTCTCCCTTGTGGAATCCCAGGCAAGATGACCGAACCCCGATAACATTACTATCTTTGCCTATTGCTAGTAGTTCCGCTCTATAGTTTTGCCTCGATGCCCATGATCTTCTTGTCAGCCTCCTACTTGTAACCATTGCCTTGTTTAACCACCTACCTACACAATCCGTTGCTTGGCTAAGTACGCTTCGCTCAGCCCCTCTTATAGCATTGTTAGTTGCAGGTGAAGATTGAAGATGCTCGCTTCATGTTGAAGTTTGGTTGGGTTATATCACACTATATAAATGCTTAAATGAAATCATCTATATATTGGCAAGGGTGGAAGGCTAAGCCTTTTGCTTGGTGATTTGTTCCACTCATGCCGTTAGGAACCGTATAAACCGGTGTTATGTTCCTTGATTATGCGTTCCTAACACGGTTGGGGTGTATGGGACCCCCTTGATAAACCGCTAAGTGCTAAGTCTTTTCCAGCAAGTCCCAACATTGGTACTATTCGCCTAATAACTAATAAAACATGCATAAGGGTCTTGCAAACGCTCTTTTATCTTAATTCAACCCCCCCGGGCCAGTGCTCCACATGAGTGTTGGTCCGAAATGAGCGGACTGCGGGGCCACCTCAAGGAAACTTGAGGTCTGGTAAAAACCCGTAGGATGTCTCATCCGGTCGTGTCCTGAGACTAGATACGCGCGGCTACCTATCAGGGTGTCGACACGCCGGGAGGATTTGCTGGATTAGCCTTACCTTAGTTCGGAGTATCTTGAGCACGGGATTCCGAGAATACTCGGGTCTTCCCACTTTGGAGTTGCGACTCCGCGGATCGTGGGCTTGTAATGGGTCAAGTTGGAACACCCCTGCAGGGTTTGAACTTTCGAAAGCCGTGCCCGCGGTTATGTGGCAGATGGGAGCTTGTTAATATCCGGTTGTAGAAAACTTGACACAATGATTCAATACACTACCAGCGTGTGTACCGTGACTGTCAATTTCCGAATAGGGATTCGGGAGTTGAACACGGTGGGGTTATGTTTGACCGGCTTTAGTTAGGATCACTTCGTGATCATCTCTCGACCGAGGCACTTCTCTTCTCGCTCTTTTTTACGCAAGTTAGTGCTAGTTGCTGCTGCAGACTCTTGTTGTTCCTTCACCTCTTATTCTTTCTTCAGCCTTCTCCTCACCCAAGGCTTAAATAGTCTTGTTACCCGGGAACGGGATTGCTGAGTCCTCTGTGGCTCACAGTTACTTCACCACACCAGATGCAGGTTCAGCCGAGTTTGATGCAGGAGCTGGTTCAGTACTTCACCAGGAGCTCGATGAAGAGCGTGTCCGTTTGCTTGTGACGTTTCGACGATCAGTAGTGGTTCTTCTACTAGGATTCGATCCTGACCTGTGGCTTTATGTTGTTTTGGTATCTTTCTTTTGGTTCTTCACCCGTAGTCGGGTTGTGATGTTCTGAATGATGTTTTGCTTATGTAATGTATTGTGTGAAGTGGCGAGTGTAAGCCAACTATCTTCTTTTGCAATTTAATCCCTCTTTTACATGAGTCGTGCAAAGATACCAAACTTGAGATCATTCTAGGATGGGCTTATACCTTTAAGTCGTGCCTCGACACGTAGGAGGTATAGTCCCATCCTGGGCATTACAAGTTGGTATTCAGAGCCTTCTCCGACCTAGAAGCCCCCACTGATTGATCGAATCGTTGACGGTTGAGTCTAGGCACACACTGAAAATGTTTTGAGTCATATATATTATATCGGAGAGTAGGATTTCTTTTGCTCCTCATCCCCTTTCTCTCTGGTGACGACTCCTGACGATTACTCTTGCCTCTTCTACTTTCAAAAATTGCACCAAATTTTTTTTTAGGATCTCGCGAGTATTGTTTGGATTGTTTCGATGTCTTTGTGACGAGAACATTGTTCTCGATGCCTCCTGTCATTAGGGGTTGTGGCAGTGTCCCGGGGAGTTGAGCTCCGAGGTGTTGTCATCACAAATCCATCGCGGCAGTACTAGAATACTTAAGACGGCCGACATCGAAAACTCTCCTATGCGGTTAGTGGCAAGATAACCCCGACATCACCCAGTACTGGGGAGGTAGTTCGAGAGTATTGCCATAGCTTGTATAGTGGATGCTTTTCGAAGGTCCGAGGTAAACAGTTTCCGAGAAAGACTGGTTATGTGTTGAAGGATGGATACACCTGGATGTAGGTTTAGAGTTGATTGCGCGGTGCTTCCCGTGTATCCCCAACACCTGATTGCATAACTGGAAACTTTCGGAAATCTATAGGTGGGTTTATCTAGTAGTTCTAGGCATTCTTCCAACGAATGCACGATATGAAGTTCGGGATTCTACATTGAGTGAAGTGGTTTTATGGACTTGTTCTGATCGGGAGTTGCATCTTAAAGGGTCCTTGGCTATGCTGATCCGGGGATTGCAAAACCCTTTTGTAACACGTTCCATGAGCTTTCAGCACGAAGATGCGGAATGAAACTTCTATCTTGTATTTGTTCTATCTGTTCCTTGTTCCTTTTTATTTAACTTTTGTTCTCCCAATTGGCTTCTCGACTAGTTGATGTACCTACGGAATTCATTCGTTCAATTCTCTGTTCGGATGATATTGTGAAGATCATGTTGCATATCTATCCTTTGTTCTTGTTTTGATTCTGGTATTCGAGTTGCTTCGATGTCAAATGTTGATTCCATACCTTTCTTAATCGGTATTCTCATATTTCTATGGGAGTGCTAGTCCTTCTTAATCATCGAGATGGTCATGTTAATCCTTTTCAACCGGTGTGCCTTCTTTTCAAGTTATTCCATACGGACGCCGTTCAGAAATCTGATGATTGTCTGTTTCATTCATCCCAAGTTGTCCTTGTTTTCCCCACCCTCCCACCCTTCTTCTTCTTGGAGTCAGAAATTCTCAGATGAAATATCCATTTTATTCATGTGATATTTCTTCATTCTTTTCCTTCAATGTTCTTATCCGGTGATTCTCAGGAAGATGCTCAAGAGCTTAAACTTCATCATTCTTTTGTTCTCGAATTCTGCCGGTGGATGAAATTCAAGATTTCGGTGTTGATCTTATCCCTTTCCTCTTTTCACAATGCTTTCTTATTCCGGTGCACCAATTAATCATTCTCCTCTTGCTATTCATATCCGGAGTGCTGAAGATTCATAATTCCATTCTTATTCCGTTCAAATTATTTTTGAGGATTGTTATCTTACTCAAGCCATTTAATTCAACCGGTGCAATATCTCTTAAGCAATCTTTTCCAACGGTGATTTCTTTGAGTGGGCCCTAACCCACAGGTCTTTTTCCAGGATCTTACCTGACTCTTCTATTTTTCCGGAGTTATTCTCAAATTCTTTCAAAGTGTGACGTAAGAATGATTTCCATCAGTCACATGCCTTCTCCAAGATCGCTTTCAAATTCTTTTCATGGTTGGTTAAACCTTCCATCTTTTTATTCTTCATTCCGGAGTGCCTATTCAATTCATGGTGGTGCATCTCATCGTCTTCTCAGATTGTGAAGACCGGAGAAGTGTTTCTCTTAAATCTTGGCCCGTTCTCTTCAAGATTCGTGGTTCTAGCTTCATGCCATCCTCATAATTGTTTTCGATTGTGAGGAATCATTTTCATACCCACCCGAAGCATTTCATGAATGCTTTTCTTTGTGATCCTCCGAAGGCCATCATTTCAGAAGATTCTTCGTTCTCAGTTTTCAACTTCGTCCTCCAATATTCTTCATTGATGTCTCTTCGCTCGTCTCCATATTCTTACGGTGGTTCATTCAAGATTACTCTTCCGTTGTTATCGTTTTCAATTCATTTGTTCTTTCATAATCCTACCGGTGGTTCGTTGAAGATTTACCCAAGCTTGTGCTAGATCCCTCCTTAATTCTTCCCAACGAGAATAAGTAGTATGCCAAATCCTTGGTTGTCATCAATTTAATTGGTGAAGGAGATGCAAACATAATTCTTATTCTTATTCCTTCAAGGTGATTTAATTCTTTGTCTGGAGCTTGTTCATCATATCATATCCTTGGTTCCAAGTTGTTCATCTTGTTTTCCGGAGCTTCAAGTTATTTCAATTACATCATTTCAAAGCTCCATCTAATTCATCGCAGGCCTTGAATCTTATTATTTTCATCTTTCACTTCTCATGCTTTCATTACCGGAGTTCTTCATGGTGGTTAATCATGTTTTAATTCATCCTCGAAGTCTTCATCAAGATTCTTGTTGGAGCTCAAAGCATTCTTCATCATGCTTTCCAAGTGTAATTCTTGCTCCCTTATCTTTTGAGGTGGTGTTATGTCATTCTTGACAATTCCTTCATGTTTCATGATTCTCAAGTTGTCAAGAATGAGATATTTAAAACCATCATTTCTTTTTCTTAGGAGATCTTTCCAACCTTTCCAATTTATTCGTTGGAGTTATTTTGGGTTATAATTCACCTAAAAGCTTTCCCTAAGGATTGTTGCTAATTATGGTGCGTATAAATGACCCAAGTTCTTCATTTATCCTTCTGGTGAAATAAGTTTATCGTCTCCTTGTTGATCTCAATGCAATCAATCGTTCCGTCAGTGGCCGGTTGTCACCTCTTAATTTTGAGATGTTTTCCATAAGCCCACATCAAGCTTATTCTTTTGATGTTGATTTTTCCAACAACTCCGTTCAACCCTTCTTCGTAAGGATGCCTTCAAATCATTTCTAGTTGAAGATGTTATTTTTTCTTCGATCTTTCACTCCATTATTCGTTCCGGAGGTTTTGTGATGTTGCTCTCTCCAAACCATCATATCGTTTTATCGAGATCATATTCTTTCCCTTGCTTATCTTTTAACCGGAGTGCTGTCTGAATCTTTCTTAACCCCTTGTGCCATTCTTTTAATTGTTTCAGAGGAAACATGTTGTTGATTTCTTCAAGTATCATCCCAACTTGGCAAGTTCTTGTTCTTTTCCTTCCATTTTCAGACGGAGTGCTGCCCAAATTCTGTCATTCTTATTCCTTGGCTATACCGTTGTGGTTTCATATTCTTTTGGTTCGTAAGCTCTTAATTCTTGTCTTTCAACCTGCAAGGCTCTTGTAATGTTCCTTGTTCCTCATTTTACCGGAGTGCTATTAACTTCGTTCTTCTCCGTTGTATTCTTTCTTTCAAGATTGTTCAACCTCTCAGGTTCTTTGGTTTTCACTCGTTTGTCAAAGAAGCAACTTTGTTTTACCTCTTCTTTTTCCGTTTTACCCGGTGCTATCTCTAGGATCTCGGGTCGAGATCCTCTGTTAGTGTGGGAGAGTTGTGACGCCCGAAGACCAACGTCCCAGAAGATTCCAGAAGATTCCAGATGTTCCGGGTTCTCCCGTGTGTTTTATTTTGCTTGTGTTATTTATTTTTGCATTGCATCATGTCATCATGCCATCATGTCATATTTATTTTTGCATCTCAACTTAAATAATTCGTGTGGGCCTTCGGTCCATTTAAATCGAGGGAAGAATGTCTTCTCTTTATAACATATAAAAGCCTCTCAATATTTAGGGAGCTATATTAAAAATATTCCAATTGTTTGGGATCACCGTAACACACTTGCAATTTTTCCCCATGTCTCTTAATTCTAGTTTCACCTTCAAAACCCTCCCTATAATTCTTTTCCTATTTATCGAGGTTCCTCCGAAAATTTGAACATTTTTGGACACTTCAATAATCACGTCTTAGTTCAAACCTATTTGAATTAAAATTCAAATATGTTTGAATTATTTTCCGATCTGGCCTTTTATATTTTTCTCCGGTCGTGCTCATTTTTACGAGCCCGAGAAAAATTAACCTTTGTGCTAACTTTTTCCTAACTCCCCTCCTCTTTCTTTTCTTCTCTCTTGATTTTCTGCAAAGATCAGCTAAAGGAAAACAGAAGAGAGACCAGCCTCCCCTCACAGCCGGCCATCCCTCCCTTTGGCCCATCCCTCCAGCCGCATCAGTCTCCAGGCCCATTGGCCCATCCTCCCGTAACCCTAGCTGCCCGCAGCCTCTCATCTCCCCTCGCTCTCCCTCTGCGCCGCCAGAGACCGAGTCGACCGCATCTCCTCTTCCCCTTCGCCCACTCCCGATGCGCCGCCAGCCTCTTCCCCATCGCCCCGATCTCCCCGCTCGCTCACCTTCCCTCGCGCCGATCTCCCAGGCCCCTCCCTCGATCCCGTCCCCGCGCCTCATCAGGACTCCGCCCTCCTCCCTCGCGTGGACGCGCCCTCGAAGCTCCCTGTGGTGCCCGTCCTTGCCGATCCCTCCGGCCATGGCGCCCGGTCGGTCGGCTAGCCGCTGCCGCGCCTCCGCCCTTGTACCAGCGAGCCTCGACCTCGCCCCTGCCTCGCCTCCCTCGCGCCAAGGAGATCCCTGCCTCGCCCCGCAAGCCAGGAGCCGAGCTCCTCTTCTCCGAGGCCCCTGGCGCCCCGCGTGCGGCCGCCCTCAAGCCCCAGCGTCGAGCCAGCGCGCCGGCAGCCGCCATCCCGGCCGCGACCTCCCTCCGGTCTCCACCAGCGCGTCGCCACCCCTTCCCTCCAGTACTGAGCGCATCGCCAAGGCCGGGCTGCCTCGTTCCCTGCACCTTCCTCCTCCGTGCCGTGGTTGTTTTGCTGCTGCTGCTGTCCAAGTACCTCGACGCCCCAAGCCTCTGCTCTGGCCATCGGCGCCCCAAGTTTGTTTTGCTTGCTGCGTTTTTTTTTCATGTTGATGCAGACCCTGTAGTTGAAACACCCGTCGGTCGCCGAGTTCCCTTCCGAATTCGTCAAGTTCGACTACACGATGACAAGTACCCCTTCGGAGAGGAGAACGACTACGAACGGGAACGTCTACGCAAGATGACACGACAAGTACCCCGACGTCGATGCGGCAAGTACCACGACGACCCGAACGACTACCGTCGCCGTGTACCACTACCGTCGCCGAGACCCTCAAGTACCTCTACGAACGGAACGACTACTCGTTGGCGACCTCGTGTACAACTACTTCCTCTCCGATGAACGAGAACAACTACTTCCCTCTACGGCATGTACCACTACCGTCGCCCCGTGTACCACGACTCGTGTACCACTACTTCCACTACTACGCCTTCTTCCTCTACGTCTCGAACCGCCCCGAAACGCACGCTTCAAAGGTATAACGAGACGACCCCGTGGATGACTCGTCAGATGCTTGTTGTGGTTGTATGAAATGTTTGCCCTTGTGTGCATCGTGCCGTTTCATCTTTTGTCATGTTCCTCGGTTGCCTCGTCGCCGACCCGTGGGAACCCGGTAACGAGATCGCCCACCTTTCATCTCGTTTGACTCGCTCACGCCATCTTTCCTTTTGCACCGGACTCTCAACGAGTTACCGGAACCGATATGTTGCGTGGCATCATTTTCGGATCGTTGCCGTGGCACCTTTCCATTCCACCACGGTGACAAATGCTTCATGTCTCTTTTATGTCAACTTTTAATAAAATTGCATTAACTTGATCATGTCATCCGCATCATGTTAACAACACTAAAATGTTTAATTGTTGTTTGCTTATAATTATTAAACATTCTCATGGGGATTTTCCGGATATGTTGTTGTTATTTTTCCGGCCTCATTTAAAATGCCTAAATAGGTAGTTTACTTTTAGCTTCACCTCTTGCCATGCTAAAAACATTTAATCTTGTCTTGTAAATAAACGGGAGTCAACTAAATAATTAAATGTGGTGTTTCGTCAATATGCAACTCGTTGCATATTAATCTCCACTTAACTTGTAGTTTTGTTTGTGCACCTTGCCATGCCATGCATAATTAAACCGGACATGCATCATACTTGGATGTGCATCGTATGCCATGTTTATGATTGTGTGTTTACCGTGTTGTTTCTTTCTTTCCGGTTTGCTTCTCTTGATAGCTTCGGTTTCGTTCCGGAGTTGTGAGGATTCGCTCGACTGTGTTGCTCCGTCTTCTTCATGGATCCGTTCTTCTCCCTTGTGGAATCCCAGGCAAGATGACCGAACCCCGATAACATTACTATCTTTGCCTATTGCTAGTAGTTCCGCTCTATAGTTTTGCCTCGATGCCCATGATCTTCTTGTCAGCCTCCTACTTATAACCATTGCCTTGTTTAACCACCCTACCTACGCAAACCGTTGCTTGGCTAAGTACGCTTCGCTCAGCCCCTCTTATAGCATTGTTAGTTGCAGGTGAAGATTGAAGATGCTCGCTTCATGTTGAAGTTTGGTTGGGTTATATCACACTATATAAATGCTTAAATGAAATCATCTATATATTGGCAAGGGTGGAAGGCTAAGCCTTTTGCTTGGTGATTTGTTCCACTCATGCCGTTAGGAACCGTATAAACCGGTGTTATGTTCCTTGATTATGCGTTCCTAACACGGTTGGGGTGTATGGGACCCCCTTGATAAACCGCTAAGTGCTAAGTCTTTACCAGCAAGTCCCAACATTGGTACTATTGGCCTAATAACTAATAAAACCTGCATAAGGGTCTTGCAAACCCTCTTTTATCTTAATTCAACCCCCCCGGGCCAGTGCTCCACATGAGTGTTGGTCCGAAATGAGCGGACTGCGGGGCCACCTCAAGGAAACTTGAGGTCTGGTAAAAACCCGTAGGATGTCTCATCCGGTCGTGTCCTGAGACTAGATACGCGCGGCTACCTATCAGGGTGTCGACACGCCGGGAGGATTTGCTGGATTAGCCTTACCTTAGTTCGGAGTATCTTGAGCACGGGATTCCGAGAATACTCGGGTCTTCCCACTTTGGAGTTGCGACTCCGCGGATCGTGGGCTTGTAATGGGTCAAGTTGGAACACCCCTGCAGGGTTTGAACTTTCGAAAGCCGTGCCCGCGGTTATGTGGCAGATGGGAGCTTGTTAATATCCGGTTGTAGAAAACTTGACACAATGATTCAATACACTACCAGCGTGTGTACCGTGACTGTCAATTTCCGAATAGGGATTCGGGAGTTGAACACGGTGGGGTTATGTTTGACCGGCTTTAGTTAGGATCACTTCGTGATCATCTCTCGACCGAGGCACTTCTCTTCTCGCTCTTTTTTACGTAAGTTAGTGCTAGTTGCTGCTGCAGACTCTTGTTGTTCCTTCACCTCTTATTCTTTCTTCAGCCTTCTCCTCACCCAAGGCTTAAATAGTCTTGTTACCCGGGAACGGGATTGCTGAGTCCTCTGTGGCTCACAGTTACTTCACCACACCAGATGCAGGTTCAGCCGAGTTTGATGCAGGAGCTGGTTCAGTACTTCACCAGGAGCTCGATGAAGAGCGTGGCCGTTTGCTTGTGACGTTTCGACGATCAGTAGTGGTTCTTCTACTAGGATTCGATCCCGACCTGTGGCTTTATGTTGTTTTGGTATCTTTCTTTTGGTTCTTCACCCGTAGTCGGGTTGTGATGTTCTGAATGATGTTTTGCTTATGTAATGTATTGTGTGAAGTGGCGAGTGTAAGCCAACTATCTTCTTTTGCAATTTAATCCCTCTTTTACATGAGTCGTGCAAAGATACCAAACTTGAGATCATTGTAGGATGGGCTTATACCTTTAAGTCGTGCCTCGACACGTAGGAGGTATAGTCCCATCCTGGGCATTACAGCTCATAATGGAAGAAGCTCATGATTCTCTCCTTTCCATTCATCCTGGCAGTTCCAAGATGTATCAAGACCTCAAGCAGTCTTACTGGTGGACACACATGAAAAGGGAGATTGCCCAATTCGTGAAGGAATGTGATGAATGCAGAAGAGTGAAAGCAGAACATCAACGTCCAGCCGGTCTTCTCCAACCTCTTCCTATTCCCGAGTGGAAGTTCGACCACATTGAAATGGACTTCGTCACTGGCTTTCCTAAATCCAAGCGAGGAAATGATTCTATCTTCGTGGTGATCGACAAGCTTACCAAAGTCGCTCACTTTCTTCCAGTCAAAGAATCTATCAATGCAGCTCAATTGGCAGAGCTGTACACTTCCAGAATTGTGTCCCTACATGGCATTCCTCAAGTGATATCCTCAGACCGTGGAAGTTTGTTCACTTCAAGGTTCTGGGACTCCTTTCAGTCAGCCATGGGCACTAAGATCAGGTTCAGCACTGCATTTCACCCTCAGACTAGTGGTCAAGTCGAGCGAGTGAATCAGATTCTAGAAGACATGCTCAGAGCCTGTGTCATATCCTTTGGCATGAAATGGGAAGACTGCCTTCCATTTGCCGAGTTCTCTTACAACAACAGCTTTCAAGCAAGTGCCGGCAAAGCACCGTTTGAAATCCTCTATGGCAGAAAGTGTCGTACCCCTCTCAACTGGTCTGAAACAGGCGAACGTCAACTTCTTGGCAATGACTTGATCTCAGAAGCTGAAGAAATGTGCAAAGTCATACGTGAGAATCTCAAGGCCGCTCAGTCGCGTCAGAAGAGCTACTATGACGGCAAGCATCGTGATTTGGCATTCAACATTGATGATCATGTTTATCTCCGTGTGTCTCCGATGAAAGGCACCCAAAGATTCGGTATCAAAGGAAAGCTTGCTCCTAGATACGTCGGGCCTTTCAAGATTCTTGGCAAAAGAGGCGACCTAGCCTATCAACTTGAGCTCCCTCCCAACTTCGCCAATGTTCATGATGTCTTCCATGTGTCTCAACTTCGCAAATGCTTCAAGGCACGTGAGCGCATGATTCCGTTTGAAGAGATTGATCTTCAGCAAGACCTGTCCTACCGAGAGCACCCAGTTGCAATTCTCGAAGAAACCGAACGCAAGACCCACAACTAGTCCATCAAATTCTTGAAAGTCAAGTGGTCACATCACACCGACCGAGAGGCTACGTGGGAACGAGAAGATCATCTTCGTTCCGAGTACCCTTCCTTTTTCCAGTCCTAGATCTCGGGACGAGATCTTTTTGTAGTAGAGGAGAATTTGTAATGCCCCGGATGTAATACTTTCCCTTTTGGGTATATAATATATCTCCGGCTTCATCTATTTCCATTCCGGGTTCTTTGCCTTTTGGGTTTTCGTTGTTTTGTTGTGTGAGTGTGTGGCATTCATTCATATCATGTAGACATGTGCATCGCATTGCATTTGTGTTGTCGGTTGCATCCGGTTCCACGCGTTCCTTCCCGTTGTCCGTTTCGCGTTCTGGAGCTCCCTCACGTGTCCGTGACGTCCCGTAGGCCTACTTTGGTGTTTGGGCGTGTAACGTTACCGGTGTGCCGCGAGGTTGTAGTGTGTGTTGTTGTTTTGTTGTGTGCAACCCGCCTCTCAAATCTCGTCGCGTTTGGACTCCATTTGCTATCCCAGCAGTTATTCGTGTGGGTCCAAAGTGCCTTCACTTGTGGCCCAGAAACACCCCTTCTTGCAGTCCACTACCTTCTCCTAGGCCCTTCTAAACTACCCCCGCGATCGGATCCGTCGGATCGCGATCGGAGGGCTCCTAACACCCCCAAATCCCCCCTAACCCTAAAAATATGCTATTTATAACACCCCCATGTCCATTTTGGGCATCCCTAACCCTAGCCCCTTCTTCCCCACATCTCCACCTAAATTTTTGGATCTAGCCATCCAACTCCAGCCACTTGGCAGCTTCCCCGCCGCCATTCCGTCGAAGGAACTCCCGCCGCCGCAAGCTTCGAATCGGGATTCGGGAGAGTCCGTCGGGTCAACGCATCGGGCCTCCTGCCTCGCGCGTCGCCATGGAATCGATCCCTCCGCAGCGATCGACCGAGGCTTCGCTGGGTCCTTCGCAGCTTCGCTCCCGCGCGAGGACCACTTCACCGCATCGCCTCCCTCCAGGCCACCGCAGGCCCATCGCCCCCTCCTCACCGCACCAGGCCGCGCCCGCACCGGCCCACTCCCTTCGCCGCGCAGCTCCCTCCTCCGAGCTGGGCTCCCTCCGAGGCGCCCCCGAGGACCACTTTGCCGCAGCCAGGCGGATCGTGGGCTCTCCACCGCCTCGCGCCCCCTCCGAGCCAACGCTGGGCCGCGCGCTCTCCGCCGGGCCTCGCCTTTCTCCGCGGGCCGCCGCTCCCGCTACACCGAGCCCGCCGCCAGCCTGCTTCCTCCGCTGGGCCTGAGCCAGCCAGCCGGCCTCCCTCCGCCTCCAGCCGGTCCGAGCGCCGCTGGGCCGCACCCGCGCCAGCCGCGCCGGCCCGTCTTCTTCGCCTGGGCCGCAACCGCCAGCCGGGCCGGATCCAACCCGTGTTCCTTTTTTTTTCCAGATCTGTGTTGGAGGTAGTCTCTTTTTCTGCTAAGTCCTTGTTGTTTTGATCTGTGATGCAATGTTCAAACTGCTCTAACTTTTTGTGTGTAGCTCCGTTTCGCGCAAATAGCATGTCCAGACGTTCGTGGTGAATAGCACTACGTTTCATTCCTTTGTGCCATGCATGTTAGAGATCATCTAGGTGCTTGTTTTTCTGTTGCAATAGTGCATCGTGATAAAACTGTTGCTATGTGTTTTTTTTATGTCATCTTTGCCATGTGATATCTTTTAGCTCGTTTGTCCGAATGATGCAAATGACATGTCCACGTGTTCGTCTTGCCATGCTCTACATGTTGTATGTGATAGGTTGCAAGATAGATTTATTATTGCCATGTTTATCATCGTTGCAAAGTGCCATGTGGCTGTGATGTTGTTTCACTTGTTATGAAATGCCATCTTGTTGAGCTCGTTGCTATCGTTGTGTTTATCTCCATGAAGCATGCTTGTGTGTTTCGGAATCACCATCATGTGTACTTTGATGAGTTGATTACCACTTGCCATGTTTAGTTTCAAGGTGACTTAAACTTGCTCTTTTAGATGCCATGATGAAATTGCTGTTTTAGGACTTAGTGGATTTTCACTAAGTCTGAAATCTGTAATGTTCCGATGCCTTGCTCGTGTGATGTTCTAGGACAAACCATGTTAGTTTTGGAGTGGATCTTGATTGTTCCTTGTAGTATATATTGTTGGCTTTCCATTCATGTTCTCACATGTTTATTTAAGTGGCTGTAGCATGTTTAACTTTTGCTCCAAAGTTTCAATAAAATTCTGCTGCCAGAATTTTATTGTCAAGTTCAATATGTCCAAGCTCATTGCTATTGATCCGTGACTCCTTTGAGGGTGCACCTTTGGACTTAATTGCTGTAGGATATGTCTAGTATATGTTCATGCTCTTTGCCATGTTGTTTGAGTGCTGTAGCTTAATTATTTTGTGCTCCGAAGTTGCTATGTTGCTGTAATTTTCAGCTTTCGCTCATTTCTTGTTTCGGGCATAACTTTTAGCCCGTAACTCCGATTTCAGCGAATCTTATATGAAACTTGATTGATTTTCTGTGTAGATTCTTAATATCATATTGTTATCATGTTTTGAGGTGTTTTGCTTGAGTGCTAATTTCCGTGCTCCGTGTGCATCCATCATGCATCCATCATTTTCGAGTGCGCATTGCATCTTGTTGATTTGTGCTTGGTGTGATTGTTTTGTTTAGAGCCGGAAGCTGATACCGAGTACGAGTACGAGCACGAGGTTACCAACGAGGTTGAGCACGAGGACCCTTCTTACGATCCGAACGACTTCTCTTCAGGCAAGATGACCGAACCCCGATAACATTACTATCTTTGCCTATTGCTAGTAGATCCGCTCTATAGTTTTGCCTCGATGCCCATGTTCTTCTTGTCAGCCTCCTACTTGTAACCATTGCCATGTTTAACCAACCTACCTATGCAAACCGTTGCTTGGCTAAGTACGCTTCGCTCAGCCCTTCTTATAGCGTTGCTAGTTGCAGGTGAAGATCGAAGATGCTTGCTTCATGCTGAAGTTTGGTTGGGTTATATCACACTATATAAATGCTTAAAATGAAATCATCTATATATTGGCAAGGGTGGAAGGCTAAGCCTTTTGCTTGGTGATTTGTTCCACTCATGCCGTTAGGAACCGTATAAACCGGTGTTATGTTCCTTAATTATGCGTTCCTAACACGGTTGGGGTGTATGGGACCCCCTCGATAAACCGCTAAGTGCTAAGTCTTTTCCAGCAAGTCCCAACATTGGTACTATTCGCCTAAACAGCTAAAAACTTTCCGAGGGAGTAATTAACCCGAGGCTTAATTAATTCAACCCCCCTGGGCCAGTGCTCGATTTGAGTGTTGGTCCAAACCAGAGTCACTTGCGGATACTACCCAGTTCGCTGGGGTCTTCGGTATCTGTACATAGCGCTCATCCGGTCGTGTCCTGAGATCTAGATACGCGTGGCTACTATCAGGGTGTCGACACGCCAGGAGGATTTGCTGGTTTAGCCTTACCTTAGTTCGGTATATCTTGAGCACGGGATTCCGAGGATACTCGGGTCATCCCACTTTGGAGTTGCGACTCCGCGGATCGTGGGCTTGTAATGGGTCAAGTTGGAATACCCCTGCAGGGTTATGAACTTTCGAAAGCCGTTCCCGCGGTTATGTGGCAGATGGGAGCTTGTTAATATCCGGTTGTAGATAACTTGATACAATGTTTCAATACACTACCAGCGTGTGTTCCGTGACTGTCAATTTCCGAATAGGGATTCGGGAGTTGAACACGGAGGGGTTATGTTTGTTGAGCTTGTAGCTAGGATCACTTCGTGATCACTTCTCGACCGAGGCTTCCTCTTCTCGCTCTCTTTCACGTAAGCTAGTTGCTAGTTTCTGCTGCAGACACTTATTCTTTTCTTCAGCCTTATCCTCTCCCAAGGCTTAAATAGTCTTGTTACCCGAGAACGGGATTGCTGAGTCCTCTGTGGCTCACAGTTACTTCACCACACCAGATGCAGGTCCAGTTGTGAGCTATCCAGGTGATGGCACCGAGCTTGACTGGGAGTACGACGAGGAGCGTAGTCGATACTATGTTCGATATCCGGATGATCAGTAGTGGAGACTTCTACTAGGATTCGATCCGCCTGTGGTTTATTTATTTAAGTTTGGTATCTTGACATTTGGTTTTGCCCTTAGAGGGTTGTGATATTCTTAATGTATGATGTTTGAGACATGTATTGTATTTGTGTGACGTGGCGAGTGTAAGCCAACTATTTATGTTTACAATCCCCTCTTTTACATGAGATGTGCAAAGATTACCAAACTTGAGATCATTCTAGGATGGACTTATGCCTTTAAGTCGTGCCTCGACACGTAGGAGGTATAACTCCATCCTGGGCATTACACGCGCCCCCACCCCTTGGTCCAAATTGGAAAAGGAGGGAGGGGGGCTGGCGCCCCTTTCTTTCTCCTTCTCCCTCTCCTTCCTTTCCCCCTTCTCCCTTTTGGTAGTTCCTACTAGGAATAGGATTGCAATCCTATTCCTAGTAGGATTGCACCTCCTAGGCGCGCCACAAGGGGCCGGCCGGCCTCCCCCTTGCTCCTTTATATACTGGGGCAGGGGGGCACCCAAGGACACACAAGTTGAATTGTTTTAGCCGTGTGCGGTGCCCCCCTCCACAGAAACACACCTCGGTCATACCGTTGCAGTGCTTAGGTGAAGCCTTGCGCCAGTAGATACATCATATCCGTCACCACACCATCGTGCTGACGAAACTCTCCCGTGAAGCTCAACTGGATCAAGAGCTCGTGGGACGTCATCAAGCTGAACGTGTGCTGAACGTGGAGGTGCCGTACGTTCGGTGCTTGATCGGTTGAATCGCGAAGAAGTTCGACTACATCAACAGCGTCACTTGATGCTTCCGCTCCCGGTCTACGAGGGTATGTAGACACACTCTCCCTCTCGTTGCTATGCATCTGATAGATAGATCTTGCGTGATCGTAGGAAATTTTTAAAATACTACGTTCCCCAACATACACATTAGGAGATGAATATGAGATGGTGGATTACGAATCTACACCTGTTCAGGAAGGTATGGATATTAATATGGTGTATTACTTACCTACCTAGTTTCGTGCTATAGGTGAAGAAGAGGAGGTGGCCCAACTAGATTTTGGTCCTAAGAACGCTATCTTCGAGAAGCCAAAAGAACCAGTGAAACACTTGAAGCCATTGTACCTCAAAGGTCATATTAACAGATCGTCGGTTGCTAGGATGCTCGTTGATGGTGGTGCTGTGGTAAATCTTATGCCCTACTCGGTCTTCAAAAAGTTGGGGTTAGATGATGATGCATTGATGAAGACTCTTGATAACCCACAAGTATAGGGGACCGCAACAGTTTTCGAGGGTAGAGTATTCAACCCAAATTTATTGATTCGACACAAGGGGAGCAAAAGAATATTCTCAAGTATTAGCAGCTGAGTTGTCAATTCAACCACACCTAAAAAACTTAATATCTGCAGCAAAGTGTTTAGTAGCAAAGTAGTATAGAAGTAACGGTAACGGTGGCAAAAGTAACAGTAGCAGTTTTGTAGTGATGGTGATAGCGGCAGTAACAAAAGTAACAAAGCAAGTGTCAATATGGAACAAACTCATAGGCAATGGATTGGAAATGATAGGCATCGGATAATATTCATCATGTAGCAGTTATAACCTAGGGTGACACATAACTAGCTCCAATTCATCAATGTAATGTAGGCATGTATTCCGTATATAGTAATACGTGCTTATGGAAAAGAACTTGCATGACATCTTTTGTCCTACCCTCCCGCGGCAGCGGGGTCCTAACGGAAACTAAGGGATATAAATGCCTCCTTTTAATAGAGTACCGGACCAAAGCATTAGCACTTAGTGAATACATGAACTCCTCGAACTATGGTCATCACCGAGAAGTGTCCCGGCTATTGTCACTCCGGGTTTGCCGGATTATAACACATAGTAGGTGACTATTGACTTGCAAGATAGGATCAAGAACACAAATATATTCATGAAAACATAATAGGTTCAGATCTGAAATCATGGCACTCGGGCCCTAGTCACAAGCATTAAGCATAGCAAAGTCATAGCAAGATCAATCTCAGAACATAGTGGATACTAGCGATCAAACCCTAACAAAACTAACTCGATTACATGATAAATCTCATCCAACCCATCACCGTCCAACAAGCCTACAATGGAATTACTCACGCACGGTGGTGAGCATCATAAAATTGGTGCTGGAGGATGGTTGATGACGACGACGATGACGATCTCCACTCTCCGGAGCCTCGAACGGACTGCAGATTAGGTCTCCCGAGGAAGAACAGGAGGTGGCGGCGGCTCCGTATTATAAAACACGATGAGATATTCTCCCCTATTTTTTCTCCCCGAATACGAATATATGGAGTTGGAGTTGACGTCGGTGGAGGTCCAGGGGGCCCACAAGGTAGGAGGCGCGCCCTAGGGGGGGCACCCCCACCCTTGTGTCCAGGGTGTGGGCTCCCTCCGGTAGTTCTTTTCACTAGTATATTTTATATATTATGAAAATATTCTCCGTGCAATTTTAGGTCATTCCGAGAACTTTTATTTCTGCACAAAAATAACACCAAGGCAATTCTGCTGAAAAACAGCGTCAGTCCGGGTTAGTTCCATTCAAATCATGCAAATTAGAGTCCAAAACAAGGGCAAAAGAGTTTGGAAAAGTAGATACGATGGAGACGTATCAACTCCCCCAAGCTTAACCCATTGCTTGTCCTCAAGAAATTCAGTTGATAAACTTAAAGTAACAAAGAAAAACTTTTACAAACTTTGTTTGATCTTGCTGTTGCAAATATGTAAAGCCAACATTCAGGTTTCCAACAAAGATTATGAACTAACCATACTAAAAATAACATTTAGGTATCATGTTTAATCATATCAATAACATAATCAACTAGCAAGCAATAATAATAAATCTCGGATGACAACACTTTTCAAAACAATCATGATATAATATGATAAAGTGGTATCTCGCTAGCCCTTTCTGAGACCGCAAAACATAATGTAGAGGACCTAAGAAGATTAAGGACTGACTAGACATTGTAATTCATGGTTAAACAGATCCAGTCACACTCATACTCAATATCAATTAATAACAAAGCATATAAATGACAGAGGTGCTCTCCAACTGGTGCTTTTTATAAGAGGATGATGAGTCGGCAATAAAAGTAAATAGATAGGCCCTTCGCAGAGGGGAGCAGGGATTTGCAGAGGTGCCAGAGCACAAGTTTTTAAATTAGTGATGAATATATTTTTGAGCGATATACTTTCTTTGTCAACGCTACGACCAAGAGTTCTCAATATTTTCCATGCTACATACATTATAGGCGGTTCCCAAACAGAATGGTAAAGTTTTACTCCCCCTCCACCATCAAACACACTCCGCGGCTTATCTGAAACAACGGGTGCCGTCCAAACCAACAACAGTCCTGGGGGAGCTTTGTTTAATTATTTGCGATTTTGTTTTTGATCCTTTGATCACAGGACTGGGCATCCCGATTACCAGCCAATTTTTCGTGAATGACAAGCGGAGTCCACTCATCGTGAGAATAACCCACCTAGCATGGAAGATAAAGACAACCCCTAGTCGCCACATGAGCGATTTAGGTATGGTGGACTCATATGGAACAACTTTGGGTTTATGGAAGTGGATGCACAAGCAGTATTTTCGCTTAGTAAAGGTGAATGCTAGAAAGAGACTGGGAAGCGACTAGCTAGAGAGCAACAACGGTCATAAACATGCCTTGAGATTAACCAACATTGAGTGCAAGCATGAGTAGGATATAAATTAACATGAACATAAATATCGTGAAGGCTATGTTGATTTTGTTTCAACTACATGTGTGAACATGTGCCAAGTCGAGCCACTTAAATCATTCAAAGGAGGATACCATCCAATGATACTACATCACAACTATTTTAAAAGCATGTTGGCATGCAAGGTAAACCATTTTAAGCTCCTAGCTAATTAAGCATGGCATGAGTAACTATAATCTCTAATTGTCATTGCAAACATGTGGCATTCATAATAAGTTGAATCGGGAACGACAAGCTAATCATATTTACAAAAACAAAATAGGTCGAGTTCATACCAGCTTTTCTCCAGCTCAATCATTTCATCATATATTATCATTATTTCCTTTTACTTGCATGATCGAACAGTGTGAATAATAATAATAGTGCACGTCCATTGGACTAAGCTAGAATCTGCAACATCTGTTCAAAGGAGAAGACAAGGTAATACAGGCTCTTTGTTAGATCAACAATAATGCATATGAGAGCCACTAATCATTTTCATCGTGGTCTTCTCCACTAGACCCCCAAAGAAAAAGAAAGGAACTTCAAAGAAACGCACTGAAATGTTTTTGGAGTTTTTTTGTTTTCTGAAGAAAGCAAAACAAGAACGAGGAAAACTATTTACACGGGAAAGCTCCCAACTAACAAAAGAAGAACAAGAAATCTTTTTGGATTTTATTTTAATACTAACAACTACAAAGGAACTAATTAGAAAGAAAGGACAAAATAAAAGCAAGAAATATTTTTGGGTTTTCTATTTTTTTTTCAAACACACAAGAAGAAAGCAAAAATAAAATAAACTAACATGGATAATACAATGTAAAAGTATGGACATCGACAACTGGATTGAATATGTGATCATGACTGTAATGTCGGTGAGAAATACGTACTCCCCGAAGCTTAGGCTTTTGGCCTAAGTTGGTATATGCCCGTGGATCAAATTATCCGTCTCCTGGGTACTGAGGTGGATCTTGAGGGTTCCACTGGTTTGCGAGCTCCTGCGGATCCCACTGAAAGATTGGCTCGTGATAAGGATCAAGGGCTGGTGCTGGCTCAGGCACTGCGGGTTGTGGAAGTCGCCAAAATCTGTAGATGTCCTCGGGCCAAATAGTGTACTTTCCTGAATGAATATCAAACGAAGAAAGTGCAGGCAAAGTAATAGTCTAAAAAGTATTCTGACTGAATATCAAATTATAAATAAGCCGCTACCATGCTGTCATAATCTAAATAAATAGTGAGTAGCAATTTCTCATCTTTTTCATAATGCCTAATAGGTATCTCAAAGCGTCGAGCAAGACAAGAGGCGAAGATATTCCGAAAATAGGACCCTTAGTACGGTTTAAACTCAACCATTTAACAACCATATCACCCAAACTAAAAGTTCTATCACGAAGTAAAGCATGGCGCAAAATGGCAAGGTCAAGGGCACTAAGGCCTCCACTCTCTCCGCGACCAACCAAACATCTCCCGGAAATAATGAATATTAGCGTAAAACAGGGAAATGTAAACTTGCCACTCTCGCTTCTGACACCCTTCTCCTCCCCCTACGGTAACTGCATCAATAAAATCTTCCACATCTCTAGGACGTGGTTCATCGACGCTTCCTTCATAAGGTAGTTTGCATACCTCACAAAAGTCATAAAGATTCATCTCCTTATGCTCATCATATAAATCAAATTCTACCACGGGTGGTGATCTCCTAGCATGAGAATGCAAATTTTGCACAAAAGTACTAGTTAGGAGGAGATACAGATCACACTGGTCGCGGAAGAAGTTGGTGATGCCTGCATTCTCAGACAAATAATAGAAATCCTGATAAATTCCGGCCGCCTGTAAGAATACATCACATGGCCATTCACACACCCGAATCTCCGCGGCATGAGGAAGATTGTACTTGGGCTTCTCCTTCTCCTCATTCTCCTTTTCCTTCAAACCCCGGCTCGAGGAGCCTCTTGATAATCTCCTCATCATTTTCTTTCTCTGAACAATCTGAAATTTTTAGTGACTCAAAATAAAAGTGAACCAAACTCAACAAAATTGACATCGACTACTCCTACAAGTGTCTAGAAGCTATATCATGCATCAAAACTACTTTCGACCATATAAATTTGACATGCAAGCTCAAGAACAAGGTCACCATAGCAGCAAAAATTTGCAATAAATAAAGCTCTAGAACTAAAGCTAATTGGACCATTGGAGGAGTCACATACCGAATAACAATCCCCCAAAACAGTTTTGCAAATGATGAATTGAGCAAGGATATCGAAAATGGCAGCAAGATGAGCTAAAACACGGGTTTGAGCTGGTGGATGATTTTTCTGGAGGAAGAAGGAGAGGATGGGTGCTGGAATAAGTGGAGGGGGCCACATGGGGCCCACAAGGACAAGGGCGCGCCCATGGGGGGTAGGGCGTGCCCTCCACCCTTGTGGCCCACTGGTGCAGCCCCCTGGTGCATTCTCAGTGCCAAAAATCTTCAAAATATTCTACAAAAAATAACATTAAATTTTCAAGGCATTTGGTGAACTTTTACTTTCGAGACTTTTTTTTGTTGCATAGATAATTCGGAAAATAGACATATAGTACTATTTTTGCTTTATTTAATCTAAATAACATAAAGTAAAAGGTGGGTACATAAGGTGGTGCTCTCTGAATTCATCCATTTCATGCTCATCAAAAGGAACCCGTCAACGAGGTTGATCAAGTCTCATTAACAAACTTTTTTCGAATAACATAAAACTAGAGATTTTTCGAATAACACTAGGTTACCTCAATGGGGATATGCATGCCCCCAAAAATAAGAATATCATATTTCTTCATGACAGTAGGAAGAGGAAATTCAAAACCTCCGATAGCGATAGTTGAAATTTTTCCAATAGAATTGATGCTATTAACTTGAGGTTGTGTCTTCGGGGATTGTACCGTATGCTCATTACCATTAACATGAAAAGTGACATCACCTTTGTTGCAATCAATAATAGCCCCTGCAGTATTCAAAAAGGGTCTACCAATGATGATCGACATACCGTCGTCCTCGGGAATATCAAGAATAACAAAGTCCGTTAAGATAGTAACGTTTGCAACCAGAACAGGCACATCCTCACAAATACCGATAGGTATAGCAGTTGATTTATCATCCATTTGCAAAGAAATTTTAGTAGGTGTCAACTTATTCAATTCAAGTCTACGATACAAAGAGAAAGGTATACCACTAACACCGGCTCCAAGATCACATAAAGCAATTTTAACATAGTTTCCTTTAATGGAGCATGGTACAGTAGGTATTCCTGGATCCCCAAGTTTCTTTGGTATTCCACCCTGAAAAGTGTAATTAGCAAGCATGGTGGAAATTTCATCTTCCAGTATCTTTCTTTTATTAGTAACAATCTCTTTCATATACTTGGCATAAGGAGACATTTTAAGCATATAAGTCAGACACATACACAAAAAGACAGGTCTAATCATCTCACAAAAGCGTTCAAATTCCTCATCATACTTTTTCTTGGATGTCTTAGGAGGAAAGGGCATGGGTTTCTGAACCCATGGTTCCCTTTCTTTACCATATTTCCTAGCAATGAAGTCTCTCTTATCATAACATTGATTCTTTGATTGTGGGTTATCAAGATCAACAACAGGTTCAATCTCTACATCATTATCATTACTAGGTTGAGCATCAGTATGAACATCATTATTAACATTATCACCAGGTTCATGTTCACTACCAGACTGTGTCTCAGCAACAGAAATAGAAATATATTGGGATTCTCAGGTGTGTCTATAACAGGTTCACTAGAAATAGGCAAAGTCCTATCAGTTTTCTTTTTCTTTTTATTACTAGGACTAGGTTTATCAATATTAATTCTCTAAGAATCTTGCTCAATTCTCTTAGGATGTCCCTCAGGATACAAAGGTTCCTGATTTACTTTACCACTTCTAGTTGCGACCTTAACATCATTATCATTATTCTTATTATTCAACTCATTAAGCAAATCATTTTGTGCTTTATTAAGTACTTGTCCTACTTGAGTGGTAACCATGGAAGCATGTTTACTAATAAGCTTAAGATCATTAGCAGTTCTAGTCATATAATCACCCAAGTATTCAAGCGTATGAGCATTACGTTTCAATTGTCTACTAACATAAGCATTGAAGTTTTCTTGTTTAACAATAAAATTATCGAACTCATCCAAGCATTGACTAGCAGACTTATTATGAGGAATATCACCTTCATCAAATCTATAGAGAGAATTTATCTCTACTACCTGTGTCGGGTTATCAAGACCATGAATTTCTTCGATAGGCGGTAAATTCTTAACATCTTCAGCTTTAATACCTTTTTCCTTCATTGATTTCTTTGCCTCTTGCATATCTTCGGGACTAAGAAATATAATATCTCTTTTCTTCAGAGTTGGCTTCGGAGTTGGTTTGGGAAGAGTCCAATCATTATCATTACTCAATATATTATTCAATATTTTTTCAGCTTGCTCAACAGTTCGTTCCATGAAAACACAACCAGCACAACTATCTAGGTGGTCCCTAGAAGCATCAGTTAGTCCATTATAAAAGATATCAAGTATTTCATTTTTCTTGAGAGGATGGTCAGGCAAAACATTAAGTAATTGGAGAAGCCTCCCCCAAGCTTGTGGGAGACTCTCTTCTTCAATTTGCACAAAATTAAATATTTCCTATAAGGCAGCTTGTTTCTTATGAGCAGGAAAATATTTTGCAGAGAAGTAGTAAATCATATCCCGGGGACTACGCACACAACCAGGAGCAAGAGAATTAAACCATGACTTAGCATCACCCTTTAATGAGAAAGGAAACAACTTAAGAATATAGTAACACTACTTCAGGATGCTGCTAACGCGACACTACGATCAAAGACCCTTCGATGAAACTGTGTGCTATGCCATAATCAGAAACGGGGGTGTAAAAAACCGTCAAAAAGGTGCAAAACATTTGCGATGGAGGATGCATCAAACACGGTTCAGATTTTAGTTGCGTGAGCGATGCAGGGCATAAGGTTCAGTTCAATTAACTGTGTGCGATGAGGAGGAACAAAAGAAACGGGTAACCAGATGAAGGTGTGTGGGATATACAACATACGGTTCACTGGGATGAATTGTTTGTGATTAGGCAACACAAAGGAAATGGTCAGCCAGATTAAGGTGTGTGCGATATATGGCATGCGGTTCACTCGGATGAGCTGTTTGCGTTGAGGGATGAGAACAGAAACGGTTCAACTTAACAAGATGTGTGTGATACGCGGCAAACAGGTCTGAAATCGGAAACGTGTGCGAAGACCTATAACAACAAAGACGATCACTGCTAACAAGCCGTGTGTGTTGCGAGCAAACGATTACTGGTATACAATTGTGAGTGATTGATGAAAAAATCACCGACGGGTTCCATTGTTTAGTCTGTGTGTGATGTGATTTTCTTTGTCCACACAACATCTACGCTCTGTCTACAAAGCATCAACATATATATTTAAAAAGGCAGCATTGCATAACCAAATTAAGCATACAATTACACAAGTGACTACACACATAACATTTCCACACACCAAAGTAAGCAATTACATGCATACTAAAGTAAGAGAAACGAGGATCTAATCATCTACTTATTGTTGCGATGACGCTTGCCATTGCCATACTTCCGGCTGGATCCCTGGCCGTTTTGGGGAAGGAGGCACTTCCTCATGTCAAAGATCCGCCTGTACATGTCGTAGCTCATGTATGCCTCCTTGGTCGCGTACACGACGTGAGCTTCATCAAGTTTCTCCATCCAGGCCGAGTGCCAGGCACGCTTGTCCTTGTTGCACGAATCCTTCATGTCTCTATAGTAGGGGTCGATGATGGCCTCGGCGAGGTGAACCAGTGAGTCCTTCTCATGCTCCTTTCTGCCCCAGATCTTGTATTGGCCCTGGATGTCGACAAGATTCAGGCAGGCGATGCCCGAATTCTCGAGCGCCTTTACATTGATCGTTGGTGATGTCCACCGTAGAGAACATGTAGTGGGGGATGTTGACAAACCTAGTGAAACGCTCGCAAGGCCTTGTGGCCATGCAGTAGTGGTAGACGAGGACGTGGTGGCGCACGCACATCTAGGCGACGATGACCATGGGACGAGACCCGACACGAGCACGAGTGTATTCAAGGTCGAACCCGACCACCTTGTACTTCTCCTCAGCAAGCAACAACTCCATGACGTGGATGGAGTGCTCCACCCAGACCGGGTCGTTGGTGTACACCACCGAGAGGTCCATGAAGCTTCTGTGGTTGTCCACCATGACACGCATGGTGAACTGCTGCTCATTGCCGGCAACTGCTCGGAGCGCCATTGGAGCCGCGTAGGATACCCTCTAAGATTTTCTCGTGGTGGGTGTGCTTCTTGCAATGGTGGGGCACCATCGAAAGGTTGGCCGCTGTAATAAATGGGGACCGGCCGGCCTGTAATCATCACGTCTTGTCACAGCATTCATAGTGGAGGATTCCAGTGCACGCTTGACAACACCGCACCACACGCGTGGGTTCGAAGAGGCGCCAAATGTATCATGGGTGAGCCTGTTCCCGCGCTACCGCGCAGTTTACCGCTCAAGGTTCCCGCCTGGCTACTTTGGCCATGCGTCAGCTAGAAGTGGGACAAATCGTGGGTGTTTATTGGCAAAAACCTTTGTAAAAACGAAGTGTGTGGAATGACTTCGGTCATAAGTTTACCCGTGGGTGATAAGGTCAAAGTTACACAGAAGGGTGATGATGGACACTCGAGTGCGACAATTAATTCTGCGCTCTAGAGGGCACACGATGGAAGAAACCAACTGTGTCCAATAATGTTGAAGATCGCAGTTGAGTTAGCTATACAGATCGTGTGCTATGAGATTGACAAGGTAAACAAATTCGAGAATGGTTAATAAAATCTAAGACCATTGCATATTAAGGTCAAAATACTGCTGCCAATATACGAGTCTCAAATAATGCCATTTCAACGATTGTACCACAAAAGCTCGAAATATTACAAGGTTCAAATTTCAGAGTTATATGGCTCAAATTTGAAGATTACAAGGTTCAAGCTGATATTAGAAATGAAATTCAGCTCATCAGCTGCAAACTCTGATCCGCTGAACATGAATATCAGAGAGGTTCAAACTAATATTACCACTTCTTAGTCTGGTTTCAAAACCTCACAATTTTTGCAAACGGGCCAGCCACTGAGAAGTCATGTATGGTGTTGACACGATAACTTCCCATTACTCTGTCATTTGAAGTTCTAAAATGAAATTCAGCATTTTCGGAGCCTATTCCATTCTACCGTAGGCGCCGACGCTGATAAACAAACCATTCATTTTTGCAAAATAAATGTAGGGCAAACATCATTTCCTTCAGCACCCTTGCTGTGAGAACAAAGAACCTGGCAAATATAATCTCTGGTAAGGTCCCTCGGTAGGAGTTCAAAGTAATTTCCGAGAGATGCAGATCTAGGCATTCGACGTGATTGTTATATTCTATCACATTATCCACCAATGGGCCTAATCTTATCTGCAAAAGAAGAAAACGTGTTAGTGCATACATGCTATTTTGAACATTACTACAAGCCTATTTGGTTTGCAGGATATTTAAAATGCACTAACATGCCATCTTCGATCTGACATGATTAACATGGGCATTTGATTACATTCTAGAAAAATGTAGCCTTCTTCACAAGAGGTTGGAGTGGATGAAAAGTTCCCTAAGAAAACTAGTACATATGAATCCAGAGGAGAAATGCTTATTTATTTTAACCATATGGATCAAGCAACCAATATGGGGGGTGGAACATGTATGTACTAAAATCCTCCAAAAGAATCCTTCAAAAATCGTAGTACATTGTCATGGTAAAATTGGAAAAAGGTGTCACAAATTGAACTCCCTTATGGTTAACATTTAACAGGAAAGGAACATAACCTCGATATATAGCTTCTCCAGGCACAGGAATCATCTCAGGAAACTGACAACTTGCTCCAGGTTGGGGCCGATAGATTCTAGTGCCAAGACCTTCATTATGCGCAGTTTCGGGGTCAAGCTTGCCGGAATCATTTTATGAATGACAGACGACCAAACATTTTCAAAATTACAAATAATGTTAATTTGTAGAAGGAGAGGTAGAAGGTGGCAGCTGTACTTGAACGGGTGCGGATCCAATAACAAGTTTGGAATATTTGTCATCGAGTAGCCCGCCACTGTCAATTTCGGTGCAGAAATGACATTGATTCTTGTTGGACCTTCTTGATCAACTACAAGTAATCTCTCAAGTGCAGGTGTGTCCTCAGTGACCAGACCATGGTACACATCTTGTGATGTCTTCCTGCCGCACCAACAACACACATAAATAGTCCGGAGAGTCATGGAGGTGATGTGGAAGGTACTCAACCCATTGATCGCCTGAAGACGAAGGTACTCGAGTGCAGTACAACCACAGAGTAGGTGCTCCATGTCACCATTTGAGAGGCAGATGGCGACGAGCTCGAGGTGCTTCAGTCGTGGTAGAATAAGAGCGGGTGCGTCATTAAGGGAAGATGACAGTTCCTGAACTTGGCGACGCGCAGCGTGGGCGCGAGGCGGAGTGCGGACATTGGCAGCGACCGCATATGCCCATCATCAAAAGTGAGATCCTCGAGCTGATCTAGGGCGGGGGATCGGAACTAGTCGTCAAGCTTGGCTCGGTCCTTGCCATTGGAACGGAACTTGCCCATTCTAAGGCCTATGGTTGAGCAAAGGTGACTGTCTAGGATCTTGGAGAACGCATCAAAGCTTTTGCGATAGCCATGGCAGAGCTCGTGGGTGTCGATGAGGTCGAGAGGGCTGGAGTTCCATAGGGGGGCGCCATCGCCGGGAAAGGACGGTTGTCCGCGTCCCATATTTTATTGGGAGGAGGGAGATGATGAGTGTCAACATATCATCGGGGAGGCTGCTGATGAAGTCTAAGGCCTGCTGGAGTCGCTTGCGGTTCTAGCTCGCCCCGCCTCCGCTTGTTGGCAGTCCCATTCTCCACCTTCGGAGTCTCCTTGTCAGCGGCGCTTTCTGATAGAAATGGGAGTATTGGGAATATTTAGTTAAAACAGGGCAATAGAAAAGTGTATTGGTAACTTGAAGTTATTAGGTAGGAATATAGTAAGAAAAGGGAATAACAATTCGTTGCTTAAATACTACACAATTCATTTGACATTGCTGGGTAAGTCAACATGCGGATAATTGAAAAGAAAACCTACTTCAAACAAAGTCTGGACGGATGATTTTGTCGGGGAAGTTAGCATATATCACATGACCAGGCCCTTTTATGTGCAGTGCAATTTTAGTGCCAGCTTTCAGTACATAAAACTTAGATATTTCTTTCCAAAATCCAGTGTCAAAATAGGAGTCACCACGTTCATCAAGTCCTATAGTAGCAACGATTGTAAATCCATGGTTTGTGTGCAGTATGACATCCATGCAACCTTGATCTATGTAAAGGGAAAGATTGTTCACAACATAATCTGTTGCATAGCAAGGGATGCTCTCAAGAAAATGGTTGGATTGTTAAAGAAAATATGGTAAATGCAAATATGGGGCCAAACTGAAAGAACTATACAACAGTTCAAATAGAAGGGCAAAATTCTATAATTAAATAGATAGGGTAAACATGATGTCATGGAAATATGAGAGTAATCGAAAGAACAATACATCATCAATTTGCCTCATATAGAAATAAGAGGGGGGGGGGGGGAATCCCCTTTGACGTATATGGTGCATGTGGAACCTTTTATCCAAATGTAGCAATATTTAGAATATGTTCAGGAAAGTAGGCCATGCCAACCGATTTAGGGTGAGATTGAACATACCGCACGCGTCATCAAGCGATCTGGTACGGTGAGATGGAATCTCTGGCGGAGGTCGCAAAGTCCCGATGTGTCGATGCACTGTACAGTCTATGAATGAAAGAAAACCCTCAAATTAGCTCTAATAAAAATGAATTCAGGGCGATTTCCGCCGGGTGATTAAAGGAGGCAGATGAACTGGGATAAGAGATGAGATAATATCTCATTAAAATAGTTACCTTGTCATCCATAAGAAAGAACCCTCAGTACGACAGATTCCCCAACTGAGTCGAGCTGGGTCAACCGCGAGCAGCGTCGAGAAAGTCAATGGTGATAGGCGGCGGCAAGCGGAAGTGGCGAAATCTGGTGGGCTTTGTCGGCAGCCTGGCGGCGGTAGCAGGCTGATACGTCTCCAACGTATCTATAATTTTTATTGTTCCATGCTATTATTTATGAAGTCTTGGATGTTTAATGGGCTTTATCATTCACTTTTATATCATTTTTGGGACTAACCTACTAACCCAAAGGCCCAGTCCAGATTGCTGTTTTTTGCCTATTTCAGGGTTTTGCAGAAAAATAATATCAAACGGAGTCCAAACGGAATGAAACCTTCGTGAGAGATATTTTTGGAGAAAATCACGCCAGAGGAACTTGAGAACTATGTCAGGGGAGCCTCGAGTGGCCCTCGAGGGTGGGGGGCGCGCCCCCTGCCTTGAGGCCCACTCAAGCATCCCCCGGTGCCCTCCTTCTTCCTATATAAGTCCACGTACCCCAGAAACTCCGAAGACAGAGAGAAAACCCTAGCTTCTGTTCCCGTGGAGATCCCATCTTGGAGCCTGTTTCGGAGCTCCACCGGAGGGGGATCCATCACGGAGGCCTTCATCATCATCATCATCATCGCCCTCACCATGAGTTGTGAGTAGTTTACCACAGACCTTCGGGTCCATAGCTAGTATCTAGATGGCTTCTTCTCTCTCTCTGGATCTCAATACAAAGTTCTCCTCGGTCTTCGAGGAGATCTATTCGATGTAATCTCTTTTTGCGGTGTGTTTGTCGAGATCCGATGAATTGTGAGATTATTATCAAGGTTATCTATGAAAGATATTTGGTTCTTCTCTGAACTTTTTATGTGTGCTCATAATATCCTTGCAAGTCTCTTCGAATTATTGGTTTGGTTTGGCCTACTAGATCTATAGTTCTTGCAATGGGAGAAGTGCTTGGCTTTGGGTTCAATCTTGCGGTGTCCTTTCCCAGTGACAGTAGGGGCGGCAAGGCACGTAATGTATTGTTGCCATCGAGGATAAAAAGATGGGCTTTATATCATATTGCTTGAGTTTATCCCTCTACATCATGTCATCTTGCTTAAGGCGTTACTCTGTTCGTATGAACTCAATACACTAGATGCATGCTGGATAGCGGTCGATGTGTGGAGTAATAGTAGTAGATGCAGGCAGGAGTCGGTCTACTTGTCTCAGACGTGATGCCTATATACAATGATCATGCCTAGATAGTCTCATAATTATTCGCTTTTCTATCAATTGCTCGACAATAATTTGTTTACCCGCCGTAGAATATCGCTATCATGAGAGAAGCCACTAGAGAAAACTATGGCCCCCGAGTCTATTCTCAACATATCAATCTACATCTACTTTATTTTTACCGCTTTTATTTGCTGTTTTATTAAACTAAAAATACCAAAAATATAAACTATCATCTCTATCAGATCTCACTTTCGTAAGTGACCGTAAAGGGATTGACAACCCCTTATCGCCTTGGCTGCGAAGTTCTTATTTGTTTGTGCAGGTGCGAGGGACTCGCGCGTGGTCTCCTACTGGATTGATACCTTGGTTCTCAAAAACTGAGGGAAATACTTACGCTACTGTGCTGCATCTCCCTTTCCTCATCGAGGGAATACAACGCAAGCTCAAGAGGTAGCAAGAAGAATTTCTGGCGCCGTTGCTGGGGAGGCTTACGCAAAATTCATATACCAAGTACCTATCACAAACCCTTATCCTTCGCATTACATTTTTGCCTCTCGTTTTCCTCTCCCCCACTTCACTCTTGCCGTTTTTTTGCCCTTCTTCTGCGTGTGTTTACCGTTCGCGTGCCTCTTGTTTGCTTGTGTTGCTATGTGCCCTCGTTTAGCTTGCATCTTCGCTTGCTAAAGTATGAATCCTCATCCACTTGCTAATCTCTTTAAGAGATCCAATTATGTTGAACCTATTGCTAGTGATCTGCGTGCACTAGATTATCTTTATGGGGCTTTTCTTGAAATTTATGAATCTAAAAATTGTGAGGAATTGTTAAAAGAAAAGGTGATTCATGACAACTTGTTAAAAAAGAAAGCACGATTGCAATGCTAATGATATGCAAAACCCTAAGCTTGGGGATGCTAGTATTACTATGTCCACTACTTGTTGCAATGATCATGATTGGGGTGATGCTTCTTACGATCTTGAAAATTTATTTGAACCCCATGATGAATATGAGATTGATAATAATGTTTGCCATAATATTGAAAGTGGATTTGAAAGAGTGTCAACTTTTGATCCCACTACTTTAGATATTGATCATTCTTATGAAATTTTTGATAAAAGTGGGTTTGGAAAGGTCATGACTTTAGTTAATGTTGCTCCCACTATTTTGGAAGAATGTCAACTTCGTATGCATGTGGATCGTGTTGAGAATATGTTTTGTGATAGATATATTGTTGAATTTTCTTATGATCCTACATGCAATTATTACGAGAGAGGAAAATATGGTCGTAGAAATTTTCATGTTACTAAATTACCTCTCGTTATGTTGAGATTGCTATTGTTTCTTTCTTCTTCCTTGCATAGGCTAGATCTTGCTTGTCTTGATAATTTGTTTTCCTATAAAATGTCTATGCATAGGAAGTATTTTAGATGTGTTTGTCACATACTTTATGATGCTCTTTTCGTGCTTCAATTCTTATCTTTCTTGTGAGCATCATTGAAATATCGTGCCTAGCTAGGGGCGTAAAACAATAGCGCTTGTTGGGAGGCAACCCAATTTTATATTTTTGTTTTTGCTGCTGTTAGGGAATAAATATTGCATCTAGCCTCTGATTAGATGTGGTTTCATGTTTTGTTTAGTGTTTGTGCCAAGTAGAACCTTTGGGAAGACTTATGTGAAGTTTATATGATCTTGCTGTGAAAAACAGAATCGTTAGCGCTCGCTAAAATGGTCTTCAGATTTTACTGGAGCGTGATTTTTAGTTGATTCTTTTTGCAGATGATTGGTAGACAAATTCCGCAAATTTACCAATTTAGTTTTAATTTTTTGGAGTTCATAAGTAGGAGAATCCTGCAGATTACTACAGACTATTCTGTCTTTGACATATTCTATTTCTCGTGTGTTGTTTGCTTATTCCGATGCATCTATGAGTAGTATTGGAGGATATGAACCATAGAGAAGTTGTAGTACAGTAGATTTAACACCAATATAAACAAATAATGAATTCATTTCTGTAACTTTGAGTAGTGGTTTGCTTTCTTATACTAACGGAGCTCACGAAATTTTTTGTCTAAGTTTTGTGTTGTGAAGTTTTCAAGTTTTGAGTATTGCTTTGATGGACTATGGAACAAGGAGTAGCAAAGGCCTAAGATTGGGGATGACCATGGAACCCCAAGTAAATTCAAGATAATTAAAATCCTAAGCTTGGGGATGCCCCGGGAAGGCATCCCCTCTTTCGTCTTCATCCATCGGTAACTATACTTGGAGCTATATTTTTATTCGCAACATGATATGTGTTTTGCTTGGAGCGTCTTGTATAATTTGAGTATTTGCTTATTAGTTTGCCACAATCATCCTTGCTGGACACACCTATTTGAGAAAGTTAAATATGTCCTATAAATTGTTAGAACACTCTATGTGCTTCACTTATATCTTTTGAGTTGAATAGTTTTTGCTCTAGTGCTTCACTTATATCTTTTAGAGCACGGCGGTGGTAATATTTTGTAGAAATTGTTGAACTCTCATGCTTAACTTATATCTATTTGAGAGTCTATTAAAACAACATGGTAATGTGTTTAGGCTAAAGAAACTAGTTGTAATGCCCAGTATGAGATTATACCTCCCACGTGTCGAGGCACGACTTAAAGGCATAATATCATACTGGAATGATCTCAAGAATGGTATCTTTGCGCAACTCATGTAAAAGAGGGATTAAATTGCAAAAGAGTAGTTGGCTTACACTCGCCACGTCACACAATGCATTACATAAACATTCATCATCCAAATAACATCATAGTCCGACTACGGACGAAGATCCAAGTGAAAGATACCATAAATAAAGCCACAAGGTCTGATCGCCCCTAGTAGAAGCCACTACTGATCGTCGGGATAAGACATGTAGTATCGCCCACGTTCTTCGTCGAACTCCCAGTACAACTCTGTGCCATCACCTGTGTAGTTCACCATGGTACCTGCATCTGGTGTTGTGTAGAATCTGTGAGCCACGGAGGACTCAGCAATCCCCTTCCCGGGTAGCAAAACTATCTAAACCTTGGGTATGGAACAAGGCTGAAGAACAAGGTTGCAGCTGCACTAGCACTAGCTTACGTGTTTAGAGCGAGAAGATAAGTGCCACGAGCATCAAAGTGATCACAAAGTGATCCTATCTAAGCACGTCAAACTTAACCCCATCGTGTTCACTTCCCGAACCCCTTCGGAAAATGACCGTCACGGTTACTCGCGCTGGTAGTGTATTATGAACATGGTGTCAAGTTATCTACAACCGGATATTAATAAATTTCCATCTGCCACATAACCGCGGGCACGGCTTTCGAAAGATCAAACCCTGCAGGGGTGTCCCAACTTAGCCCATCACAAGCTCACGATCTGCGGAGTCGCAACTCCAAGGTGGGAAGACCCGAGTATTCTCGGAATCCCGTGCTCAAGATATTCCGACTAAGGTAAAACTAATCCAGCAAGACCTCCCGGCGTGCCGACACCCTGATAGTAGCCGCGCGTATCTCCTCTCAGGCCACGTCCGGATGGGTGATGCTACAGGTTTTTACCAGCCCTCGGGTTTCCCCAAGGTGGCCATGCAGGACCCCCAGTTTGGACCAACACTCATGTGGAGCACTGGCCCGGGTTGTTGATTAAGAAAAGGGTTTATAACTCCCTATGCAAGTTTTAGTTGTTAGGCAAATGTAAAACCAATGTTGGGCCTTGCTGGAAAAGCTTTAGCGCTAAGCGGGTTATAGAGGGGGGTCCATAAACCCCAACCGTGTTAGGGACGCAAAATCAAGGAACATAACACCGGTTTAAACGGTTCCTAGGGAGGCATGAGTGGAACAAAACACCAAGCAAGAGGCTTAGCCTTCCACCCATTACCAATATATATAGATGATTTGGTTTAACAGATTATATAGTGTGATATCCCAACAATAACTTCAACATGAAGCAAGAATCTCAAATCTTCTCCTGCAACTAGCAACGCTATAAGTGGGGCTGAGCGAAGCTTACGTAGCCAATCAAAGGTTTGCTAGGTTGGGTGGTTAGAGAGATTCATGGCTACAATAGGAGGCTGACAAACAAACATGGGCATCGAGGCAATAAGCTAAAGAGCGAGACATCTAGCAATAGACAAAGATAGTAATGATATCTGGGTCAGGTCATCTTGCTTGTTGAGTCGTCGATGGGATCGTAACCTTGATCCTCACACTCAACCTCGGTAAGAACCTCGTTCTCGGTCTCGGCTCCCGGCTCTACTCAACACAAGAACACAACAAGGCACAATATCAAACACGGTGCAATGCACAATCAACATGATGCAAGTATGATGTGCGTATGCATGTGGAAGCACTTGAACCTAAGGAGAAGATGATGGAGAAGGCATCATCTTGGAAAACCAAGCATGCCACTGGATAGAGGGGAAGATTTCGGTTGAAATCGATATAAAGATCGCCGGAAACGGACACACGGTTTGCAAAAGGCAAGCAAAACAATATTCACACAAAGCTGCAGATTACAGCCACATGGCATGTTTAGAGCAAGAAATAATTATGCTACATCACTCAAACATGGAGACAAAGGGCATGGATGTGAAGTAGACATGATACTTAACAATCATGAACTTAGAACACACCCAAAAACCTACTGGAACACAATTAACCAAGCATGGCAAGTTGCAATAAAATTATCCAGACTTAGTCAAAATCTGGGAAGGCAAAAACATCATCACGATGCTACCTTCGGAGGCACAAAACAACATGCATATCAACTCCACTAAGTATATAAAGATCATGGAAATGTAGTAGACATAGCATACAGCAAACAACTCCATTGGAGCAACTTCATAGGAGGCATGGATCAATAGCAACAAGCTACACCAAATTGATCATGCTGATAAAAACCCGACAGGTATAATTTATAGCAACTTGAGAGCAAGAAATAAATAAGCTACAACAGGCCATATGTGCAAGTAAGGGCATGGATGGATAGAGCATAACATGTAAAACAAGGAATGATCATTTGACATACCAAAACAAGCATGGATTTGAGTGAGGCATCAAGCAAACATAGCACCAGGTTAACAGATTTCAGACTTGGCAGTTTTTTCACTAAGTATAAAATAGCAACTTTGGCATGGCATGTTTACAAGCTTGTTTAAGTCACCTCAAGGCATATCATGGGAAGTGGATTGCACCACAGCAAAGACCATATGATGGTGATTCTAAAACATATTGGCATGTGACATGAAGATAAACACATCAATAGCAATGAGCAAGTCAAAAGAGCATCTCACAACAAGTTTCAGCACTTAACAGCCACATGCACTTTTGCAACAGAGATTAACATGGCAATATGACACCTAACATAAATGCTACAACAACCATCATGTAGAGCACTTCACAATGAACATTTTGACATATCATATGCTCCATTTGGATAAACATGCACAAAGTTATCATATCTCAAACATGGCAACAAAATTACAAGTAACAGCAGTTTTAAACATATAGCACTCTTGCCACGATGATTAGGTCATCAAGATGATCTCAAACAAGCATGCCACAGTGGAACAAAATGAAGAGCACATCACCACAAACATTTTGATATATTACACGCCCAAAACGGATCTACGAGCACGAAGTTACAGCCATGCAAAGGACGCAACAAAATATCAAAAACTGGGGACTTAGCAGTTTTTATACCTCACGAAAAAGTTAAACGGGATGGGATGAAGCGGGATGGAGAGATCCGGCCGGCGTGGGAGGCGTTTGGATGATGGAGCTGGTGGATCTGGTCCCAGTACCAGATCTGGATCGGAACGACCGGAGCTCCGGCGGCGGCTCGCCGGAGTTGGACGCCGGCGACCGGAGGTGCGGCGGCGGGCGGTGCTCTGCGGCGGAGGTGCGGCAGCGGGCGCGGTCCGGGGCGGCGACGGCGCGCACCCGAGGCGGCGGTGGCGGCGGTGCTGCGCCGGCGGCGAGTCGGCCGGCGGCGAGGGCCTGAGGGCGCCGACGGTGGGGATCCGTGGAGGCGCGGCGGCGGCGTACCACCGGAGGCGGCGGGGACGGAGTCGGGAGGCTGGGCGTCGGGCGCGGAGGCTTCGGGCCGGGCGGGCCTCCCGCGGGCCCGGCGGGCCCGGTCGGCGCGGGTGGAAGCGGGCGGCGGTGGGGCCACGTGGCGTGATGCCACTGGCTGCGGGCGGCGGCGGCTTCGGACACGTCCGCCCGGCACGGATTCTGAGGCGGGGCTGGAGGTAGGAGGAGACTAGGGTTTTGTCCCAAATTGGACGTGGGGGACGTTTTTATAGGCATAGGGAGCTAGGAGACTCCAAATGGGGTGCGGTTTTCGGCCATACGTTCGTGATCCGACGACCGAGAGGATGGGAGTGGTTGTGCTGGGTTAGTGGGCTCTTGTGGAGGGGGTCTTGGGCCATAAGGAAGATGTGCTTTTAGCCCACTAGGTTAACCGTTGGAGTACCAAACGAACTCCAAACGCGATGAAACTTGACAGGCGGCCTACACGTACCAAAACAACAACGCACGACAAGTCTCACCTCATTCCGGGAACGTTACACGCCCGCACACGAAAGAAGGACTCGGGGGTGCCACGGGCACGTGTGTGAGTGTCGGAACTCGAAACGGACAACGGGAAGAGGCGAGTTGGACCGGGTGCAAGTGACAACACGAATGCAATGCAATGCACATGATAACATGACATGGATGAAATGCACACACGCACACGACAAAACGAAGAAACCCGAAATGAAAGAAGAGCCCATAATGGAATTGTTGAAGTCAATGTTTCATATATTGCCATAAATGGAAGGTGTTACATCTGGGGCATTACACTAATCTTCACATGATAAACATCCAATGTCAATGTAGTAAAAAATTTCACACCAAGTGCATTGGATAGAATGAGATGTTGGATGCTTGATAATTGTTTTGAGATATGAGGATAGTGATATTAGAGTCATGCTAGTGGAGTTATTATGAAATTGAGAAATACTTGTGTTAAGGTTAGTGATTCCCGTATCATGCACGTATGGTGAACCGCTATGTGACGAAGTTAGAGCATGAGGTATTTGTAGAGTGCCAACCTTTGTGTGGAGGTCGGGGGCGCGCGATGGTTAACTCCTACCAACCTCCCCCCTAGGAGCATGCATTGATTGCTTTGTTTTGATGACTCGTAGATTTTTGCAATAAGTATATGAGTTCTTATGACTAATGTTGAGTCCATGGATTATACGCACTCTCACCCTTCCACCATTTCTAGCCTCTCTTGTACCGCGCAACTTTCGCCGGTGCCATAAACCCACTATATATCCTTCCTCAAAATAGCCACCATATTGTTCCTCAAAATAGCCACCATACCTACCTATCATGGCCTTTCCATAGCCATTCCGAGATATATTGCCATGCAACTTTCCACTGTTCCGTTCATATGACACGCATCATATTGTCATATTGCCATTGCATGATCATGTAGTTGACATCGTATTTGTGGCAAAGCCACCATGCATAAACTTTTCATACATATCACTCTTAATTCATTGCATCTCCCGGTACACCGCCGGAGGCATTCATGTAGAGTCATACTTTGTTGTTGTAATATCAAGTTGTAATGAAAGTGTGATGATCATCATTATTAGAGCATTGTCCCAAGGGAGGAAAGGCTAAAGTTATAAAGCCCCTCCACAAAAAAAGGAAAGGCCAAAAAAAAGAAAGGCCCAAAAAAAGAAAAAAAGAAAAAAGGAAAAAAAGGAAAATAAAAAGGGACAATTGCTACTATCTTTTTCCACACTTGTGCTTCAAAGTAGCACCATGTTCTTCATTGTAGAGAGTCTCATGTTTAGTCACTTTCATATACTAGTGGGAATTTTCATTATAGAACTTGGCTTGTATATTCCAACGATGGGCTTCCTCAAATGCCCTAGGTCTTCGTGAGCAAGCAAGTTGGATGCACACCCACTAGTTTCTTTTGTTGAGCTTTCATTCATTTTTAGCTCTAGTGCATCCGTTGCATGGCAATCCCTACTCACTCACATTGATATCTATTGATGGGCATCTCCATAGCCCGTTGATACGCCTAGTCGATGTGAGACTATCTCCCTCCTTTTTGTCTTCTACACAACCACCTCTATTCCACCCATAGTGCTATATCCATGGCTCACGCTCATGTATAGCGTGAAAGTTGAAAGGTTTGAAAAGATGGAGTATGAAAACAAATGCTTGGCTGAAATCGGGGTTGTGCATGATATGAATATTTTGTGTGATGAAGAGGGAGCATAGTCAGACTATATGATTTTTTAGGGATAACTTTCTTTAGCCATAGTATTTTGAGAAGACATGATTGCTTTGTTAGTATTGCTTGAAGTATTGTTATTTCTTATGTCAATATAGACTTTTATCTTGAATCTTTAAGATCTGAACATTCATTCCACAATTAAGAGAATTACATTGAAAAACTATATTGGTTAGCATTCCACATCAAAAATTCTTTTTTTATCATTTACCTACTCGAGGACGAGCAGGAATTAAGCTTGGGGATGCTTGATACGTCTCCAACGTATCTATAATTTTTTGATTGTTCCATGCTATTATTTATGAAGTCTTGGATGTTTAATGGGCTTTATCATTCACTTTTATATCATTTTTGGGACTAACCTACTAACCCAAAGGCCCAGTCCAGATTGCTGTTTTTTGCCTATTTCAGGGTTTTGCAGAAAAAGAATATCAAACGGAGTCCAAACGAAATGAAACCTTCGCGAGAGATATTTTTGGAGAAAATCACGCCAGAGGAACTTGAGAACCACGTCAGGGGAGCCTCGAGTGGCCCTCGAGGGTGGGGGGCGCGCCCCCTGCCCCGTGCCCCCCTCGAGCATTCCCCAGTGCCCTCCTTCTTCCTATATAAGTCTACGTACCCCAGAAACTCCGAAGACAGAGAGAAAACCCTAATTCCACCGCCGTACATTCTGTTCTCGTGGAGATCCCATCTTGGAGCCTATTCCGGAGCTCCACCGGAGGGGGATCCATCACGGAGGCCTTCATCATCATCATCATCATCGCCCTCACCATGAGTTGTGAGTAGTTTACCACAGACCTTCGGGTCCATAGCTAGTATCTAGATGGCTTCTTCTCTCTCTCTCCGTATCTCAATACAAAGTTCTCCTCGGTCTTCGAGGAGATCTATTCGATGTAATCTCTTTTTGCGGTGTGTTTGTCGAGATCCGATAAATTGTGAGTTTATTATCAAGGTTATCTATGAAAGATATTTGGTTCTTCTCTGAACTTCTTATGTGTGCTCATAATATCCTTGCAAGTCTCTTCAAATTATTGGTTTGGTTTGGCCTACTAGATCTATAGTTCTTGCAATGGGAGAAATGCTTGGCTTTGGGTTCAATCTTGCGGTGTCCTTTCCCAGTGACAGTAGGGGCAGCAAGGCACGTATTGTATTGTTGCCATCGAGGATAAAAAGATGGGGTTTATATCATATTTCTTGAGTTTATCCCTCTACATCATGTCATCTTGCTTAAGGCGTTACTCTGTTCTTATGAACTCAATTCACTAGATGCATGCTGGATAGCGGTCGATGTGTGGAGTAATAGTAGTAGATGCAGGCAGGAGTCGGTCTACTTGTCTCGGACGTGATGCCTATATACAATGATCATGCCTAGATAGTCTCATAATTATTCACTTTTCTATCAATTGCTCGGCAGTAATTTGTTTACCCGCCGTAGAACATCGCTATCATGAGAGAAGCCACTAGAGAAAACTATGGCCCCCAGGTCTATTCTCAACATATCAATCTACATCTACTTTACTTTTACCGCTTTTATTTGCTGTTTTTATAAACTAAAAATACCAAAAATATAAACTATCATCTCTATCAGATCTCACTTTCTAAGTGACCATAAAGGGATTGACAACCCCTTATCGCGTTGACTGTGAAGTTCTTATTTGTTTGTGCAGGTGCGAGGGACTCGCGCATGGTCTCCTACTGGATTGATACCTTGGTTCTCAAAAACTGAATGAAATACTTACGCTACTGTGCTGCATCTCCCTTTCCTCTTCGAGGGAATACAATGCAATCTCAAGAATTAGCACAGGCATCGAGCTAAGTGTTTACCACCGTGATAGGCGGCGCCATGGCATAGACGCGAAGGAGCTTGTGCAGGTGTGAATGGGGACCGGTGGGGGTGGCAGACGGGGTGAGGGTTTTTGTGACGTGGGGATGGTGAGGGTTTTCTTTTTTCTTTTTTGAATTGAGCGGTGAGGGTTTTCCGTCCCACAAAGAATTTAGGAGGCGATGGTTTGCTAGAGCGAACTGTGTGTGATTGACGCAATAGGGAAAATGAAAGTCATTACACACGGTTCAATTTTTGGGAACCGTGTGTGATTGACGCAACATGCAAAATGTAAGTCATTGCACACTGTTTCATTTTTGGGAACCGTGTGTGATTGATGTACTACCTCCGTCCTGGTTTATTGATCCCCCTTTGTAATTTTTACCAAATTTTGACCAAATATTTAACTAAAAAATGTTTATGCATGCCACAAAAAATTATATCATCGAACACTATGCTCAAATACCCATCCAATGATATAATTTTTGCCGACCTGCACTAACATTTTGTTAGTTAAACCTTTGGTCAAAATTTAACACAAATTACAAAGGGGGCCAATAAACCAAGACGGAGGTAGATTCCATCAACCGAACTAGTTGCATCCATATCCCAAGGTTAGACATAAGTAAACATAGATTAAACATACTCAGACATAGATAATAAGCGTACACATACACAAGCATAGTTCAAGCATCATTAAACATTGCTCAAGCATACATAGTTCGATCGCACATCTCATCTCACATGCCGGCACGATCTTGAAGCTTCTCCAGGTACTCGACGTACACATCGTGCTCCACCCTGCGAGAATACTTCTCCTTGAAGGAGCCAACGGCCCATCCTCTTGCATGCGCCATAACACTTTGATATGCGTCATGAAGCTTGTGGTAGCAAAATGGGCATCGATAGCCGCCGTTCCAGGTCCTAATACACCTGTTATGCATTCCCGCATAAAGCTCCCTCATGATTTGCCTCTTGTACCTCCTCTGGACATCTTCATCCTCACTGTCCACATCGTCAGACAGCACCTATACAAATAGTAAAAAATGTGGTGTCAAATTAATGGCTACAAACTAATCTCTAGCGAACATTTGGCAATTGCCCAAAATAGGCATCAAATCAACGATTACATGCCATGAAGTAGGATTAGGAATTTATGGCTATTTATTTATACATATCCAGAGATTATGGTTTGATTTTTAAGCACATTTGTCTATGTACATACCAATCTTGAAGAAAATAATGGCACAAACATATGTAGGTCATTCAAAATCAATTGTCAAGTCCTGGCTAGGAATTATTAGCACGAACACTAACCCTAGTCGGATTACTAGCAGAAATCATTTGCACAGATGAAACAACGAATCACTTATCACTTGTACCATTCAAACAATCAATACACTACACGGATCTAACGAAACTTACTCAGATTTCATGGATTGGGAGAACATAACCATAGGATTTCTATTCCAAAAAGGGGGAGGCATGAGTAACTAGAGACCCTATGATCTATTTGACACATAAATGGGTATAGATGACTAACTAGTTGTCCGTCGTCGTCGGATTCATCGCCGGAGTGGTCGTCACCGGAGCCGTCGCCGGGGTCATCACCAGAGTCGGTGTGGAACTCCGCTTCCGGCTGTGGAAGCTCGACGCCGTCGACGACATCAGGGTGCAACGATAACTCGCCGGTGGTGACGGCAACCTCTGTCTCCATCTCCATGCCGTGCTCCGGCGCTTTAGCAGTCCTGACATCGCCACTCCCTCCGATGGGGCGCTTCGGCAGCATCCTCATACACTGATGGCTTTGAGGACTGAGAGTCGCGTCGAAGATGCAAGCAAAGAGAGAGGATTGTGTGTGTGTGTGTGGCGAGGATGGGGGGTGCGGACGCTCGGGTGCACCATTAATATGGAGTAGTGGGAGTTGTGGGAGAGAGGCGGGCGGCGGTCAAACCGATGGCTCGCCTCCCGGTGAGCCTGTGCACCGGACTGCTGGCATGCCTACCAAAGTTTCACACAACTACTCGCCCCTCCCCATGACACTGCGCAACGAGCACGCCTCCGTCAATTCACACACCTGCACGCACGCCTACCTGTCTGCCTGCGTGGCGGACTGCTCGCATGCGTCCCGTCAACTCACGCCTTCTCTCACGGCACACGGGTCGTGCGGCGGCACATATATTGTTTTTCTATTTGGATGATTAATGTTGCCGCTTTATTGCTTAACCGAAGCATGACACGTATCCATTGTTGGTCTAACGCTCACGGTTCGAATAGATAATCCGTTTGGGATATTGGTTCCCAATTATTAATAATCTCCCGTTTGTAATTAGATAAAGATTACATCAAAACTGGTCTCAAATTAGACAAAAAAAGCACAATGCCACTTTGTATTGGTGTCCACATGACAACACGATAAGTTTCATGAACTTCAAATAAGTTTTGGATGTACTCGAATTTAAAAATCAAGATTCTCAATGTTTGAAATTTGTTGCACAGGGAGTAAACATGTACCCAGTGAGATACATGTGTTTTTGCAATCCATTTAGGTGCACTATCACGTGTGCATGTAGCTCAAATTTGATTTCTGCACATTATACCCGTAGAAAATCAATCAATTAATGTACTAAAACGTCTTAATGATCTCTGTGATTTTTTGAAATTAAAACGTCTCTCCTTTGGTAACATATGTTCACCGCGGGATAATTAATTTAACATGCATCGTAGTTGCGGTGGGGGTTCGCGGTGTGTGTGTGTGTGTGCGTCCGGGGGTGGCGGGTGGCTCGTAGTACACTACGAGTTGTGAGCCACCGTGTGGGTTGGCCGTTTTGTTAGGCAGGTCTGTGCCACATCAGAGTCGTGAAATCGTTATTTAAAACATTACACAACCCTATCATACATACATGTTTTGGCCACATGCAGTCGATGGTTGTCCTACATGACACTCGATACTCGCATGTGACACTTTCTATGGGCCCGCGAGGTCGTCGTCCGTCACTTTGACGAACAGCCGGTAGTGAGGTTAATTTGACCAGTAAGGTAGAATCTTTTCTGTTTGTGTTATGGTGGGATATAGTACGCGTCAAAGAGGTGGGAGGGGACTAGCATATATAGTATGCATACTCGTCCGTGAACAAGTACACCTCACTCAGTGTTGGGACTTTTTTGTTTCCGAGGCACGTGCCGCATCAAAATTGTGAGATTGGCTATTCAAACATCACACAACACCTCTTTGGGCCACATGCATGCACGCGGTGGTTATCCTAGCTAGCTAGGACACTCACGTGTGATGCTTCCATCTGTGGGCCCACGAGGCCATCGTTGATGCATGCATGCATCACTTTGACCTACATCGGTAGAGGTTAATTAATTTCACCATTGATGAGTATTCTTTTGGGTTGTACATATTACGGCGGGAGCATATAGTATGCGGTGAAGAGGAGGGAAGGGGACCATCATATGTAGTACGCTTCATGAACCTCGCTCTGTGTGGGTGCATGGTTTACGGTTTTTGAGGCATGTGGCACATCGAAGTTGTGCATTTTGGGTATTCAACATATATATGTTTGGCCCGCATGCAAAGCGGTGGTGGTTGTCCTCTCGCACCCACTTAAGCGGTTATGAGCGATATCGATGCTTTCCATTAGTGGGCTCGCTTGGTCCATCACTACTTTTTGCCTGACAACAAGAGAGGTTAATTTGACTTAGGAGGGGATTGTTATCTTTGCTTGTAATATGGTATATATATATATATATATATATAGGTCATGCTCTGGGATGACATGCATGCATGATACAGTTTGAGCACACACACATGCATGTGTATGCATGAATCCCTCCCATCGAGTTTAAGTGGCTAGTACAACGACACATCATGAACCAATCTCACTCTGTGTGGGGAGCTAGTGTCGATTTTTGACGCACGCGCCACATCAATGTTGTGAAATGGTATTCAAACATGAACGCACATCACCTCCATACATATGCATGTAGTGGTTGCCTTCGAATGGTACACTCCCTCGCGTGGTTACCGGCGACAAGCCTATATATTCGTGGGCCCGCGTGGACATCCGTTATCACCTTGACCAACAACAAGATAGGTTCCATGTCGGATTCTCCATTTGGTTTGTATTATCGTAGTATAGGTCATGACGAGATTCAGACCTTAAGTTTGAGCGCATATACTATGCACGCATGAATCCCCGTCGTTGGCTTGAAGTGTGGTGTAACATACATATGCATCGTCAACCTAACCCTCCCTCAGTGTGGGGATTTCTAGTTCGAAATCACGGTGCCACATCAAAGTTGTTTCATTTTACTCAAAAACACACCTCTTCATACATATGTTTGGGCCACACACGTGCAGTGGTTGTATTCGAGTACTAGCTACTTGCGTGATTATTGGCGAGCTAGCCCATCTCTAGGGTCGCATGGACGTCCATCACTTTGACCAACAACAAGGGAGAGGTTGTACGACCAAGGTGCATTATTCTTGGTCCGTTTTACGATCCATCTTGGTGAGATACGCCTCTCTGGCCCGCCGACTGAAAGTGTGTGTGTGTGTGTGTGTGGGGAGGGGGGTTGCTACTTGGCACTTTGCTAGGTGAACCTCAGTTGGGGGCATGCATTCATAGCTTAGGATTCTCTTCGTGCTGACACGAGGGAGGGGGGTTGCTAGCTACTTCGTACTTTGCTAAGTGAACCTCGATT
>LR738712.1:99832835-99938179 GCA_902687465.1 Secale cereale
AAGCAATACCGTGCGCTTCGCGAGATAGGTGTGCCACATCGAAGTTGCATTTGGTATTTGAAAATCAAACCACCCTTTTCATACACAAATTTGGTCCACATGCAATTGTGTTCATTTTCAGACCCTCTCCCGCGTCATTTTTTGCCAAATTTATGATCATTTTAGATAAGTCGGATGACGCAGCACATATCGTTCACTCAAACTAAGCATGTGCCACACCGGTGCCCCTTTCACGCACACATCCGCACAGTACGTTGGGCTCCACGAGGCTCCCCCTCTCAAAAATATCTGCCTGCCTCGAGGGTTTTTCTGTTTCATAACACACGGTTGTTATCTCTGGACTGTGTGCGATGTTTCTTGTTCCCAATCCTGCCTGTATCCCTATAAAATATCTACCCGCCTCGAGGGTATTTCTGTTTCATAACACACGGTTGTTATCTCCAGACCGTGTGCGATGTTTCTTGTTCCCAATCCCGCCTGCATCCCTAGAAAATATCTGCACGCCTCGAGGGTTTTTCTGTTTCATAACACACGGTTGTTATCTCCGGACTGTGTGGGATGCACTATCACCAAAATTTTCAATAGCCCCGTCATTTCACTCCCGCGTAGTAAGATTTTCAGTGCCCGCGTCATTTCCTCAAACACCCCCACCCCCCTCCACACACACACACCAAAACCTCCTCGAGCGTGTGCGCGCACACACACCCCCTCCCTCGCTCGAAACCCTAGCAAGGTCCCCGCCGCCACCACCGCAAGGCCTCCATTGTCAATATCTGTCGGTTTGCCCGTGCAGCTTACCCGCCGATATCCATACCCAGACTGCCCTGAGTTTCTTAGATGACGCCTGGCAAACGCCCCCTTTCCCACAGATCCCCATCCCCCACTCCAGAGCGTCGCAGCCTAAGCCTGGCTACGCTTCCCATGGAGCTCGAGGAGCGAGTGGCCCAAAAGAGGTGTATCGCGGTCACTTCTCCCGACGTCGTCGAGGAAGCCGACGGCCATTACTGGCGGCAGGCACTCAAGCAGCGGGCTAGAGTATGCGGGCATGTCTCGGCCGCTGGCTACGACATTGAGCTCATCGAGAGCGACGACCTGAGGCGGGCTATGTCACAGGTTAAGTGGCCCACCCCAACTGCATGGGTTCAACCGCCGTCGATCTCATCCATGGCCCCGCCGCTGATCTCCTCTTGCCATCCTACATCGCCATCGAGCCCCTTTTGCCATTTCTAAAGGACACGTTCTGCGACGCTGGCTTGGGATCCACAGCTTCCAAGTTAGACCTCATTGACGACGACCACGAGGAGGGCACCCTCTCCCACTCATCCAAGTGGAAAGAGCCCATCTTCTCTTCCAAGGGGAAAGCGCCCGTCTGTAACATCAAGGAGGGCACCCTACACTCGTGCTCTTCCAAGGGGAAGGAGCCCATCTGTGACAACATGGAGCGCATCCAAGGTCCGTGCTCTTCCCACGGGAACGAGCCCATCTGTGACAGTGAATAAACCCATGATTTTTTTGCCGTGCCTCTTCACAGGGGGAAACCCATGATTTGTTTTGTTGAGTCCCTTTGGTAGTGTAGTGAGAATTTGTCCAGTTTTAATTGCTATATCTGGTTGTTTGCAGTATGCCTTGTTTATTTCAGTTGTTCACAATGTGATGCTCTATACGTGCTATTATTTACTGTGCAGTACATTTCATCAATCTAGTTTTAAACATACCGATAGGAATGCATATATTTGCTTGCTGTTAAGCCTGTTATAGCTAGCATATGCCTCTTTTAAAGTTTTTTGATTGTTCGGTTGTTTGTAGTTAGCATATGTTCAGTTTCAAATGCTATCTTTGGTTGTTCGTTGTATGCCTTGTTTATTCCAGTTTCACAACGTGATGTTCTATATGTGCAAGTATGGACTGTGCAGTTCAATTTCATAACTACCAGTTTCAACAATACCACTATGAATGACTACATTTGGTTGCTGCATCTTGTAGTTAACACGCCTTTCCATTTTTATTTTACCATAACCAGTGTACTTAGACCGGCACAATACCAGTTTGAATGACTATGTTTGCTTGTTGTTAAATGTTAGGCCTTTTGCAGTTAGCACACCTTTCCACTTGTTTTGCTTTACTAGCGTGCTTAAACCTGCACACTGAAGCTATCTTTTGGAGATTATTTTGTCTTCCATGTATAATTTTGGTTGATGTTTAGCCTGTTGTGCTTAACATGCTTCTCAATGTACCTACACAGGACAATTTTGGGAACGACTGTTGTTTTCCATCGAGGTTAGTTTCATCCCATGGCTTATATCTGCTCACTGTTCAAGATATCGGTAGCTGGTACCATATAGGCCGGGGGCTGATAAGGGACTAATCGGCGAATCGGACTTTTAACTGAATATATCTGCAACCCATTTATCGTTAGGTTAACTAGGGCCATATGTAATATATCTGAAGCTACAAAGCAACATGCACTGTACTTACTGTCTAAATATGTAATCCTAGGCTACATAGCAATAAGGAAGAGTGTTACCTTAATGTTCTAATAATGTCTAGATATACGTAGAAGAGCAGCAGCAGCAACAACAACAACAACACAACCCTGTTTGGATACTCAACTTAGCTAGAGGTTAGAGTTAGTTTCTAGCTCATGACTAACCCTGAACTAACTCCATCCAAAGACTTGTCTGGATGGTAGGGTTAGATTGATACTAAATGCACTAGGCGAACTAGCTCCAATTAGCACCTCTTGGGTTGGATAGTTTTTTTGGGTGGGTTATAGATGCAACTAGCTCAAACTAGCCCTCATGTTTAGATATACTTTAGGTCTATTTGAGCCCGAACTAGCTCAAACTAACTGTAACCTATGGATACAGCAGCAGTTAATCAGCCGATAATTTGTAAGAATGCACTAAACTCCTTCCGGCCCATAATATAAGATGTTAATTTATCTAATATGTGAGTATATTGGATGTTATAAGATACTCCCTCCATTCCTAAATATTTGCCTTTTTAGAGATTTCAAATGGAGTACCACATACAGATGTATATAGACATATTTTAGAGTGTAGATTCACTCATTTTGCTCTGTATGTAGTCACTTGTTGAAATCGCTACAAAGACAAATATTTAGGAACAGAGGGAGTATTATAAAAGAGTGTTGTACTACATCATTGTGCAATTGCTTTTTAGCTTCTGATATTAACTTGGTGCTTTTAGGTACATATGTCATTGGTAAAGATCCGCACTTCGACCCTTTCTACATATGGGGCAATGAGATATCGATGTACCAACATCAAGTGAGGAAGCTGATAAAGATTGTTAAGAAAATGGGTCCAAAGATGGCAATTAAACTATTTGTTTACACTTTATCCAACACAACAGCGAACTGCGGGTTGGTAAGTAAGAACTCTGCAGCCTTCTTTTTACTGCCCATAATGAGTTGTGTTAGATGACAATGTCTGAATATTTTTCCTTTGTAGTGGTTGCCAAAGCAGTTTACTCAAGATTACCTCTCGAACTACATGATTGGTGGGCATGCAAAGGTTAAAGTATTTCTACCACAACACGATGATTATCTAGATGTTTTCATGAAGATCGGGAAGGATGGGCGGTCGGCCATCACAAGGGGTTGGACTAGAGTCGTGCGTGCCTTCTGCATGGAGGAGGGCACAATATGGGCATTCCGCTTCACCTTGTTCAGCAACCAGAATGTATTTCACATCTTTCTTTACCGTCTTTAATAGTACAAGTACACAACTGTAGTTCATCATTCTTTATTTGGTTCTTATGTAATGCTTGAACATATGTACCTATGAATCGAATAATGCATTGGTTGTTTGAACCTGATGGATATGAATAAAGCTGTAGCATACATTCAAATTCAAACTCAAATCCGGTACAATTTGAAATAGCAACAATTAAATTACAATGAAATTACGCTCTCCAGGTTGTTACGGTACACACGGTTGGTAAAACACAAATGTTTGCGATATACACCATAATCCGAGATGGTTCACAGAGAGGAAACGTGTGCAAGCAAGCACACAGTTGCCGTTTGCAAAGTGTGTGCGATGTCAAACAATATCACAAACGATGCGGGCAAACTAAACGTTTGTGTTAGTTGCCTTATCGCACACGATTTGCAACCATGAAATGAAGTATGCATCGTAAACGGTGCACCACAGAATAGTGTGTGCGATAGTTGTCGTGTATGATGATGTTACGACGGTCCGACGTTTCGTAATCCTGTCTGACACTCGTACGACGATTAGCTAATCTTGTTAATTACTTATCGCATATGGTTTGGGAAAAGCGAATGTGTGTGATTATATGCTTATCATACACGATCTATAATAGTGAACCGTTTGTGATGGACCGCGCATTGTAAACGTATCACCACAGAATACCGACTGCGATAGCAATGCGAGCAGAAACGAGTACAAGTATTGTACGGCCCCTATCCCCGACGGTTTCTGAGTCGTGTGGGAAGGGCTCCCCTATCGCCGTCACTCACTAGGCAACGGTTCCAAATGCCATCGCGGAATGGGGTTAAAAACCGTTTGTATAGCACTGACGCGTACTAGTGTAATAACGATTTTTTCCTCTTGAGCAAATAGGGTGCCTATATCATTTAATTTAGTAAGATGTGCCACAACAATTTAGATTCATAACCATGAAAAGGATCAGATTCAACTAAGGTAATTAACTCAGGATCAACAGAGAATTCATAATCCTTATCAGTAACACGGATAGGTGAAGTAGCAAATTGAGGATCATATTGCATTCTAGCATTCAAAGATTTTTCTTTCCACTTGCGTAATAATTTCTTAAGATCATTCCTGTCCTCACAAGCAAGAAAGTCTCTAGCTACTTGTCCCTCCATAACATATACCTCAGGCACTATAGGCAATTCATACCTAGGGGAAGTAGGTCTAACATATGTTTCAAAGTTTTCAGTATCAATAATTTAATCAATTTCAGAAATATCATCATCTTCAGCATAATCATTAGTTCTAGCTCTAGGAAGATGCACATCAAGTAATTCGCCCAATGGCACCATTTTATCAAATATTGTAAAAGCATCATAAGCATCATTCATAGCAGAAGTGGCATCATCAATATCATGCGACATATCAGATTCAATAGCAGGTGTAGGTGTCGCAAGTTAACTAAAAACAGAAGGAGAATCAAGTGCAGAGCTAGATGGCAATTCCTTACCTCCCATCGTTCTAGATGGAACGATCTTGGTTATATCATCCTTCAGATGCTTCATAGTGATCAGTAGATATAAATCCCAAGTAACTCAGAGAATTGAGCTATGCTCCCCAGCAACGGCGCCAGAAAAAGGTCTTGATAACCCACAAGTATAGGGGATCGCAACAGTTTTCGAGGGTAGAGTATTCAACCCAAATTTATTGATTCGACACAAGGGGAGCCAAAGAATATTCTCAAGTATTAGCAGCTGAGTTGTCAATTCAACGACACCTGGAAAACTAAATATCTGCAGCAATGTGTTTAGTAGCAAAGTAGTATGGAAGTAACGGTAACAGTGGCAAAAGTAACAGTAGCAGTTTTGTAGTGATGGTGACAGCAGCAGTAACGAAAGTAACAAAGCAAGTATCAATATGGAACGAAATCGTAAGCAATGGATCATAATGATAGGTGTCGGATAATATTTAACATGTAGCAGTTATAACCTAGGGTGACACAAAACTAGCTCCTATTCATCAATGTAATGTAGGCATGTATTCCGTATATAGTCATACATGCTTATGGAAAAGAACTTGCATGACATCTTTTGTCCTACCCTCCCGTGGCAGCGGGGTCCTAATTGAAACTAAGGGATATTATGGCCTCCTTTTAATAGAGTACCGGAGCAAAGCATTAGCACTTAGTGAATACATGAACTCCTCAAACTATGGTCATCACCGGGAAGTGTCCCAGCTATTGTCACTCCGTGTTTGCCGGATCATAACACATAGTAGGTGCCTTTTGACTTGCAATATAGGATCAAGAACACAAATATATTCATGCAAACATAATAGGTTCAGATCTGAAATCATGTCACTCAGGCCCTAGTGACAAGCATTAAGCATAACAAAGTCATAGCAACACCAATCTCACAACATAGTGGATACTAGGGATCAAACCATAGCAAAACTAACTCGATTACATGATAAATCTCATCCAACCCATCACCGTCCAGCAAGCCTACGATGGAATTACTCACGCACGGTGGTGAGCATCATGAAATTGGTGATGGAGGATGGTTGATGTTGAGGACGATGACGATCTCCACTCTCCGGAGCCTCGAACGGACTCCAGATCAGGTCTCCCAAGGAAGAACAGGAGGTGGCGGTGGCTCCGTATCGTAAAACGCGATGGGATCTTCTCTCTGATTTTTATCCCTGAATAAGAATATATGGAGTTGGAGTTGACGTTGGTGGAGGTCCAGGGGGCCTACAACCCCACCCTTGTGGCCAGGGTGTGGACCCCCTCCGGTAGTTCTTTTCGCCAGCAATTTTTATATATTCTGAAAATATTCTCCGTGAAATTTTAGGTCATTCCGAGAACTTTTATTTTTGCACAAAAATAACACCAAGGCAATTTTGCTGAAAACAACGTCAGTCCGGGTTAGTTCCATTCAAATGATGCAAATTAGAGTCCAAAACAAGGGCAAAATAGTTTGGAAAAGTAGATACGACGGAGACGTATCAACTCCCCCAAGCTTAACCCATTGCTTGTCCTCAAGCAATTTAGTTGATAAACTGAAAGTGATAAAGAAAAACTTTTACAAACTCTGTTTGATCTTGTTGTTGAAAATATGTAAAGCCATCATTCAGGTTTTTAGCAAAGATTATGAGCTAACCATATTCAAAATGACATTTAGGTCTCATGTTTAATCATATCAATAACATAATCAACTAACGAGAAATAATAACAAATCTTGGATGGCAACACTTTTCAAAACAATCATGATATAATATGATAAAGTGGTATCTCACTAGCCCTTATGGAGACTGCAAAACATAAATGCAGAGGACCTAAGAAGATTAAGGACTGACTAGACGTTGTAATTCATGGTTAAAGAGATCCAGTCACACTCATACTCAATACCAACTGGTGCTTTTTATAAGAGGATGACGACTCAACAATAAAAGTAAATAGATAGGCCCTTCGTAGAGGGAAGCTGTGATTTACAGAGGTGCGATAGCTCAAGTTTTTAAATTAGAGATGAATATAATTTTGAGCAGTATACTTTCTTTTCAACGCTACGACCAATAGTTCTCAATATTTTCCATGCTACATACATTATAGGCGGTTCCCAAACAGAATGGTAAAGTTTTACTCCCCCTCCACCATCAAACACACTCCACGGCATATCCGAAACAACGGGTGCCGTCCAAACCAAAAATAGTCCTGGGGGAGCTTTGTTTAATTATTTGCGATTTTCTTTTTGATCTTTTGATCACATGACTAGGCATCCCGATTACCAGCCATTTTCTCGTGAATGACAAGCGCATTCCACTCATCATGAGAATAACCCACCTAGCATGGAAGATAAAGACAACCCCCAGTCGCCACATCAGCGATTTGGGCATACAAAACGGAATTTTATTTGAAGGTTTAGAGTTTGGCACATGCAAATTTACTTGGAACGGCAGGTAAATACCGCATATAGGTAGGTATGGTGGACTCATATGGAACAACTTTGGATTTATGGAAGTGGATGCACAAGTAGTACTCCCGCTTAGTACAGGTGAAGGCTAGAAAGAGACTGGGAAGCGACTAGCTAGAGAGCGACAACGATCATAAACATGCCTTGAGATTAACCAACATTGAGTGCAAGAATGAGTAGGATATAAATTACCATGAACATAAATATCGTGAAGGCTATGTTGATTTTGTTTCAACTACATGTGTGAACATGTGCCAAGTCGAGCCACTTAAATCATTGAAAGGAGGATACCATACTATCATACTACATCACAACTATTTTAAAAGCATGTTGGCACGCAAGGTAAACCATTATAAGCTCTTAGCTAATTAAGCATGGCATGAGTAACTATAATCTCTAATTGTCATTGCAAACATGTTTCATTCATAATAAGCTGAATCAAGAATGGCAAGCTAATCATATTTAAAAAACAAAATAGGTCGAGTTCATACCAGCTTTTCTCCATCTCAATCATTTCATCATATATCATCATTATTTCCTTTTACTTGCACGATCGAACAATGTGAATAATAATAATAGTGCATGTGCATTGGACTAAGCAACAATCTGCAACATCTATTCAAAGGAGAAGACACGGTAATATGGGCTCTTTGTGAGATCAACAATAATGCATATGAGAGCCACTCATGATTTTCATCGTGGTCTTCTCCTCTAAACCCCCAAAGAAAAAGAAAGGAATTTCAAAGAAACACACTGAAATGTTCTTGGAGTTTTTTGGTTTTTTGAAGAATGCAAAACAAGAACGAGGAAAACTATTTACACGTGAAAGCTCCCAAAAAACATAAGAAGAACAAGAAATCTTTATGGATTTTCTTTTAATACTAACAACTACTAAGGAACTAACTAGAAAGAAAAGACAAAAAAGAAGCAAGAAATATTTTTGGGTTTTCTAAAAAAAAATTCAAACACACAAGAAGAAAGCAAGAAAAATAAACTAACATGGATAATACAATGAAAAAGTATGAACACCAACAACTGGAATGAATATGTGATCATGAATGTAATGTCGGTGAGAAATACGTACTCCCAAAATCTCAAGATTTCGGCAAGTTGGTATATGCCCATGGATCAAAGTATCCCTCTCCTGGGTACTGAGGTGGATCCCGAGGTTCCACTGGTTTGCGAGCTCCTGCGGCTCCCACTGAAAGATAGGGTCATGATAAGGATCAAGGGATGGTTCCCAAACTGAATGGTAAGTTTTACTCCCCCTCCACCATCAAACACACTCCACGGCTTATCCGAAACAACGGGTGCCGTCCAAACCAACAACAGTCCTGGGGGAGATTTGTTTAATTATTTACGATTTTGTTTTTGATCTTTTGATCACAGGACCGGGCATCCTGATTACCAGCCATTTTCTCGTGAATGACATGCGGAGTCCACTCATCGTGAGAATAACTCACCTAGCATGGAAGATAAAGACAACCCCCAGTCGCCACATGAGCGATTTGGGCGCCCTAGGGGTGCGCCCCACCCTTGTGGCCAGGGTGTGGGCCCCCTCTGGTAGTTCTTTTTGCCAGTATTTTTTATATATTCTGAAAATATTCTTCATGAAATTTCAGGTCACTCTGAGAACTTTTATTTCTGCACAAAAATAACACCAAGCCAATTCTGCTGAAAACAGTGTCGGTCCGGGTTAGTTCAATTCAAATCATGCAAATTAGAGTCCAAAACAAGGGCAAAAGAGTTTGGAAAGTAGATACGACGGAGACGTATCAAAGACCAATATGGTACTTAATGGTTTGAGGGTAAAGAAAAGACAGAGGCCAAATGTGTGATGTGCATGCAACTCACCGTGGGAAGCAAAACTTTGGCCACCACATTCTTCATCACCGAGGTGCAAGGTAACTATAATGTTATATTAGGTCGTGATTGGGTTCATGCTAACCAATGTGTGCCATCTACCATGCACCAATTTTTTACAATGGTTCGATGATGAGGTAGAAGTCATTCATGCGAATAATTCGGCTTATGTTACTTTGGCCGATGCATCGTTGGATTGGAATCATCTCGATGTTACTTGCTTAACAGGGTGTGACCTCTCAGAGTTTGATTTCCTTAGTGCCACTAGGAACAGGTTCATTCCCATCTCTTTAAAGCCGATTGGTGGTAATTGGTTACAAGGTATGATGTAAATAAGAAGTAAAAATCAATCGCTGATATAGAATTATCGCCTCAGGCATGAACATGGCCGATATGATTTATCACCCTAAGCACATATAAATGGCCAATGGAGTGTTGACATCGTCCTTAGAACAAACATGGTACAAGTTATTTTTTGGCACGCTAGCTTTGCCGAAAAACAGGGGGCATGTGTTGATGCTCAAAAGTGGCATAATCGTAAAGGTTGCTTAAAGCAAAAGTTTCATGATCACTTTTATAGCGGCGATAATGAGCTTAAGTTGTCACATCTTACATCGGTTAGGCAAAAACATGATGAATCAGTCACTGATTATGTCATGAGATTTAGAGATATAAAGAACCGATGTTATAGCTTAGTGATAACTAACAGAGACTTGGTGGATCTTGTTCTTAACGGTTTAAAAACTCACATTAAAGAGAGGCTAGAAAGTTATGAGTTTTTGAATATTAATTAGGTCTTGCAAAAAGCTTTGGCTCAAGATAGTCGAACTAAAGAGGTTCATAGGTCTACAACCGATCGTCCTAGAAGGCATATGGTTGAATATAATGATGATAATTCAGACGATGAGGTTGATGTCTATACTACTGAGTTTGTTTGGTCCTCAAAGGCCAAACCCTATACATGCAATGCTCTTAAGCTGATTCGCAAGAATCATGATGAGGAGATAAAGTTTACTTTTGATATATCTAAGTGTGATAAAATATTTGATGCTCTCTTGCAAGACAAGATGATTAGAATATCACACACTATACCGCCGTTTGACGAGCTGAAACGTGATACATCTCCAATGTATATATAATTTTTGATTGTTCCATGCTGTTATAGTATCATTCTTGGATGTTTTACAATAATTTTATAATCATTTTACAATATTTTTTGGTACTAACCTATTGGCATAGTGACAAGTGCCAGTTGCTGTTTTCTGCATGTTTTTACAGCATAGGAAATCAATATCAAACGGAGCCCAAACACCGCGAAATTTTTTGGAGATTTTTTTCTGGCTAGAAGACACATGATGGGCCAAGGCTGCACCTAGGGAGTGCCTCGAAGGGGGCACAACCCACCAGGGCGCGCCAGGCCCCCCTGGCCTGCCGCACCCAGGTGGGTTGTTCCCACCTCGGTGTCCTCCTGTGCCGCCTCTTTGCTATATAAATACCACAATATTCCAGAAACCCTAGGGGTGTCGAGGACATATTCATCCGGCCACCGCAGAGTCCAGCAACACCAGATCCAATCTAGACACCATCACGGAGGGGTTCACCACTTCCATTGGTGCCTCTCTGATGATGCGTGAGTAGTTCCTTGTAGACCTACGTGCCCGTAGTTAGTAGCTAGATGGCTTCCTCTCTCTCTTTATTATCAATACAATGGTCTCTTGGAGATCCATATGATGTAACTCTTTTTGCGGTGTGTTTCTTAGGATCCGATGACCTTTGAGTTTATGATCAGATCTATCTTTTTATATACATGAAAGTTATTTGAGTCTCTTTGATATCTTATATGCATGATCTCTTATAGCCTTGTATTTCTTCTCAGATATTTGGGTTTTGCTTGGCCAACTTGATCTATTTATCTTGCAATGGGAAGAGGTGCCCGATAGTGGGTTCATTCTTACGATGCTTGATCCCAGTGACGGAAAGGGAACCAACACGTATGTATCGCTGCCACTAAGGATAAAATGACGAGATACATATCTAACGCCATAGATAAACGGATCTTGTCTACATCATGTCATCATTCTTAGTGCATTGCTCTGTTTTTTCATGAACTTAATACACTAGATGCATGCTGGATAGCGGTCGATGTGTGGAGTAATAGTAGTAGATGCAGGCAGGAGTCGGTCTACTAATCTTGGACGTGATGCCTATGTAGTGATCATTGCCTGGATATCATCATAATTATTTGAAGTTCTATCAATTGCCCAACATTAATTTTTTACCCACCGTCTGCTAATTTTCTCGAGAGAAGCCACTAGTGAAACCTACGGCCCCCGGGTCTTCTTTCTCATATATTTGCCTTTGCCATCTACTTTTTCCTTGCATTTATTTTCAGATCTATTAAACCCAAAATACAAAAATACCTTGCTGCAATTTATTCTTATTTATTTTATTTGGCGTTCGATCTATCAATCTACTACAAATTTCTCATGTCCGTTTTGCCTATCTCGAGGCGCCGTTCCCCGAAAGGGATTGACAACCCCTTTAACACGTGGGGTTGCGAGAAGTTGTTATTTGTGTGCAGGTGCTGTTTATTTTGTGTTGCATAGTTCTCCTACTGGTTCGATAACCTTGGTTTCACATCTGAGGGAAATTCCTACCGTCGCTGTGCTGCATCATCCCTTCCTCTTTGGGGAAATACCGACGTAGCTTTAAGCGACATCAAAAGGAATTTCTGGCGCCGTTGCCGGGGAGGATCTTCAACATATACCAGGTTCCTAATCACAAATCTCATCTCCTCGCAATTTACATTATTTGCCATTTGCCTCTCGTTTTCATCTCCCCCTCTTCACAAAATTTGCCGTTTTATTCGCCATCTTTTTCGTTCGCCGTTCTCTCGTCAGATCTATTATTTGCTTCCAATCATGAGTGATTTCGGTATGGCACCAACAGATGATGGCCTTACTCCTAAAATTGGACGTACATGCAATTTGGATGCTAAAACTTTTATCTTGGGGGCAAGGGAACGTTATGGGAAAAGAATGTATCCAAGAATTTTTCAATTGTGTTGGAAATATGAGCCTTGATGATGCTCATATACTTAAAACTACTAGATCTTATGCGGATGCTATTTCAGCACTAGTTCTAAAACTTGAAAGTAAATTTATCCGCACTCAACCTACTTTGCAAAGATTGTTTTTTGAGCCTCCCGAAATAAAGAATCCTAGAGCTAAAAAGTTAGCTACTCTGGTCCTTATGAATGAATTTGATTACATAGTACGGGAAGCTAGAGAAATCTTTGATTTTTATGGTATGAATCGTGAAAAAATCCATGATAGATGAAATTCTTTACAATAGTGACTATGTTTTAAGACAATTGCTTGGGTATAACAGAATCTTTGATGAGAATCTTAAGAAAGAAGTCCCCGTTTTAGATATATAATCCAACAATTTTTCAATAATGTTAACCAACATTACTCTTTGATTGTTGCTGGAAATCAAAGGGGTTATGATGAAAATCTACTTAGAAGTGCTAAGGTGTCTATGGATAATATGTTCTACGTTGCCTTCATAAAACCCCATGATAAGGATACCCCTAAGGAAATTAAAGGTAAAGATGACAAAACTTAGATCCTTGCCTTATGCCTAGCTAAGGGCGTAAAACGATGGCGCTTCTTGTATGATTGTGTTTTAATTAGTGTTTGTGCCAAGTAGAACCGATAGGATCTTCTTGGGTGATAGTTGTTTGATCTTGCTGAAAAGACATAACTTTTGTGCTCACGAGAAAAATTCTATTTTTAATAGAAAAATGCTTTTTAGTTGACTCTTTTTGCAGAAGATCAATTTACAAATTTGCCACGTGTCTCTATTTAAAAAAAAATAGAGTTACATAAGTATTCGAAACTTCCAGATGACCACAGACTGTTCTGTTTTCGATAGATTCTGTTTTCTTTGTGTTGTGTGCTTATTTTGATGGCTCTATTGTTTTCTTTGATGAGTTTTTGTCATAGAGAAGTTGGAATACAGTAGATATAATACAAAAACAAAATATGAATTGGTTTGACACTGCACTTATAGTAGTGGTTTGCTTTCTTATACTAACGGATCTCATGATGGTTTTGTTGATGTTTTGTGTGATTGAAGTTTTCAAGTTTTGGGTTATCTTACGATGGATGAAGGAAGGATGGAAGAGCCTAAGCTTGGTGTCACACCCTGCATTTTGTAACATGTTATTTTGCGTCAATGAAGCATGAAAATTTGGACCAGCAAATTTTTTGGCATCATTTGGCTTTTATTTGGAATTGAGTTTTTCTTCATATGTTTTTCATGTGCTCATTAAAGTCAACTATTACCTCTTGTAGAATTCATCTCCATACCCAAAACTTCTGCCCAATGATCATGCCAAGTGTTATATAGCAGTATAGTATTTTCTTATAAAAATAATTTGGCCAAAATGTATTTTCAAAATTTAGTATTCCAAAAACCCCTGAATTGAGGTTTGCACTGCAAGTGCTTGATTTAGGGTGAGAAAATTATTTCAAAAAGTATATTTGAGACCTAGTAGTCATAGGACTCCCAGAAACCACAAAAGTATAATTTTAAAAGTTATTTTCCTATTTTATTTAAAAGCTTTTTCTTAAGGCCAGAAATGGTCTTTAATAGGGAAAAATTATTTAAGTATTTCAAAAATATTTGCCAAAATTCAGAGAGACTCATAGGACATATATTGTCCATATATAAGAGTTTCAACACTTGGTCATGTTCAAAATAATGGGCTAATCCCTCTAAAACCCTTCTTGATATTTCAAGCTTTTGAAATATTTACAAAGGAAATATTCTCCAAAAATTCCAGGAAATTCTATCATGTCATATATGACATATTTGATGATCTTGCCAAGTCCCATGCCTTGGGAAGCAAGATAACACCCTCAAAACCCTTCAAAACCATTCTGTCCATATCTGAAGTTTGAGCAACTTTACATTGCCAAACTTGTCCAAATGCTCTCAAACTTGGTGCACATGCTAGAAAGGCCTAATAAGGCATCTAGACCAAATGGCACAAGATTTGGAGTAGGGTAACTTGATCAGATTACCCCAAAACCATTTCTGTTCAAATGCAAATTTGAACAACTTTACATTACCAACTTTTTACCTGGAGCTTCAAACTTTGTGAGCATGATCAATACCCCAAATTATGAAACTACACCAAGTGGTGCATCAAGGGGAGATGATTAGCTTGACTGAAACAAGATGAAGCCATTTCTGTTGTTTTCTAGGGTTCACCAAAGTTACATTGGCTAGTTTCTTCAAATGAGCCCAAATTTGGTGAAACACCCTATTTCCTTATGATATTCAATCATGTTAAGTGTCATGGCAAGTGGAGATCATTTCCTTGACCAAAACATGATCAAACACCTTCTGCTATTTTACCAAAACTACCATCTTGACCCCTTTTACTATTTACTTTTGCCTCAACTTTCTACCACAGCTTCATCTAGTTACAATCTACCTCCAGTAACTCCCCCATGTCCACAGCTCCATGATTGAGGGGTGAAAACCCCAATTCACCTTGCTGGACATCCAATTTCTACCTAGTTACCAGCTTCACCTCTCTCTCATTGATCATCCAGAGCATCCAAGGCCTCAGCTGAGACGTCTGCTTCGTGCTGGACCCCCCCAGACACGGCGGACACGCCCAGGGAGCCAATGGCATGCCATGGCATGCGATAAGCTCGCTCCAGAGCGTGCTACAGTGCGCACCCGCACTGTAGCTTCGCCCAATCCAGCGCAGCCGACCACCTCGTGCTCCCCCCTCGCGCCAGTCGATGCACCTCGACGTCTGCGACCTCCCCCGGCACTGTCCCCATCCTCCTCCGCCCTCCAGTGGCCGCCCTCGCACGCGCGCTTGACGCCCACAACCTCCACTCGTCGGCCTCACACGCGCACGCCTTCTGGAGCCTTCCCCGCTCCTCCTCTCCCCTCTACTAGGCGTAGAACTCGTCCATGATCCTCCCTGACTCGAACACGAGCGCCTGCACGGTCTCTGGCCTCGTCTGTGACCTTGCCGGCGCACGAGTCCACGATGGACCGGGGCGCGGCTATATAAGCACGCCCCGAGCCTCTCCGACGGCACCCAGCTCCTCCCCACCTCCCCAGTAGCGCTCCAGAACCACTCATTCGCCCCCAGAGGCCCTCAGTGCTCGGGATCGACCGGAGCTCCGCCGCGTCGGGCAACCGGAGATCTCGCAGTACGGCCCCTCTCAGCTCTTCCTTTTGCTCGATCTAGCACCGCCGTACCTCACTGATGCTTTCCCCTCTCTTCCCCCTCTCTGCAGCTGCCGGAATTGAGCTAGCCAGCAACCTCCCGACGTTCCTCCGCCGTCCCACCTCGCCGCCGACGAACCAGGCCTCTCCGGCGGGCCGCACCACCACCACTGGAATGGCGACTCACTGCTGAGCCCGTTCCTGCCCTCCATTTGCCCCGCCGTGCCCGGAATCGCCGCCGGTGAGCTCGCCCTCGCTTTGGCTGTGAGGTTGAAGATGACAGGCGGGCCCCGCCTGTCATCCTAACCGCTCTCTCTCTCCCCTCGCAGCCACTGACCGCCGGGCCCCGCCCGTCAGGTTTGAAAACCTGGCGCGCGTGCGCTGGCTCCCGTGCGGTTGGGCTATGTGCCCTGGGCCGTGCACTGTGGCCGCTCTGGCCCAGTGGCATAGGGCCATTTCTTTTTATTCTTTCTGTGATTAATTCAATTAATTTCATAGAAATAAATAATTGTCCAAATAAATTAATTCCAACTCCAAAAATCTTGTAATATTCCAACCTATTTAATGGTGTCACTTTCACACATATCCATGAAACTTTTCTGTGCTGTTCAAATTTAAATTCAAATTTGAACATTAAAACTCCTGTTCAAAAATCCTTAGATTCCATTCTGTAACTCCAAAACTCCAACTAAGAATTTTTGCCATCTTAGTTTCCCCTCTAGTATTTAACAAAAATAAGTTGACATTTTTCTGAGCACTTTGATTTTTCTGTTTTCATCGTGGTCTTATTTTCCCGTTGATATTTTGTGACGTATAGATACCGTATTTGACGAAGTTGCTGAGGAAGAAGGTGGAGACGGATTTGAAGACTTTGAAGACCAAGCCAATCCAGGCAAGCAGCCCTTTGACCATGATACACTTGTGTTCTTCGGAACCCGTTTGTTTCCGAATGCATGATGATAAGAGTTATGGTGGTGACCTAGTTAAGAACCACCACATGATGCATGCTTACTCATGATCTTGCTATGTGCTAGATGTAATGCATATGGTTAGTAGTGATGCTTAGAGATGCATGTGTGCCATGAAACCTTCGTGGTTGAAATCTTTTCATAAACCCCATCGGGTGCCCCTAATGCCCGAGGGTGATGTTGAGTTAGGTCATCACTTGAGGAAGAAGTGATGTGCCGGTAAAAATCTTGTGCATGGGTGAAAGGATGGATTAGATTTATGTGTGACTACCGTCCAAACCAAATTATGTGCAACCACTCTACCCCTTATGGTACGGGGCATTATTGATTACTTAGGTCGATACTAGCATGGTGCCCGCATTACTAGTGACGGGAAGACTTGAGGTCTTTCCCGGGACGGGGTTGTGCTTGGATAGACGACCATGACTGTTTTCACAGGGCAACGGACACACCGTTGGTCCCTTCGTGTACGCGTGACATTGAAAATAGGGCAAGTCCCATGATCTATTGTTTGTACTCAAGGGCCGTGTACCAACGAGTGGACTCTATGTTAGTGTCGTCTAAGGAAAGATAATGACCGGGTGCTTCCCCCGAGTACTTGAGGTACTACGGGATCGTGGATGACACGAAAGCTTCCCGAATCTTGTGGGTAAGGTGCGCAACCTCTGCAGAGTGTAAAACTATTCGAATAGCCGTGTCCACGGTCATGGACAGTTGGGTGGTGCTACTTAAACTATGTCCAGAATTTTACCGCATCGGTGAAAGTATGTGTGTGATGAGTCAAGGTGGTGACTTGACTCGGTGAGTTGAATCATATTCATGTTGATATCGGTAACCTGTCCTCGTGGTTACGCGAAGTTATCGATGCATATACTTGATGGCAGAACATTTATTCTAGCTCATAGCTAGATTGCTCAATGTTATTCAATTGCATTGTTACTTTGAACCACATCATGGGTTGCTTGCGAGTACATTCAAAGTACTCATTGGCTTGCCACTGGTTATTTAATTGGCCAGGCATGGAGGAACATGAATATGAAGAAGAGTTCTATGGAGACGAACATGCGAACTAGGACGCTATCCCAGTCAGAATGCCTGTAGGGTTAAGGCAGATGGCATGGGTTCTACTTATCTTCGAAGACTTCCGCTATTTGAGTTATTTGCCATTCAGCCCTTGAGGCTCTATCTATGTAAAACTTGGCCATAATGGCCTTAATTTGTGTAAGACGGTATGTGTGGATGCAAGACTCTTGTTTTTCAGCTTTTGTGTGTTCAGTGAGCATTGATCTCTGGGATCACTGTACACGTGCATTCGGTGATCTCGACTTCTAAGTCGGGGTCCCCACACTTGGGGATGCCCCAGCATCCCAAGCTGTTATCCAAGAATGAGCAACCAACTAAACTTGGGGATGCCCCCAAGTGGCATCCCCGCTTTCTTCCAACAACTATCGGTATTTCACTCGAAACTATATTTTTATTCATCAGATGATATGTGTTTTGCTTGGAGCGTCTTGTATGATATGAGTCTTTGCTTGTTTTATTTTGCGTTTTAAGTCATCAATCCTTGCTATACGCACTTATTTGAGAGAGCCAAAATTATGACGTGACTTGTTAGAATTGCTCTCTATGCTTCACTTATATTTTTATGAGCTTTGGATTTGCTCTAGTGCTTCACTTATACCTTCTTGAGCACGGTGTGCTTAGTATTTTTTGAAGAAATACTCTCTTGCTTCACTTAGATTTATTTGAGAGTTAGTAAAATTTGAAATAAATTCTCTCTTGCTTCACTTAAATTATTTTGAGAGAAGAAAGAAAAATTATGCTCATGGTCTTCACTTATATTTGTTTGAGTTTTTCAAAAGCAACACATGAAAATTAGTCCCACAGTGATAGATATACAAGAAGGATATAATAAAAACTTCCATTAAGATCATTGGACAAAATAAAATTGATTCCTTGTAATAGTTTTGTGACATAATGATGTGATATGTGAGTTATGTTGATGAGTAATTGTGCTCTAGTAAGAATATTAGTGTTAAAGTTTGTGATTCCCTATGCAAGCACGAAAGTCAATAATTATGCAATGAAATTATATCCTACTTGTGGTGTATTATTCGGTGTTATTTATGCTCAATGTTGGCTTACGAGATTATTTGTTTCATGGTTGGTCGCTTCCCAGTCTTTTGCTAGCCTTCATTTTGCACTAAGTATGATCTGTTCTTGTGCATCCAAAATCCTTTATCCTGGTTTTGCCACATGAGTCCATCATACTTACCTATATGCAGTATTTCCTTGCTGTTATAAGCAAATTTGTATGTGCCATCTCTAATTTTCAAAATAAATTTCCCTTTTGTGTGCCCGTACCACTCTCGAGGCGGTGAGGGGTGGCCAATATTTTGAATGCTAGATGTGTTATTCTCATGATAAGTGTTTATTAATTTGGCATTGCACGAGAGTAAGGCAAATGTATTAGGGATGCCCAGTCCTGAAATAAAAAAATTACTTTATGTTCTCAAATAATAAATTCCTTGGAAAGTGTTGGTATGGAAGACAACCGTGAATTCGGCTAGCCATGGCTTGTGAAAGTTTGGCGGAAAAGGAATAAACTTTATTTTCTGTTTGGGAACCGCCTATGATATATCTAGCATGGGAAGTTTTGGGAACCTCAAGTCGTTCTCGTTGGTGGGAAAGGTATACTTCCCAAAAAAATATCTCTCAATTTAAGCTTTGAGCTCTAGCACCTCTACAAATCCCTACTTCCCTCTGCGAAGGGCCTTTCTTTTACTTATGCAATTTTTATTTTTGAATTTGAGTCTCCATCTTCTCTTACAAGCACCTACTAGGAAACACTATGATCGTACTTAAGCATTGGGTGTAACTAATATACAATTTTTTTTTCATGAATGGATAAATGGTTGAGCATAATCGGGTAGGGATAACTTATTTTAGCATTGATATTTTGAAAGACATTGTTGCTTGTTGATATGCTTGAGTATCTAAATTATTATGTCAAAACTAGACTATTGCTTTGAACCATATAAAAGTCCAAATGTCCATGCTACAAAGAAAAGAATATGATATGACATGATAGGAAGCATTCCACATCAAATATTCAATTTTTAGCACTTACCTACTCGAGGACGAGCATGAGTTAAGCTTGGGGATGCTGATACGTCTCGAACGTATCTATAATTTTTACTTGTTCCATGCTATTATATTATCATTCTTGGATGTTTTACAATCATTTTATATTATTTTTTGGTACTAACCTATTGACATAGTGCCAAGTGCGAGATGCTGTTTTCTGCATGTTTTTTACATCGCAGGAAATTAATTTCAAACGGAGCGCAAACACCGCAAAACTTTTTGGAGATGGTTTTTGGGCCAGAAGACACCTAATGGGCCAAGGCATCACCTGGGGAGTGCCGTGAGGGGGGCACAACCCACTAGGGCGCGCCAGGGGGGTAGGTTGTGCCCACCTCGATGGCCTCCCGCACCGCCTCTTTGCTCTATAAATACCACAATATTCCAGAAAACCTAGGGGAGTCGACGAAATATTCATCCAGCCACCGCAGAGGCTAGAAACACCAGATCTAATCTAGACACCATCACAGAGGGGTTCACCACTTCCATTGGTGCCTCTCCGATGATGCGTGAGTAGTTCCTTGTAGACCTACGGGTCCATAGTTAGTAGCTAGATGGCTTCCTCTCTCTCTCTCTCTCTTTTGATTCTCAATACAATGGTCTCTTGGAGAGCCATATGATCCAACCCTTTTTGCGGTGTGTTTGTTGGGATCCGATGAACTTTGAGTTTATGATCAGATCTATCTTTTTATATCCATGAAAGTTATTTGAGTTTCTTTGATCTATTATATGCATGATCTCATATAGCCTCGTATTTCTTCTCCGATATTTGGGTTTTGTTTGGCCAACTTGATCTATTTATCTTGCTATGGGAAGAGGTGCCCGATAGTGGGTTCGATCTTACGGTGCTTGATCCCAGCGACAGAAAGGGAACTGGCACGTATGTATCGTTGCCACTAAGGATAAAACAATGAGATCCATATCTAACGCCATAGATAAATGGATCTTGTCTACATCATGTCATCGTTCTTAATGCATTACCCCGTTTTCCCATGAACTTAACACACTAGATGCATGCTGAATAGCGGTCGATGTGTGGAGTAATAGTAGTAGATGCAGGCCGGAGTCGGTCTACTAATCATGGACGTGATGCCTATGTAATGATCATTGCCTGGATATCATCATAATTATTTGAGGTTCTATCAATTGCTCAACAGTAATTTATTTACCCACCGTTTGCTATTTTTCTCGAGAGAAGTCACTAGTGAAACCTACGCCCCCTGGGTCTTCTTTCTCATATATTTGCCTTTGCGATCTACTTTTTTCTTGCATTTATTTTCAGATATATTAAACCAAAAATACAAAAATACCTTGCTACAATTTATTCTTATTTATTTTATTTGGCGTTCGATCTATGAATCTACTACAAATTTCTCACGTCCGTTTTGCCTATCTTGAGGCGCCGTACCCCGAAAGAGATTGACAACCCCTTTAACACGTCGGGTTGCGAGAAGTTGTTATTTGTGTGTAGGTGCTGTTTATGTAGTGTTGCTTGGTTCTCCTAATGGTTCGATAACCTTGGCCTGAGGGAAATACCTACCGCCTCTGTGCTGCATCATCCCTTCCTCTTTGGGGAAATACCGACGTAGCTTTAAGCGACATCAAAACATCATGCTTATTGCAAGTACCATAATTCATTTTCTCATGCTACTAACGATTGCAATGTTTTTTGATGACAAATACAATCGGCCATTAATGACGGACGATTGAATTTTGCTGATATGCAAGTTGATAAACAACCTGTAGGATCGAAAGTATGTCTAGAGGGATTAGACTACTTGACCAAATAAAAACTTAGCCTTTTCCCAATTTTATGTTTTCATAGTTTTTAGCAATTTAGCACAAGTCGAGCAACCTTCCTACACATGCAAATCTAGAGTTGTAGCAGCGGAAAGTGAATCATTGCATATGAAGGTAAAGGGAGGGGTTTGGAGAGTGCAAACGCAAGTGAAGACACAGATGTTTTTGGCGTGGTTCCGATAGGTGGTGCTATCGTACATCCACGTTGATGGAGACTTCAACCCACGAAGGGTAACGGCTGCGTGAGTCCATGGAGGGCTCCACGCACAAAGGGTCCACGAAGAAGCAACCTTGTCTATCACACCATGGACATCGCCCACGAAGGACTTGTCTCACTAGGGTAGATCTTCACGAAGTAGGCGATCTCCTTGCCCTTCCAAACTCCTTGGTTCAACTCCACAATCTTGTTGGAGGCTCCCAAGTGACACCTAACCAACCTAGGAGACACCACTCTCCAAAAGGTAATAGATGGCCTAGTGACACCTAACCAATCTAGGAGACACCACTCTCCAAAAGGTAATAGATGGTGTGTTGATGATGAACTCCTTGCTCTTGTGCTTGAAATGATAGTCTCCCCAGCACTCAACTCTCCCTCACAGATTTGGATATGGTGGAAAAGATTTGAGTGAAAAGCAACTTGGGGAAGGCTAGAGATCAAGATTCATATGGTTGGACTGGAATATCTTGGTCTCAACACATGAGTAGGTGGTTCTCTCTCAGAAAATGAGTAATGGAAGTGTGTGTATGTTCTGATGGCTTTCTCCTCGAATGAAGAGAGGGTGGAGGGGTATATATATCCTCCACACAAAATCCAACCGTTACACACAATTTACCAAACTCGGTGGGACCGAATCATGAAACTCGGTCGGACCGATTTAGTTCAAAATGTGAACGTTTGGATTTTTGGTGGGACCGATATGATCAACTTGGTGGGACCGATTTCATTAGGGTTAGGGAATAACGTAATCTCGGTGAGACCGATCACATAAAATCGGTGAGACCGATTTCTGTAATATACACTGATACGTCTCCAACGTATCTACTTTTCCAAACACTTTTGCCCTTGTTTTGGACTCTAACTTGCATGATTTGAATGGAACTAACCCGGACTGACGTTGTTTTCAGCAGAATTGCCAAGGTGTTATTTTTGTGTAGAAATAGAAGTTCTCCGAATGACGTGAAAATCCACGGAGAATATTTTTGGAATATATAAAAAATACTAGCAAAAGAATCAAGACCAGGAGGCCCACACCCAGTCCATGAGGGTGGGGGCGTGCCCCCTATCTCGTGGGCCCCCTGAGGCTCCACCGACCTTGACTCCAACTCCATATATTCACTTTCGGGGAGAAAAACAATCAGAGAGAAGGATTCATCGCGTTTTATGATATGGAGCCTTCGCCAAGCCCTAATCTCTCTCGGGAGGGCTGATCTGGAGTCCGTTCGGGGCTCCGGAGAGTGGAGATCGTCGCCGTCGTCATCATCAACCTTCCTCCATCATCAATTCCATGATGCTCACCGCCGTGCGTGAGTAATTCCATCGTAGGCTTGCTGGACGGTGATGGGTTGGATGAGATTTACCATGTAATCGAGTTAGTTTCACTAGGGTTTGATCCCTAGTATTCATTATGTTCTAAGATTGATGTTGCTATGACTTTGCCATGCTTAATGCTTGTCACTAGGGCCCGAGTGCCACTATTTTAGATCTGAACCTATTATGCTTTCACGAATATATGTGAGTTCTTGATCCTATGTGGCAAGTCAACAGTCACCTACTATGTGTTATGAACCGGCAACCCCGAAGTAACAACAATCAGGACCACTCCTCGTGATGACCGTAGTTTGAGGAGTTCATCTATTCACTAAGTGTTAATGCTTTGGTTCGGTACTCTATTAAAAGGAGGCCTTAATATCCCTTAGTTTCCAATAGGACCCCGCTGCCACGGGAGGGTAGGACAAAAGATGTCATGCAAGTTCTTTCCCATAAGCACGTATGACTATATTCGGAATACATGCCTACATTACATTTATGAACTGGAGCTAGTTCTGTGTCACCCTATGTTATAACTATTACACGAGGAATCACATCCGACATAATTATCCTTCACTGATCCATTGCCTACGGGATTTTCACATATTGATCTTTGCTTAGTTACTTTTCCGTTGCCACTGTTACAATCACTACAAAACTGCTACCGTTACTTTTGCCACTGTTACCGTTACTTCCATACTACTTTGCTACTAAATACTTTGCTGCAGATATTAAGTCTTTCAGGTGTGGTTGAATTGACAACTCAACTGCTAATACTTGAAAATATTCTTTGGCTCCCCTTGTGTCGAATCAATAAATTTGGGTTGAATACTCTACCCTACAAAACTGTTGCGATCCCCTATACTTGTGGGTTATCAAGACTATTTTCTGGCGCCGTTTCCGGGGAGCATAGATATATTCTTTGAGTCACTTGGAATTTATATCTGTTGATCACTATGAAGAACTTGAAAGACGAAAAAACCAAGATTTATCCCTCAACTACGAGGAGAGGTAAGGAACTGCCATCTAGCTCTGCAATAGATTCACCCTCTGTTATGAGTAAATTTGCGACACCTACACCTGCTATTGAATCTGATATGTCGCATGTTCTTGATGATGCCACTTCTGCTATGCATGATACCTATGATGAAACTACTTCTATGATTGATAATACTGTGCCACTAGGTGAATTTTTTGATGAACAACTTGCTAGGGCTAGAGAGAATGAAATTATTGAAACTGATAATATTGATCAAAGTGATGATGACGATTCTCCCCCTAGATATGAATTGCCTGTTGTGCCAGAGGGTTATGTTATGGATGAAGAAAATGCTAGAGATCTTTTAGCTTGCAATGATAGGTATGATCTTAAGAAACTGTTAGCTAAGCTGAAAGGAAAGTCCTAGAATGCTAGAATGAAATATGACCCTGCTTTTGGTACTTCACCTATCTGTATTTCTGATAAGGATTATGATTTCTCTGTCGATCCTGAGTTAATTACTTTGGTGGAATCTGATCCTTTCCATGGCTATGGATCTGAAACTATTGTGGCACATCTTACTAAACTGAATGATATAGCCACCCTATTCACCAATGAGGAAAAAATTCGTTACTATTATATCCTTAAGCTATTTTAGTTCTCGTTAAAGGGTGATGCTAAAACATGGTTTAATTCTCTTGATCCTGGTTGTGTGCGTAGTCCCCAGGACATGATTTATTACTTCTCTGCAAAATATTTTCCCGCTCATAATAAACAAGCTGCTTTAAGGGAAATATATAATTTTGTGCAAACTGAAGAAGAGAGTCTCCCACAAGCTTGGGGGAGGCTTCTCCAATTACTTAATGCTTTGCCTGATCATCCTCTTAAGAAAAATGAAATACTCGATATCTTTTATAATGGACCAACCGATGCTTCTAGAGACCACCTGGATAGTTGTGCTGGTTGTGTTTTCAGGGAAAGAACTATTGATCAAGCTGAATTGCTATTGAATAATATGTTGAGTAATGAAAGTAATTGGACACTTCATGTCGTGGTTTTGTCACGGCAGATGTCCTAACATAAGGACTTAGTCGTGGAGCCATTGTGATGGGTTAGCTTAAAGGGGTTAAAGCGGACAAAGGACACACATAGTTTTATACTAGTTCGGCCCCTTGCGGTGAAGGTAAATGCCTACTCTAGTTGTTGTGGTATTGCTAGGGTTTCGATGACCAGGGAGCGAATCCGCTTTGCTAGTGTCTCGAGCTTTTTGTTTGTTGTCCTTGAACTGCCGCCGGGTCGTCCCTTTATATACACAGGATGACGCCCCGGCCGGTTTACAGAATCCCGAGGTCGGCTCATAAACGTGTCCGGCTCGGTTTCTACCTTTCCTATCTTACAATACAAGTTACACACCGTATGACGGTTTATGTCTACGGGCTCTAATCCACACTTGGGTCGTGGGCCTTTTAGGTCTCTATAGTAACACGCCATACTCCTTGTCTTTATGGGCTTCAATAGGGGTAATTCAATATATGTATAACCGGCCCCTCCTGGGCGGTTTATACCTAATAGTTATATCCCCAACATTAGCCCCCAGATTGATTTGAACCTGTTCATGTCAATCTTCAACACTTAAGAAAATTTCTTCTTCAGCGCCTTCGAATGATCTTGTAAACTGCCATGACGTCATCTTCCAGGATCATAATAAATCGCCATGACATCACATGTTCATTAAAAAGCCGTATATACTTAACCTTTATTAACGAGCCTCTGAAAACCGAGGCGACAACTCTGTCCCATATCCATTTTTTTGGATCCCTTGATTCCCGTGCCTGTCACTTATCCTTTTGGGTTATAAATATGGCTAGGGGTCCTTCTCCTTTCCTCCCTTTGCCTCTTCGCCTTTCTTCTACCTCGCGCCTCCTTAGTGCTCGAGCGCCGCCGCCGCCGTCGACCTTCGCGTCTGCTCCGACAAAGGCCGCTGCATCAACCTGTTTTGACCAGAGTTCCGCCGACGCGTCTTCGCGCCCAACAGCCCTGGTAAGTCCTTTCTTTGCTCCTCCCATAGATCCCATTAGGTTTTTGCCGCAAGTTCATCGAAGTTGTCACGTTGTTCCTCCCTGTTCTTCTTCATGGCCTCAATGGCGAGTGTAGATCTGATGTTCTCCTACGCGGTTATAACGATAATCCTCCTTTCTTGTCATTAGCGCAACCTTTCTTTAGAGTAATCCAATCTAGGTCTGATGAACTATTTTAATACATGTTTAACTTAGGTCTAAATATACCTGAGTTTATTGATACGCTGTAGATCTATAATTATCATGCTAATCAGTGAAACTTGTTTTTCCGTCGCCTAGTTATTTTAGATCTGCACCTTTCATGCCCACATAGGTGGTTTAACCTTACAAAATCATAATCCGGTAGGTAGCATTAGTCCCCACTTAAACCGCTATTTCGGTTATCTTCAAAACACTTCCAATGCCTGACTCCAGTTTAACAATGTATATATGCCTCAATATCTTCTCCTGTTGATCTTGCGACGCTTTATACTTGTTAGCCATAATTCATAAACCGGCCTTTATGTGTAGTTTCAGCTTATCATTTGAAATGGCCAAGCAATTTTATTCCTATAACTGGGTTCCATCCTGGGTTACCGAGGAAGAACTGAACGGGTTAGTTGAGATTGGCGCTTTAGCAAAAAAGGATGTCATCCACTGGAGAGTCCCTGGTCCGGAAAATCCTCCTGAACCCAAAGATGGAGAAGTAATTGTGTTTGTTGATCACCTGCCCGAGGGTTTAGCCCTCCCGGATCAAAATTCTTCCGTGATGTGCTTGCTAGCTTCCAACTCTACCCTCAAGATATTGGACCGAACTATGTGTCCAATATTTGCAATTTCCAAGTATTTTCCGAGGCTTATCTGCAAGAGGAGCCCACAGTTGAACTGTTTAGGGATTTTTTCCACTTGAACCGTCGTACGGAAATCACGGACGGACCCAATACCGAACTTGGCGGGATGTCAATTCAGAAAAGAAAAGATGTCAGCTTCCCTCATGCCAAGCATCATAGTCATCCCAAGGACTGGAATCAAACTTGGTTTTACTGCCAAGATACATCTCCAACGGATGAGAATCCTTTGCCGGGTTATCGTCCTCACCGGCTTTCCAATACTCATTCATATCCCCAACGGAGCGATCCAAGTATGCACCACAGCTTTCAAAGCTTCGGGCTCTCACTGCAAACGACTTAACGGGTGTCGACTTCGTTCGCTGCTGGATCTCTTGGAGCATTCTGCCTCTAAGCCGACGCTCCAGTTTAATGTGCGAGTATACATGGATTTGAAAGATCCTCAACGTCATACCGAGGCTCAGTTAACAGAAAAGGAGATTACTGAGTCTGTTATGAAAATACTGATGAACCGGTAGCTAACTGCTACAAAACTAGGCTGGCTCCCTTCTGTGTATCTAATAAACCACCAGCTGTAAGGATCCTATAACTTGTTGCTTTATTTCAGTCCTTTTAGTATCATTTCTAAAATTCATCAATCTCTCATAGGGTGATGATCCTTTCTGGAAGAAGAAAGCACAAGATAAACCGGCGAAGGTATCTCGCGCCAAAACTAAGGTTGTATAGAAGGCCGCCAAAAAGAAAACCACTGAGTCTTCCGAAGTAAATATCGATGATGATCTAGATAAACCGGAATCAGAGGTAGAACCTGACTCTCTTGGCTCCCTTTTCATACACCTCATTGACAATGATTATTATCAGGATAATGCTGAAGACAACCAAGTTGATGACGTAGAGGTAACTATCCTTTGCTTCGGTTCAGATCCTCTGCCAACACAGAAAATCCGTCAAGCAAACCGGAAAGTAAGATTTTCTCACCCCTTAGCTTACTTGGACCCAAACTTTCTTTTGAAGAAGCCGCAACATGAAGCTCGCCGCACAACCTGGCACAGCGGCCAAGCCATTACTTCAACCAATTTACCGAAAATGCCAATCCGGAAACGTCGATCAGAGGTCTCATATATTCCTGATGTTTCTTATCCCAAAGTGGGTCATTTCCGACAGCCTCTTAATCCGTCTAATTCGAACTATCAGGAAACACCTCATTCATCGTGTGGCGAGTCGACGGCCACGCAGCTTCCACCCCTCAAGACAGTTCCTGGGTAAGTTTTAATTCACTGTTACCTCTTTATGTTTACTCCATGTACTAATTTTTCACTTTATCCTTCTCAGTAAGCCTAGACCCAGTAAAAAGGCCAAGCTAAGTAAACCGGCTGATGATAACGTGGTCCCTGAATCGGAAAGAACTCCAGAACTGGCAGAAGAAAACACTGACGCCATGCTAGATGATCCGCCTGTACCGGATCATGAACTTTTTATTGAACAAGAAGTTGAACCAACGGGCCATGTTGATAAACCAACCAGCCCAGTCCGAGCCAGTGACAAACCGGTAAGCCCAGCTAAGGCTGCTGATGATACAATGGAAGATATTACGATCACCGGTTTTGGCCACACCACTCCTGGTGATCCTATCGCTTTGTCAAAGCATAGCGCCAAGGAGGAAATTTCTGCTATGGACAAAGGCAAATGGAATGCCGATCTATCGAGCTATGACCACCTCAGCGCCCAAGACCTTCACTCTGGATTCTTGAATCGTCTGTACACAAGCCGTGACTATGAAGCCGGTTTAGTGAGACTGATGAAAGAATGATACGAGGTAAATGTTGCTTAACTTCTGCAATACTATTTCTCCCTTTGTCAAATTTCTTATATCAACTCCAGTGTAGCCCCCAAGGGCCGATTTATCTTTTCAAGATGAACCGGGACTTGCAGAATATCAAACTTGCAACTTTCTCTAGTGTAGCCCCCAAGGGCTGGTTTATCTTTTCAAGATGAACCGGGACTTTGTCTTGTAACTTTACTTTGAGCGAATATGCATTAGCCCCCAAGTGCCAGGAACAAAACTTGTATTGAGCTTGGGACTTGCAAAAACTTTTGATAACAGCAAATGGGCATTAGCCCCCAAGTGCCAAGTGTATAACTTCTTTGTGCTTGGGACTTCCAATATGTTCTGCCAATTCCTGATACGTATGTCTCTTACAGGCTGAACTGAGCCAAAAGGAAACTCAAAACGCTGATCTTCAAGAAAACCTCAAGTTCCAGCAAGCAGCAACCTCCAAAGCCAAGGATGATCTGACTAGCGATTTAGCAACTATGGAGAAACTGAAGGAAGATTTCAATAAGGAGCGGGCGGATTGGGATACAGAGAAATCTGCTTTGAAGAAGAGGGCTGATGATGCAGAGGCCGCCCTTAAACCGGTGGCAGAAGAGCTAACTGGCTTAAAGCGGCAGATAAATGCCATGACAGCTGCTGTGTTTGGTAAGTATCTTTATTATAAGCTTTCAACATGTGCTATCCCATAAACTACCGGTTTACCAATGTTCATCATGATGCAGGAACCCGCATTACCCATCTGGGCTCTGACATGCAGAAAAAATTGAAGGCTGCCTATACTCTTATAGAGTAGTTGTATACCGGCGCACAACGGATCATTTGTATTGCCTCTCATAATAAGCAGCCCCCAAGTTTGATCAAGGAAACCTTAGAGAAGTTGTCAATGCTGCCTGCCTGGTTTGAAGAACTAAAAAGATCAGCTGCAAGGGCAGGTTCTCTGACTGCACTAACCCGAGCGAAATCATGGGTACCTGACCTTGATCCGGCTGATGTGGGAAATGGCTATCCAAGCCAGATGGAAGACGGATCAAATTTTGACAATGACGATGTCCGAGCTCTGACAAAGGAAATGCGCCCCTTGGCTAGCAAATTGGCTGAAGAAGCTGATCTCTCCCACTATCAATCAGTTTATGATGCTGAGAACAATCGGGTTAGAGCGTCGACTCATGATGTGCAAAATCTCATCCCGCCCGTTCGTAAGCACACTTATGCCCCTGATGTTGATCCCTCCGTGCTTATAAGCGATGAAGCTGTATTCCAAGCCCTAACTGGGATCGATTGGGCAACCATTGGCTTCCAGCCACTGGATGGAGAAGAGGAGGAGGAAACGGTGCAGGGTGACCCACAGCCGTCAAGCCGGCCTGGCGAGGAATCATGAACCGGGAGCCGGTTTAATCCTCTGCATACCATAGTACTTGGTGAAAAAAGTTATTCTTTTGGGCCTCGAAATGCCTTGTAATAGGCTAGTTGAAACACTTGGTCTATTATGCCATCGTGCATATTTATTTTGCATGACGTTGTTAATCCGCCATCATTATAGTATGTCTGCTTATCCTTCTGAACAGCTTTATTCAACCTGTTTCTGCATTAAACAAGTTTGAAGTGTCCTGGCGGTTTATCGCCGGACGGATCATAATGCCCAACACATGACCTGGGTTTATAACCAAGGATGTATATTGAAATAATTAAATATTAATTATATCATACCTGTGATATTGAATCACATCGTTGGTTTTACCAACTTTTGTAGCAAGGGTGATAATTCCAAATCGTGAGTATTGATGACTCCTGCAATATTTTGCCGGTTTATGATAAAACCGTACCGGGTTGTGATAAACATCGGACTAGCTGTATATGATACTGGCGATTTGTAATCGAAACCAGACCGGTTAATAAACACCGGTTTATTTGATAGCAGTGACTCATAGTCAACAACTAGGCCGAGTCAATAAACATCAGTTTTATCATAAAAAGTGTTGTAAACCTCAACAAAGAGAAAAACTTGTCAAAATGAAAATCATGTGAGGCTTTTCATGGGCTGCCAGGCCTAAAATCGAGGCTTTTCATGGGCTGCCAGGCCACTAAGTTAAACCATTTCACAAAGCCTTTTAAGATGGACCTCTCATTAACCAATCTTCGTTTTAACGTTGACAAGTTCAGGGTCTGTATAAGAGACTTGTCAAACGTTCGGCGGGTCATACCAGGATTACCTGGACGGAGTGACTTACTTGATGAAGGCAGGTTAACCCGGGGTTTTAGGTGAATACACCTGGCTTCCAAGCCTGGCTTGATAGCCTATTACAAGGGCCATAAAAACTCTTTCTTGCTGTGCAACAAGAGTCCCCAAATAACATTTTGAGCTGTGCTCAGTGGGTGCCTATGTCTGAGTTGTGCTGTGCATCAAACTCTCTTTTGCCCCTTATGATAATATTGGCTTGATAGCTGGATTACCGAAGTAACCAGAGCTGTGCTCTTTATGCTAATATGGGCTTGATAGCCGGTTCAAGAGGGTAGTCAGAACTTCACTTTATAAGCAAAAGCCCCCATGTAACTAAAACTCTTATGGAAAAAATAGCAGAGGCCCCGCTTTAGCAGGGATGCCGGTTTATTATATTGATCATAATATATACATTGTCAAAAATATATACATGAAAGGAACCTATGGCTCAGGTGTAGTAAGGCCGAAGATGAGCAATGTTCCACGACCGTTGGGTCTCCTCCTCCGATGTACGTGAGTCCTTGTGTCCTCGAACGTCGATAAGGTAGTATGACCCATTATGCAGATTCTTGCTGACCACAAAGGGTCCTTCCCAAGGCGGGGATAACTTGTGCATATCAGTCTGATCATGGATGATCCGGAGCACCAGATCGCCTTCTTGAATAGTTCTGGTTCTAACCCGGCGGCTGTGATAACGACGCAGATCTTGCTGGGAAATCGCCAACCGAGCTACTGCAATGTCACGTTACTCGTCTAATAGGTCCAGTGCTTCCTGTCGTGCCTTCTCATTGCCAGCTTCAACATAAGCCGTCACACGGGGCGAGTCATGATGGATATCACTAGGGAGAACTGCCTCTGCTCCATAAGCCATGAAGAAAGGCGTGTAACCCGTAGATCTGTTGGGCGTGGTATTGATGCTCCATAACACGGAAGGTAACTCCTCCACCCAACAACCTGACGTCCTCTACAGGGGAACCATAAGCCAGGGCTTGATGCCTCTCAGGATCTCTTGATTGGCTCTCTCTGCTTGACCATTAGATTGAGGATGAGCCATTGATGACACGTCAAGCCGGATGTGCTCACGTTGACAAAATTCTTCCATAGCACCCTTGGACAGATTAGTGCCATTATCAGTTATAATGCTGTGTGGAAAGCCAAACCGGAAAATCACCTTCTTGATGAATTGAACCGCCATGGCTGCATCACATTTGCTGACGGGCTCTGCTTCCACCCACTTGGTGAACTTATCAACCGCCACCAGAAGGTGGGTCTTCTTATCCAGAGATCTCTTAAAGGGCCCAACCATATCTAGCCCCCAAGTTGCAAACGGCCAAGTGATTGGAATCATCCTCAATTCTTGAGCTGGTACATGAGCACGCCGTGAGAATTTTTGATAGGCATCACACTTTTTGACCAATTCTTCAGCATCAGCATGAGCCGTCAGCCAATAAAAACTGTGACGAAAAGCTTTAGCTACCAATGATTTTGAACCGGCGTGGTGACCACAATCTCCTTCGTGGATCTCACACAAAATCTCATGGCCTTCATCCGGGGACACGCAACGCTGAAACGCCCCTGTTACAGTGCAATGATGTAATTCTCCATTGACGATAGTCATTGACTTGGATCGCCGGACTATGTGCCTGGCCAAAATCCCATCCTCTCGTAACTCACCTCGGTTCATATACGCCAAATATGGGATCGCACAATCTGGGATAGCATGAAGAGCCGCTACCAACTGAGCCTCCGGATCAGGAACAACCAAATCCTCTTCTGTAGGTAACTTGATCGACGGGTTATGCAAGACGTCCAAAAAAACATTAGGTGGAACCGGCTTACGTTGGTGTCGGCGCCCTGGGAACCAAGGTACCCAGACTTGCCTGTCTGCAGGCCGCGACACGCTCCTACGAGCGGCCTGGTACGGCCCAGCTGATCGACCAGCTGCTCAAGACCCTCGCGAGGGGGCCAAGCCTCGCGAGGAGAACGACGTCAAGACCTCCTCGGGAGCGGCCTCAGCAAGGCATTCCAGAGGGGCGGAGAATCAATGGCCAAGCCTGCCTCAGGAGGAGGCAGTGATGTCAGCAGTGATGCACCGCGCCAGCGGGTGCCAGCGTCCGCCAGCGGCACAGCTGCCATTTCGGTGCAAAGGAGACAGCGCAGCCGTTGGTTCCCAAGGAGCGGGACAAAGGTTTCATCTTTGGTGCAACAACACGGAAGACCGCAAGGACGATAAGGAGGATGTCACCGTCGAGCCCACCACCGTGTCACCGCCTGATCCTTTTGCAGGCGTTTGTCAGGATAAGAACATCCTTGTGTTCCCCCTAAAAAATGGCTGTTGTGGGATCCCTTCCCGCCTAAACATTTCGCGGGAAGAGGACCGTGGCCGCCTATATAAGTAGCTAGGACTCCCACTGCAAAGTGGACGGACACACTTGGCGACGGCACAAGGAGCAAGAACACTAGCCTCCTGAGCCCACGAACCGTTGTACCAGCTCATATTCTAGCTCGCCCGGAGCCAATCCACCAAAGCAGGAAGTAGGGTCTTACACCACACGGTGGCCCGAACCTGGATAAACTCTTCTGTGTTTGTTCGTTGTTTGCTTGAATCCTTCCACCGAGACGAGAGCGAGGTGCTAGGTAGACGTGAGTCGGAGAGATCTTTGTTCATGCCCCTGTGTTCGAACTTAACGGGTTTTGCGGAGCCGTGAATCCGACATTTGGCGCGCCATGTAGGGGGGGTGTCGAAATCTCGCCTCTCCGACGACCTCGTCGCGTTCTCGTCACCGACCCTGCTCCACAGCCATGGTGGACACACGCTGAGCTCGCGGCGCCCGCTGCGCTGTGTACGTCACTCAGACGGCGCCCGCGGGCAACGGCGCACCGCTCCACCCCAACTCGACGGTCGCCAACGCCGCCACCGACCCAGCTGTCCACGAGCAGCATGACTCCTCGCTACTGCTGTCCGTGCGGCGGGATGGCTGCACGGCGACACCTTCACCCTCACCGGCCGCAGCGTCATCCTCATTGGTCCGTCGCGGGCCGGTCTACCAGCAGCCTGCGCTACTGATGGCGCGGGAGCTCTTGCGCTACCGCCCAGCAAATGACCTCTATGACGAGTGGCTGCACCGCATCACTGAGCTCGTCAACACCGCTGGAGAAGCGCCTGCACCAACGCACTCCTCACGTCCTCCGTCGCCCCCGGCGGCGAACGAGGGCCGTGGGGTCCCGGCTCCGCCTCCCCTCCACCACGCCGGCCAGGAGGGCCGGCGCGAGGCCCCTCGATGTGAGCAACCCCGCAGAGCCCACGCCCGCGACGAGGAGAGCTGTCAGGTGATTCCGCACCCACATGCAGGGGCTTGTTGGCCCCTGGGCCACAGCGCCCAGACCGCGCGCCACAGGAGGTGGTGGCGCCAGCACCTCAAGAACCAGCATCGCAAGCGCAGGGGTCGTATGCGATCATGAGCGTGGCTGGATGTCGCGCCCTGGCCCCTGAACTACGGCGCCTCGTTTGGCCCGACAAGTTCAAGACGAACCTGCCTCCACGCTACGATGGCACCACCGACCCCACGGAGTTCCTCCAACTCTACGAGCTAAGCATCGTGGCGTCCAATGGCACCGAGCAGGTCATGGCAAACTGGTTCCCCATGGCTCTGAAGGACGGCGCGCGCTCCTGGCTCTTGAACCTCCCCGTGGGATCCATCTCATCCTGGGAAGAGCTTCGCGAGCGTTTCATCGCTAACTTCCAAGGCACCCGCGACCGAGCCCCGGAAGCTGCTGATCTGCTTCGCGTGAGGCAGCAGCCGGGAGAAACCCTGCAAAAGTACATCCAACGCTTCAACACCATGCGCCTCCGTATCCCCAGGGTCTCGGACGAGGCCATCATCTCCGCGTTCTCCGATGGTGTCTGCGACGTCAGGATGAGGGAAGAGCTCGCCATTCACGAAGACCTATGCACAGCCCTCGAGATGTTCAAGCTCGCGACAAAGTGCGCCAGAGCGGAGGAAGGCCGCCTCTCCCTTCAGGAGCTGCCTGAGGCGGAGGCGGAAGACAAGAAAACCAAGGCCAAGGAGTCGAAGCGCAAGGGACCCACCATGCTGGCTGCAGAGCCAGAAGTGAAGCATGGCTGCGGCTACGATGACCTCCCGAGAGACAACCGACCATACTGCGTCTTCCACAACATCCACAGCCACAACACCAACGATTGCCAGGAGCTCTGGGCGATGCGCGGCGGGCGCGTCGGGCAGCGCCTTGAGCGTGACAACCGTGGCTACGGCTATGGAGGAAGCCGAGGACGAGGACGTTGGGACGGCAAGAACTCGCGCCAAGGGTGGCGTGAGGAGCCTCGTGAAGACCACTGGCAGGAGCAGCCTCGTGACGCCCCCTAGCGTGACCAGCCTCGTGAGGGTCGCCCTTAGGGTAACCGCACAACCCCAAGTTCACCTTCTCACAGCCCAAGCGACTGCTTCCGCGTCTGCATCGACATCGCGGGTCTCGACCGAGCTGCTTCTCAGGAGCCCTTGTAGCCGACGGCGATCGGCCGGAGGAGGGCCCTCCCCTGTAGCTACGTCCGCACACTCTTCGGCTTCCGCAACACAGCTGCCATGTTCCAGCACCTCGTGCAGCGGGCCTTGGGGGCTCGAGAGGCTGAATGCTAGGCGGTCCGGACGGAGCGGGAGCCGGGCCCGCGCGACCACTGAGAGCCTCCGGAGCCCCTGGGCCTCAGGAGCCCGACAATCCTCGGGAGTGACCCGCATAGCTCGCGTCTCCAGCTACCCCAACTCTCCTTCGGCAAGTATCAGGTGCCACTTCAGGTATCCAAACGAGGGTGCCTCTCGGGCTGCATCATCCTCGGGCCGCTGGGGGCTGATCCCCCGCGGTTATCTCCCTTCTTGCATGATCAAGGCCGGATATTTCTTTCCATTCGAGTTATCTATATGCTTGGCATCCTCACCGCCACTAAGGTCATGAGCCCTTGTGAGCCCACTCGCGACTGCCCCATGATTAAGGACTGGCACGATGTCTGTGCTTGGGTCCGTCCCTGCAGCGTCGATAAACCCAATTGCTGAGCTCTGCCTAGCGAGCCATTCCCGTGACGGCACCTCCCATCATCCTTGGTGCCTTGTTCTCGCATGGGCTAATCGCGGATGGGTAAGTAGGGGCCCGTGGCAGGTGCCTCGCTCACGTGGGAACTGCACGCCGGCTGTTTTTCTTTTGGATCGTGGCATGAGAAGACTGGGCACGACGTCTGTGCTCGGGTCCGTCCCTGCAGCGTTGACAAATCCAGTGGCTGAGCTCTGTCTCGCGAGTTATCCCCGTGACATCACCTCCTGGGGTTGCTGGTGCTGCGGCCTTCTCATGCAATATCCCCTGGAGATGCACTCGGCGCAGGTCGACACAACACCTCTCTTTTCACATTTTGCAGAAGAAGACTCAGGCGCAACCCGCCTCAGGGTAGGGTCTCGTGGGTGATGCATAAGCTCAAGAGAACTTCCTCAGAGTCATTCAGCTCGTCCCGAGGAGGGCCCATATACACCTTGGATGTCCTACCGTGCAAGCCACGCATTAGGACGGGGCTGTACATGCCCCAGAGTCTCTCCCGGTGGGAGGCTCCCTCCCACGGTCCAGTGGAAGTACCAAGCTCCGCGCTGGCAGATCCAACCAAGGAGCGGTTATGCCCACGAGCAGTGGAAGCACCAAGCTCCGTGCTGGCCGATACGACCGAGGCGCGGTTATGCCCACACTCCGCGCAAGTGTGGTCGCTCTATGCTCCCCGCTAGTTATAAACAACTAAGGGTGGCCCCCAGTGGTCACACCAACCTCAGGGAGATTTTCAGCTCATGACGCTCACAGCTTCTCCTTGGATGGGTGTCGCGAGAGGGGCTAGGCACGGGGGCTATGCTTAGGTCACGTCTGGCAGACGCCACCCTACCAGGTGCCCAGACACCTGGCCTTCTCGTGCCCCCATCCTAGGCGAAGGCTCGTGGGCAAGGTATGGTGCTCGTTCAACTTTATGAGAGCCGTTCGTACGTCAAGGGGGACCCCTAGGCATCACGACCCAGGGGCCTAACTGGCCACGTAGCCCCTCATCCCTTGAGTCTAGTTATGATGATAACCCCGGTCCTCCGTAGGGCTCAATGGCGATCGAGGTATGCGCGGGGTTGGGACCTGCCGACGCAGAACGAAAACGGGATCACTTGAACGTCAAGAGGGAACCTTGGGCATAGCGACCCAAGTGCCTCACTGGCCACATATCCCCTCATCCCTTGAGTCTAGTTACTACGGTAACCCTGGTCGTCCGGACGGCTCAATAGCGAGTCTAGTTACTACGGTAACCCCGGTCATACAGAGGGCTCAACGACGGTCGAGGTATGCACGGGGTTGGGCCCTGCCGACGCAGAGCACCTAAGCAAACATGAAAGAAAGCAAGCATGGAAATCATCTAGCTATTACAATAATGTCATTTTTTTTTTCAAATTCAACCAAAGTTCTCATGCCTCCCCGAGGCACTCGCGCTTCTCTCGTTAAGCAGGAACGGACTAGGCATCACCGGGCGCAGCAGTACCAGTCGTCTCTTCTTCGACTGCGGTAGCAGTAGCCTGGAGGAACGCCTCCACCAGCGATGCGACCTTCACCCTCAGGGCCTCGGCAGCCGTGCTCTCCATGACCTCGGTCACGGGCCCGGACAGCGAGGACAAGTCAAGGGTGGGGTCACGAAGACTTAGGTGGCTGCACACTTGTGTCAGGACCAAGGTAAGCAGCGTACGGCTCTCGACATCGGCTAACTGGCCAATCGCGGCCGTAACACCGCGTAGGGACTCCATGAGCGCAGCAAGGAGCCCGGAGGGGCCTCCCTCCGGGGCGGCCAGCGGCTCCTTGAACCCTTCCCCGTAGGCGGCATGCAGCGCCTTGTGGGCCTCAAGGTCAAAGGTGGCAAGAGCCTCGGGACTCACCGTCGCTGAGGCCGCAAGGGCTTCCTCCTGGACGCGAGCGGCTTGGGCCGCCCTAGCCTGCTCAACTTCAACCTTCAGCTTCTCCAGGGTTGCGCAGTCAGCAAGCTGCTCCTGTTGCAGCCGGGATGTCGTGGTCTTCTGCGCCTCGAGCTCCTTCTCCAACCTCTTGAGCTCCAAGGTGCGCCTAGTGTCTTCCTCGCAGAGGGCCCGTAGCTCGCTCTCTTCCTTGAGGGAGCGCTTCTCGAAGGACGCGACGTCAGCTCATGCGGCGTCACGAGCCAGCGTGGCCGCCGCAGCTTCCTCTCGACCCTTGGCAGCAGCCGTCGAGGCCTAATCCCAGGAGCCACCCGTGGATCAGCCCCAGGCGCCCTTTTGTCAGGTGGCCATCACCATTTTGCAGATCAGCGCGAAGACGACCCAGCGCGGCGGAGGTAGCATCCAAAGCATCAGAACCAGGCTGCGCCGGCTGGCGCACGGGCACCGACAAGACCGGCTGTTCGACCAGGGCCTCGGGGGCTCCAGCCTCCCTCGCCAGAGCAGCCGGAGCAGAAGCCAACTCCACAACCTCGCCGGAGACGGGGTCGTCTTTGGGCGGCACCGTCACCGCACGCACGATGGCCCGGCCGACCGGGGCACCCAGCGCCGTAGCATCTTTCCCCGAGGTTGCACCAGCAGCCGGAGGAGCAGCGCACCGCAGCGTGACCTCCCCCTTCACCTTTTTCATCACACCCCCCAGGCTGCTGCATCAGGGAGAGCGCGTCAGGGGCACAGCAAATAAGAATGAGTGAGAAATCGCACGCTTACTCGTCGGAGGCGAGGCGTGCCCTTGTCTTCACCAGCAGGTCAATAGCAGCTCCTGGCGCACCGGGCGTGCCGATAGCCCGGGATTGGGCGAGGCATGAGGCCACGGTCCTGGGCGCGGCCGCGGGCGCCAGGTTCGCTGGCATGGTGCTCTTCGGCGGAGTCGCCACCTTGCTTCCCCCAGACACGGTGCGTCCGGATCGACGTGGAGTGGTCGCCTGGGACCGTCCGGCGGCACCTGCGCCTGGCGTCATTGCTCTGGCGAATGCCTCGAAGGAGTCCCCTTCGTCGTCCAGGGCAACCTCCGAGTCCCCCTCGTTGCTCTCGTCGTCATCGCCAGAAGACACGTCGAACATGGTGTTGACACCAGATATTGGCACGGCATAAAAAGCAAATAAGATGGCCTCAAATGGAAAAGTGCTGAAAGTGAAAAAGTTTCATATTGTCGAGGTGAACATCTTTGAAGTTTGGGCCATCGCCATCCGATCTCATCTCGAGTGCCAAAACTATGCTCAAAGCACTGAGATTTTATATCTAGAGCAGTATTCGGCAGATTAGACCACCAAGACTGCCTCATATGGAAAAACTTTCTACACAAATTGTCTTCGTCTCGTTGAAACGGTCGATTTTGATATAAAAATCGTCCCAAGCCGAGTTCGTATGCAAAAGTTACAGCCATCCGAACACAGCCCTGTCAGAGAGCCATAAGTGGCGCGCCCCACCAGCCACGTGTCTGATGGGTAGCGCGAATAACAGCCTGTATTGCGTGACCGTTTTGGCCTAGAAGATGGCTTCAAATCGAAAAACGTTCAACATGAAAGTTGTTCGTCTCGTCGAAACGGTCAAGATTGCTTTTGGGATCTTTTCCGTCTGAGGTCGTTTACCACCTCAAAAATTATCGGCAAGGTACAGCCAGTTTAAACCGAACAGTTTTGGAAAGTTCGGACAAAACCAATCCGAGTTTGGCTAGGGTTTTGGACATGAATCCCAGCCTTTTCCTTGCACGGGAAGTCCAGCCGCCTCTTATATACCTAAGGGGTGACGGCCGATTAAACAACACACAATCGAACAAACACATCAACTACTTTTTCGTGTTCATCTATCCCCTACCCTTGTATCTTCTTCCTCGTTTTTCGTTCGTTCTTCTTCATTGCAGGGCGGCGAACCTCGAGGCCCTAGGGGCGATCAGGTCGACCTAGGGCAGCCCATAGCCGCCGCGCACCCTGACGGGGTCACTCCCGGGCGTGTGGGGTTTCGGGTCCTCAAAAGCGCCCGCCGGATTGCTTGCGTACCGCGCTTCCGGACGGGTCTCCTTCGACGTGAGCTGCGGTGCATCACCCTCGGCGTCGGAGGTACACGGTGACGTGTTCGTGTGCGAACACAATTTTTGGCGACTCCGCTGGGGACGAAACTTTGAACAGTCTCCAGCCTGTTCTTGCTACGAGGAGAGCGTCATCAAGCGGCTGCAATCTACAACGGTAACATGTATCATCAATCTCCTTATGTAGATGCAAATAGCCATTATGTTGATGTTGCTAGATCTTTTAATGGACATGTCATGTCGGCTAGCCCTAACGAGCAAAGGCCGACTAGTTATTCCATTGGAGAAACTTGGAATTTACAGAATCGCGACATGCAACTTACGAATCTGAACTTTCGTGCATCGGCAACACCTTTCAATATGCCGATGAATAACATGATTTGTTCGAGTGATCAATATATGACACCTCATGTACATGAGGGCATCTCACAATTTTGTCCATCGGCAGCCGACTCACGATTTGCGGGTTCATCCCCAAACATGCCGATGGACGGGGGAATCGGCCATGCTTCCTGTAGTTATTTGGCTGGTTATCCTCAGTCATCAGATACTACACCTCATGAGATTAATTGTTTAGGGGCATATGTAACTAAAAATAATATTCATGACTCGGCTCGCCTTCGCGGTTATGGCCGAGTGAATGGAGATTCTATAGGAGCAAATATGCCTAATATTGCAGGAGATGAGGTGGATTTGGCTGCATTAAAAAGTTTAGCCCAAAATAAGAAGATTAGTGCTATTTGCCTTGAGCAACACGAAAAGGGATTGGTTCCTGATTATGAGGCAATAAGAGCTAGGGTTTTAAAAGAAGACGAAGTGTTGCCGATTGATCAAATTAGCGTGAGAAAATATTCAACAACAGTGCACACATCTTCACCTATCATTGCAGCATGTTATACACCCCCTATACAATCGCAAAGTTTCGGCAACATCAATTCATTGCCGAAAGTTCGTAAAAGTATTGGGGGGCAAGCCGATCCAAGCAGGGCTGAGTTTAAAGAAAAATATGTGGCACAAGTGGACAAAATCAAGTCAAAGCTCACAGGGAATAGCGTCAACGAATTTACTACGCCAACTCTTGAGGAATTACCAGCAGAATATCGACATGCTTATGAAGCACTCAAGAAGAAGCGTGAAGTGAGATATTTGCAAGAATACATCAAATGCCTTCCTCCATATAGCAACCATGTTGGCTCTGCTGCACTTTTGAAGCAAGATGAAAAAGAAGCTTTGCAAGAAAATCATCAAGAAGGGGTTCACTCGGCTAATACGGTTGATTCGGTTGAAACCGAGTCAAATATGACTAAGTCGTCTACAGCTGAGTTGAACAGTTCCTTTAGTAACAAGACAATGGTGGATTCAACTGAAACCAAATTGACCACTGAGACTTTTAAGGCCGAGTGCGTTGCATCGAGCCAGTCGAGTGCATCGTGCCAATCGAGTACATCTTGTCAGACGAGTGCATCACCGGCTAAAGCTGCTAAAGCCGAGTGCATCAAGCCAGTTATTGCTGCGTGTACCAAAATAGAAGATGCAAGCTTCACCGAGCAAAAGAACAGACAAAGTAGTATGGCCGAACAAAGTTCGGTTAACAATGAACATCAAGAACAAGAAAGTACAGTCGAGCAAAGTTCAACTCACGAAGATCATCCAAGTGAAATCTACTCAGGCAATCCGAGTGATGAGGCACGAGATCCAGAAAAAGAGGAAGATGCATTCGAGAATTATTCAGAAGTGGAGCAAGGTATTGCTCCAGTGGTGCAGCCATCTTCTCGTTCCAACGGCTTCACAAAGGTACACCTAGCCGAGAGTTTACTCAGTTTTCGATTCGGTCAAAATCATATTGTTGATGCACTCGTTAGTAAGATTTTAATTAATTTTGAAAGACCGATCGAGATGAGTAATCTGTTTGCTTTGAATTATCTTGTTACTAATCATACTGATCAACACATGGCACCATTCATAGAGGCTAATAGTGACAACTTATCGCAACCAAAGTTTTTCCCATCATGCCGACTGAACTTTATATTCATATGGACAACTTTGTTTGTTTCATGCCTAGCTAACATTTGGTCTCAGATGAGACGTATATACTGTAATTATTTTGGTTGCAGGAATATAAAGCCAGGTTCAAAGTTCTCCAGGATAGCCGATTCAAGAGCATCGGAAAAGGAGGACGAAAATCAATGCATAGCCGAGTCAGATGATGTTAAACTCACACCGCTCGGTTGTTTTGAATCAAAGCCGGTATCACAATATTGGTTAATGGACCAGGAGTGTACGTCCAGTGCAGGCATAGTTGATTACATCATCGGTACATCGCTGACTAATCCTATTATTATAATTGATCACGATGTCGAGCCGTCAAGAAAAGAGCCAACGCAATGTTCGTTCAAGCAAAATGTCAAAGATTGCAACATGATCCATCAAGTCAAGCAATCGGACAAGATAGGACAATTGGAGTTTGTTGAGGCACGATCATTTGGACAGTCGGATCATTTTGACGGCCATCAAATGTTGACTCGGCTATCACCAGCCGATTTATCTAAAATTGGATATGTACACGTAAATGATGATGGGGTCAAGTCTTCGAGCAAGGATATTGTCAAAAAGTGCATCAAGAACAATCTTGAAGACGGAAATTCCATCAAAGCTAAAATGGTAACATCTAGCACTGGGGGGCAACAAGAGAATTCAAAGACCGTTGCACGCACAACCAAAGAAAGCAAAGGCCATGGTAAGCACAAAAGCAAAAGGCCGAAAGTCACTTTCGCGCAGTTATTAGAAAAGTACCAAAAGATAAGTGACGGAAAGAGTGCTTATCGGTCGAATGAAGCAAAAGCATCGAGGTCACCCCCAAGGCATAAATCTGAAGACTGGAATTGGCAAAGGAAGACGTTGAACAAGCAGACTTCATATCCTCCTTTTGGGCCGCCAATGCCAATGTCGTGGATGCCTCCCTACACTCATGTAAATCCATATCCATCATGGGGCAGGTATGATACAAGGTGACATTATCCATCTTATTTTAGATCATCTCGCCAACATTATGCAGCTCCAAAAAGATCAACAATTGATGAACAATCACACGTCAAAGACCGTTTCCATCATAAGGAATCGGTCCGGAGCTCAAGGAACAAGAAAGAGGTGGTCAAGCAAGTGTACCAGGTCAAGAAAGATGGTCGTAAGTGTGATACTTCGGATTTGTTCTCAAATAATAAAGAGCCAATTAAAGTATTAACATTGGCTACAAAAGGCAACGAGGCAAGTCAATCAAGTGCCAAATCTGAAGGGAAGAAGTTGAGAGTGCACAAGGCCAAAAAAGAGTTGGCATTGGTTGAAACAGAATCACAGCCGAGGTGCCCACTCGGCTTAGCACATTGGCAAGATAAGGAATTACAAAAACTTAGTGCACATGAGTTGAGAAAGAAGAACATGGCATGGGTTCCCAAGAGGAGCAGTCAAAATAGAAATGATGTCCGACCTTCTATTGCAACAAGTGTTAAAAAAGTGAAGAAAGAAAGGGATGGCCGCAAGAGTGCTATTTCAGATCCGACTCCAAATGACAAAAAGCCAGTCGAGTCTATGTTGGTTGCTAAGGACAAGAAAGGGAAGCAAGTAAATCTCAGGGATCCGATCACCGATTTTGGACAGGCCAAGTCGGAGATGCCCAAAGCCAGGAAGAACTTGCCAGTGCATAAACCAAAATCCCAGCCGGGATGCCCTCTCGGCTTACCATATTCGCAACAGAAGAAGCTGAAACAGCTTAGGGCCAAAGAGCTGGAGAAGAGGAACATGGCCTGGGTTCCTAAGGAAAATCCTCGAGACAAGTGCGGCATCACATCTCCTATTGCGAAGCCAGCAGAAATAAGGGAGTACAAGTGTAAATCCCGTAGGCGAGGACGACAATTTTCATCTCACTATAGGATACTCCAGGAGGCGTGTCATGCACATTCTTCAATCGTATCATCAAAATCAACGCTATGGAATTTATCCTCGGCCGAAACATCTGACTTATTTCGGTTATTCACACTTTGGTGGACGGATTCCCGAGCACCTTTGAGATGAGAACGCATGGCCGATATTTGCATATCGCCCTCAGAATTCATTGTGTTGGCAAAACCAACATCTGGCTAACGGTGTTCACCATGGTTGATCTCCTACTCCTATAGCCGATGCTCAGTGTTTGCCAATACTGGCAAGGCCAACTTAATTATTGAGTCGGCCACTAATGAAGGGTCTAGTACATAAAAAGCTCTGACTCCTGGTGTTAGTTATTTGCAGGACCAAGTCAGGAGAGAGACATTGTTCGGCAGAGGCTTGATGGTTTACTTTGATCAATAATGAGTTGAGTCGCCGAACAGTTGACAGTATTCCTTTGTGGTGCATGTTCATAATCGTTCAGCAACCGGCTTACCGTCGAAGGGTTCTAATATTCCCAGGGAGTGCCTGGACAAAGCAAGGTCCGGATTGACATAACAAACTTACGTGGAGGCCTTTGTGACGTCCAATTGTTGTTCTCAGACGACTATTGTCCATGAGGCTCTACCCAAGAAGCAACACGCTTAAGCATATGACCGATAACAATTATCGTTCTTAGCATGCATAGCCGATGTAGTGTTGACATCGTGCTTGGACGAAGTATTTTCTGGCACGCAAGCTATGCCAGAAAACAGGGGGGCATGTGTTGACACCAGATATTGGCACGACATAAAAAACAAATAAGATGGCCTCAAATGGAAAAGTGCTCAAAGTGAAAAAGTTTCGTATTGTCGAGGTGAACATCTTTGAAGTTTGGGCCATCGTCATCCGATCTCATCTCGAGTGCCAAAACTATGCTCAAAGCACTGAGATTTTATATCTAGAGCAGTATTCGGCAGATTAGACCACCAAGACTGCCTCATATGAAAAAAAATTCTACACGAATTGTCTTCGTCTCGTCGAAACGGTCGATTTTGATATAAAAATCGTCCCAATCCGAATTCGTATGCAAAAGTTACAGCCATCCGAACACAGCCCTGTCACAGAGCCATAAGTGGCGCGCCCCACCAGCCACGTGTATGATGGGTAGCGCGAATAACAGCCTGTATTGCTTGACCGTTTTGGCCTAGAAGATGGCTTCAAATCGAAAAATGTTCAACATGAAAGTTGTTCGTCTCGTCGAAACGGTCAAGATTGCTTTTGGGCTCTATTCCGTCCGAGGTCGTTTACCACCTCAAAAATTATCCGCAAGGTACAGCCAGCTTAAACCGAACAGTTTTGGAAAGTTCGGACAAAACCAATCCGAGTTTGGCTAGGGTTTTGGACGTGAATCCCAGCCTTTTCCTTGCACGGGAAGTCCAGTCGCCTCTTATATACCTAAGGGGTGACGGCCGATTAAACAACACACAATCGAACAAACACATCTACTACTTTTTCGTGTTCATCTATCCCCTACCCTTGTATCTTCTTCCTCGTTCTTCGTTCATTCTTCTTCATTGCAGGGCGGCGAACCTCGAGGCCCTAGGGGCGATCAGGTCGACCTAGGGCAGCCCATAGCCGCCGCGCGCCCTGACGGGGTCCCTCCCGGGCGTGTGGGGTTTCGGGTCCTCAAAAGCGCCCGCCGGATTGCTTGCGTACCGCGCTTCCGGACGGGTCTCCTTCGACGTGAGCTGCGGTGCATCACCCTCGGCGTCGGAGGTACACGGTGACGTGTTCGTGTGCGAACACATGGGCGGAGCACCCACGGGCGCACCAAGGTCCGGCATGGCCATCAACAGCTCGGCCTTGTCGGGGCGGCTGTACAGCGGGAAGTAGGCCCCAAGAAGATCCTCCGGAACCATTCCCAGGAGAGCTCTCGAGGTGAAGTCCAGATCGTCTTCGGCCAGCATTCCTGGTTGCAGCCAGAGCCCGTCGTCGTCGCCCATCAGCTCCCACATGGGGCGTGAGTGAGCCTGCAGAGGAGCCAGACGCTGCCTCAAGAACTCCTTCACGATCTTCCCACCTTCGAGCCTCGAGCTCAGGTTGGCCTCAATCTTCGCCAAGACGGGCCCGGCAAGAGGGCCGGTGAGCTTCGCGTGGCACCAGCCGGCAAGCTTCTTCGGACGGGCAGTAGGCAGCGCCAACAGAGGATGGGTGCGCTGGGCGTCCAGATAAACCCAGCTCTTCCGGTGGGACTCTATCTTCTTCCCGGCCGTCATCAGGCGACAACCCTGGCGCTGAAAGATGAAGGAAACGCAGCCCGAGCACGGGCCATCGTCGTACTGGCGCATAGAGAAGAAGTGGCGGAAGAGGGCAACGGTCGGCGTGACCCCCACAAACGCCTCACAGTAGAAGGCGAAGAGCGACAAGACGAAGATGGAGCGAGGTTGGATATGGAGAGCGTGCCCTGGTAATGCTCCAGGATGGCATAGAAGAACTCCAAGAAGGGGGGCATGATCCCCACGGATATGCTGTGGAGGAAGAAAGGGTAGCATGACTTCGACAAGGTTCGCGCCATGGTGGATCGAGCCCAGATCTGTGTCGGGCCATGCTCATTGTGGGAGCTCAACAGGAACGGCTGGACCTCTGAGTAGTCCTCCTCCCTGATGATGGAGAACTCCTCAAGCGCCGCATCAAGAGAAGAAGCAGATCCAGACGCCGGCACGGTACCCTTGTTCTTCTTCGCCAGGGTCAAAGGAGCCGAAGGATGCAGAGAGGCAGGAGACGTAAAGGGAAGAAATCCGAGCAGGATGGAAAGAGGGTGATAACTCCCCCAGAAGAGAAGGCCGCTTTTTGTCAAGACGCACGGTTACCGAGACGGCGTGGGGAGCGGTGTCGCTCGCGTCCCATCCAACCGTCACGCGCCAGCCTGGCCCGCAGCCTTCTTGGGGCCCGCGACGCTTCGTCCTCGACTAAGGCTTCGCCCTGAAGCCAACTCCGCGCGCACCTTGGGCCCGGGGGCTACTGTCAGCGTCCTGTGAACCAGGGTACCCAGACTTGCCTGTCTGCAGGCCGCGACGTGCTCCTACAAGCGGCCTAGTACGGCCCAGCTGATCGACCAGCTGCTCAAGACCCTCGCGAGGGGGCCAAGCCTTGCGAGGAGAACGACGTCAAGACCTCCTCGGGAGCGGCCTCAGCAAGGCGTTCCAGTGGGGCGGAGAATCCAAGGCCAAGCCTGCCTCAGGAGGAGGCAGTGATGTCAGCAGTGACGCCCCGCGCCAGTGGGTGCCAGCGTCCGCCAGCGGCGCAGCTGCCATTCCGGTGCAAAGGAGACAGCGCAGCCGTTGGTTCCCAAGGAGCGGGGCAAAGGTTTCCTCTTTGGTGCAACAAGACCGAAGACCGCAAGGACGATAAGGAGGATGTCACCGTCGAGCCCACCACTGTGTCACCGCCTGATCCTTCTGCAGGCGTTTGTCAGGATAAGAACGTCCTTGTGTTCCCGCTCAAAAATGGCCGTTGTGGGATCCCTTCCCGCCTAAACATTTCGGGGGAAGAGGACCGTGGCCGCCTATATAAGTAGCTAGGACTCCCACTGCAAAGGGGACAGATGTTGGGGAACGTAGTATTTTCAACATTTTCCTACGATCACGCAAGATCTATCTACTAGATGCATAGCTACGAGGGGGAGAGTGTGTCTACGTACCCTCATAGACCGGGAGCGGAAGCGTCTAGTGACGCGGTGATGGCTTCTCGCCCCTCGTTGGTTACCCCAAGTGGAAGGTTTGAGATGTAGCGTAGCGGCAAGTTTTCCCTTGGCAAAGATACCAAGGATCGAATCCCGTGAGACTCCGAGGGTCAACAACAAGGTGTCAATAGCGCCAGAGACTTTTGCTTGACAGGACCTGCACACAGATACAAATAACTTTGCTCCCAACGAGTACAGAGAGGTTGTCAATCCCTCCGGCCTTGTCGTTTACAAAGGATCAAAAGCAAGAGATAATAGTGATAGGTATGACTGCAACTAGTAAATAAGAACAGAAAGTAAATAACGGGTGTGATCAGTGATGGTAATATGGACCGGGGTCCCATGATGTTCACTAGTGATGTCTCTCTCCCAAAAGACGATAAAACAGCTAAGCGAGGTAAACGAATTACAGCTGGGCAATTGACAGGATTATGTGCGCAAACCAATGCTAACTATGCTACAAAGAAAGGTAGAGGCTCAAAAGCATGGGCGGTACGCCAAGGCAAGTAGACCGAAATCCATCTGCATCTACTACTAATCATCCACCTTGAGATATCTATCCAGAACATCTCGCTGGTATTAAGTTGCGAGTCCCACCCATAGTGTAAACTCAAAGCAACAGACAACTGCATTAAAAGAACTTTGCGTAAAGTAAACAATCCTTGCACCCGCAAGTACAAGCACCGTTATTTTCCCCCTTGTGGCAACAGCACATCCCCTAGACTCATGTTTCTGTCACTCAAGCTAGTCATCGAGGGGCATGAACCCACAATCAAGCATAACGTTCCCTCTTGGAGTTACTACCTACTACTTGGCCAAAGCAATAAATAGCAACGGAGAACATGCAAGAATTACTCAAGAACATAAATATAAAAGAGGTGAATCAAATATATTACTCACACACAATCTGAACATAATCTCATAATCCATCGGATCCCAGCAAACTCAGCATAGCAACAGCATAAAGATTACATATGTGCCTCGATCATGTAGGGCAGCTCACGAGGTCTAATCGATGAAGAACAAAGAGGGAAGGAGAACATCACATAGCTACTGGTCATGGACCCATGGTCCAAGGGGGACTACTCACAACTCATCCGGGAAGCGTCCATGGTGGTGGAGAAGCTCCCGGTGGTGGTTCTCCCCTCCGTCAGGGTGCCGGGAAGAGTTCTCCTGGTGCTCTCGATCTTGGAAGCGCGGCGGCGGCGGAACAGAGATGAGATCGCGAAAAAGGGTTCCCGTCCTCGAGGGTTTCGGGACGCGGTGTAAATATAAGCCAAAGGGGGTCACCAGAGGAGGTAAGGGGGGCCCAGGCGCCCCCCCGGCGCGGCCTGGAGGGGGGCCGCGTGGGCAGGCCGCCTGGGCTGCCCCTGGCTCCCCTCTGGCCCCACTTCTGCCGCGTGGAAGCTTCTGGAGCGCTGATTTTTTATATATTTTTCCCGGAATTTTTCTGGCACTTTACGTAATGGGAAAACCTGAAATACAAAAACAGCATAAAACAGAAACTGGCACTGGGGTGCACTGAGTTAATAGGTTAGTCCAAATATGATCAAAAGTGTATGAAGTGCATAAATATCATAGCAATATCACACAAAAGAGGCATGGAGCAAGCAGAAATTATAGATACGTTTTGGACGTATCAACATCCCCAAGCTTAATTCCTGCTCGTCCTCAAGTAGGTAAATGATAACAAGCATAATTTCTGTGGTGACATGCTATCGACCATATAAGAACTTTTCACAGTCACATGACAAATGCTTACTGAGATAATGAATCTTTAGTAATTAAGTTGCCTCATGATAATATCACAAAGAACTGAAAGTTTTACAATATGATACTGAAACGCCCAATAGATTTGGAGTGAGCATGGTGTGCAAACATGACAAAGTGATACCTCGCTTGCCCCCTTTAGTGAAGCCAAACATAAATGCAGGAGCACCTCCGAAGTTTAAGTGACGACTAGATACAATGATTTCAGAATAAGCGATATCATAATCATGCAGAAGACAATGGTACTTTGGGACAATGCACATTACACTCAGAATGACAATCATGCTCTCAATAGTTGGTGCTTTGAAGAAAGAAGGTGGAGACTCTCGAACCGTGGATTTTGATGGCAAGGTTGAAAACCCATGGTTGGAAGCAAAGACTAAACATGTACCAGAGCTCTTGGTTTTTTAAAAACAGAGGTAAAAATGATTTTTGGGAGATGCATATTTCGTCAACGAATGCTAGTAGATAACTCAATTACTTCTCGAGCTGGACAAGTTTCGAGGAACGGCTCCATCACGGGGACGATCACATCCCCTTAATCTTCGTTGTTTATCACTGCCAAAAGTTTTCTGATTTCTCATGAACAAAGCGTGAAGGAGGGTTTGTTTGTTGTATATTTTTTTATGAGTCGGGCGCACTCATGCCAGTTCCTTCTCGTATTAGGGGTTTGCAGATTAGACATGCAATCCCGGGGTAAAACTTGTCCAACTTAAAAAGATCATGAATTAACTACTACTTCCTCATGAGCTAAAACGGAGGCACAAAAAGAGAAATGCTTTTGAATAATTTTGAGATGGTACAAGAAAGTCTTCGTTAGGAATGGCAAGTAAATACCATATATAGGAAGGTATGGTGGACTCATATGGCATAAATAGTTTCAAGGATTTTGGATGCACAAGCAGTCAGTCCGCTTAGTATAGGTGAAGGTTAGCAAAAGACTGGGAGCGACCAACTAAGAGAGCAATGATGGCCATAATCATGCAGAGCAACAAAGCAACATTGAATCGAGCATGGAAGTTATATCGCTACTCAGAAATTAAAGATCATCAAGGCTTGATAGACTTTCTTTACAGTTTTAAATATGCGTGAGCATATGCCAAGTCAATCAAAATAAATTCTTGGAGGAAGATATCACTAAACCATACCACATCATAGGCAAACAAATAATGCTGGTACTTCAATAACACATTAAGAACCCCCAGCTATTTGAGACTAACCATAAGAAAACATGAACTACTAAGCACCATTATGCACATATCATTTTTATCATAGACATATCAACCAGTGCCACATAAGCCAACTCTCTTAACAAGATAAGCATGATAACTCAAGAGAGTTCCAGAAGCAACCAACTAAACAAAAGCTCTTTAAAAAGAAAAGCATGAAAACTAAGAGCTAAATATGACAGTAGCTATGGAAAGACAAAGAACACACACAACAAAGATAAGCATGAAAATCTTATGTTGTGTTCTAGGCTGAAGTGGAGCGTGTTTCTCTCCCACACAAAGAAAGCTAGGTTCTAACTCGTTATGAAAAGCAAGCAAAGCTAAAGAAAACTAAAAAGGAAACTAAAAGCAAGACGCTCCAAGCATAGCACATAACGCATGAAGTGATTAAAATATAGTGGAACGAAAGATGAACTGATAATTGTTGATGGAGAAGGGGATGCACGGGGGCATCCCCAAGCTTAGATGCTTCAGTCTTCTTGAATATTTCTTGGGGGTGCATGGGGGCATCCCCAAGCTTGAGCGTTTGACACTCCTGAATCTTTTTATCATCTTCCCTCGCACACTTGAAAACTCCCTTCATACATAACTCATCATAATCTGATTAGCGAGGTTAGTACCCATAATAAAATAATTTTTCCTTGCTGGAAATAAGGATAATCTTGAAGATCTACTGTTTCTCAAGATTGCCAAAAGGTTTTTGCAAAGAAAAAGCAAGCTTAAGGTTTGCAAAACGAAGAAAAGGCAAAACAGGACAGAATCTGTGAAAAACAGACCAGCAGGTAGTAAATAATTTTTTCGGGGCACTTTTGCAACTCAAATCAAAAAACTCAGAACAGACGCCCGAAAGCCAATTGTATAGAGCACGTTGTCAAAAAAAATTCAGATCAAAAAGATGATCTGGTGATGTTATACGATTTTTTCTGTCCAAAGACAGAATCTATTTTCTGGACTGCACGTCACAACTTTTGAACTTTCTTGCAATCGGAGGCTAAACTTGGGACAAAGCTGAAAAGAAAAGATACAATAATGATGGTACTGTAGTAACAAACATCAAGACCACTAAAACTGAAAGAACAAACTGAAAGCAAAGATAACAAGGGTTGTCTCCCTAGAGCTCTTTCTTTATAGCCATAAAGATAGGCTTAAGACTTTAATGATGCTCTCGTAAGAATAAGAGTTGAAGAACAAAAGAGAGCATCAAGAAGCAAATACCAAACACATTTAAGCCTAACATGCTTCCTATGCATAGGAATATTGTAATACAATAATTCATTGAAGCACAAAGCAATAAGCATAGGAAGACAAAACAAGTGCAGCTTCAAAACCTTCAACATAAAGAGAGGGAACTTGATATTATTGAAATATCTATAAGCATATGTTCCCTTCTCATAATAATTTTCAGTGGGATCACGAATATACTCAACAATATAAGCATCACATAAAGCATTGTTACCATGATCCACATGCAAAAGGGTATCATTACTCTTCATATAAGCAAAATCTTTCTTATTAGGAATAGTGAGAGTAAAGCAATCATAACCATCATTGTAATCATTGTATTTAGGAGGCATATCATAATCATAATAAATTTTATCCTCAATAGTAGGTGGACTGAAAACATCATATTCATCAAACGTGTCATCCCCAAGCTTAGAGCTTTCCATGTCATTAGCAATATTGATATTCAAAGAAAGCATACTAATAACATCACCACCATCATGATTGTTATGCAAATAATAAAGTTCCATAGGTTTTTTAATTTTCTCTTCAAACACATCATGTCCCAAAGCAAGGTAGAGCTTATAAAGCTCTCTCATATTTTTGTTGTTTTCCATTAAGCAAAACTAGTGAAAAGACATAAAGAAAACTGAAAGGTAAACTAACAAGACTAAAAAGCAAAGATAAAAGATAGCGTGCAACTCCCCTATCTTGAAGAGTGGAGTCCCCGGCGACGGCGCCAGAAAACTTTGCTTGATGGCTTCTCGCCCCTCGTTGGTTACCCCAAGTGGAAGGTTTGAGATGTAGCGTAGCGGCAAGTTTTCCCTTGGCAAAGATACCAAGGATCGAATCCCGTGAGACTCCGAGGGTCAACAAGAAGGTGTCAATAGCGCCAGAGACTTTTGCTTGACAGGACCTGCACACAGATACAAATAACTTTGCTCCCAACAAGTACAGAGAGGTTGTAAATCCCTCCGGCCTTGTCGTTTACAAAGGATCAAACGCAAGAGATAATAGTGATAGGTATGACTGCAACTAGTAAATAAGAACAGAAAGTAAATAACGGGTGTGATCAGTGATGGTAATATGGACCGGGGTCCCATGATGTTCACTAGTGATGTCTCTCTCCCAAAAGACGATAAAACAGCTAAGCGAGGTAAACGAATTACGGCTGGGCAATTGACAGGATTATGTGCACAAACCAATGCTAACTATGCTGCAAAGAAAGGTAGAGGCTCAAAAGCATGGGCGGTACGCCAAGGCAAGTAGACCGAAATCCATCTGCATCTACTACTAATCATCCACCTTGAGATATCTATCCAGAACATCTCGCTGGTATTAAGTTGCGAGTCCCACCCATAGTGTAAACTCAAAGCAATAGACAACTGCATTAAAAGAACTTTGCGTAAAGTAAACAATCCTTGCACCCGCAAGTACAAGCACCGTTGTTTTCCCCCTTGTGGCAACAGCACATCCCCTAGACTCATGTTTCTGTCACTCAAGCTAGTCATCGAGGGGCATGAACCCACAATCAAGCATAACGTTCCCTCTTGGAGTTACTGCCTACTCCCTCCGTTCCTAAATATTTGTCTTTCTAGAGATTTCAACAAGTGACTACATACGAAGCAAAATGAGTGAATCTACACTTTAAAATATGTCTACATACATTCGTATTTGTAGTCCAATTGAAATGTCTAGAAAGACAAATATTTAGGAACGGAGGGAGTACTACTTGGCCAAAGCAATAAACAGCAACGGAGAACATGCAAGAATTACTCAAGAACATAAATATAAAAGAGGTGAATCAAATATATTACTCACACACAATCTGAACATAATCTCATAATCCATCGGATCCCAGCAAACTCAGCATAGCAACAGCATAAAGATTACATATGTGCCTCGATCATGTAGGGCAGCTCACGAGGTCTAATCGATGAAGAACAAAGAGGGAAGGAGAACATCACATAGCTACTGGTCATGGACCCATGGTCCAAGGGGGACTACTCACAACTCATCCGGGAAGCGTCCATGGTGGTGGAGAAGCTCCCGGTGGTGGTTCTCCCCTCCGGCAGGGTGCCGGGAAGAGTTCTCCTGGTGCTCCCAATCTTGGAAGCGCGGCGGCGGCGGAACAGAGATGAGATCACGAAAAAGGGTTCCCGTCCTCGAGGATTTCGGGACGCGGTGTAAATATATGCCAAAGGGGGTCACCAGAGGAGGTAATGAGGGCCCAGGCGCCCCCCCGGCGCGGCCAGGAGGGGGGCCGCGTGGGCAGGCCGCCTGGGCTGCCCCTGGCTCCCCTCTGGCCCCACTTCTGCCGCGTGGAAGCTTCTGGAGCGCTGATTTTTTATATATTTTTCCCGGAATTTTTCTGGCACTTTACGTAATGGGAAAACCAGAAATACAAAAAGAGCAGAAAACTGAAACTGGCACTGGAGTGCACTGAGTTAATAGGTTAGTCCAAATATGATCAAAAGTGTATGGAAGTGCATAAATATCAAAGCAATATCACACAAAAGAGGCATGGAGCAAGTAGAAATTATAGATACGTTTTGGACGTATCACGTGGTTGATGTAGTCGAACTTCTTCGTGATCCAACTGATCAAGTACCGAACGTACGACACCTCCGCGTTCAGCACACATTCAGCTTGATGACGTCCCACGAGCTCTTGATCCAGTTGAGCTTCACGGGAGAGTTTCGTCAGCACGACGGCGTGGTGACGGATATGATGAAGTTACCGGCGCAGGGCTTCGCCTAAGCCCTGCAACAGTATAATCGAGGTGTGTTTCTGTGGAGGGGGGCACCGCACACGGTTGGGAGAGATCAACTGATCAACTTGTGTGTTCTAGGGTGCCCCCTGCCCCCGTATATAAAGGAGCAAGGGGAGGGGCCGGCCAGCCTTTCTATGGCGCGCCAGGGAGGCAATCCTACTAGGAATAGGATTGCAATCCTATTCCTAGTAGGAGTCCACCAAGAAGGAAAAGGGGGGAAGGAAGGAGAGGGAGAGGTGGCGCCCCCCAATCCTAGTCCAACTAGGATTCCCTGGTGGGGCATCGGCCAGCCTCTATGGGCTGCCTCTCTTCTTTTCTCAAGGCCCACTATGGATCATACCCCCTCGTGGGGGGTTCCGGTAATCCCCTCCGGCAATCCGGTTAAATCCGAAACTTTTCCGGAACCCTTCCGGTGTCCAAATATAGTCATCCAATATATCAATCTTTATGTCTCGGACATTCCGAGACTCCTCGTCATATCCGTGATCTCATCCGGGACTCCGAACTACCTTCGGTACATCAAAACTCATAAACTCATAATACCGATCGTCATCAAACGTTAAGCGTGTGGACCCTACGGGTTCGAGAACTATGTAGACATGACCGAGACTCATCTTCGGTCAATAACCAATAGCGGAACCTGTATGCTCATATTGGTTCCTACATATTCTACGAAGATCTTTATCGGTCAAACCGCATAACAACATATGTTTGTTCCTTTTGTCATCGGTATGTTACTTGCCCGAGATTCGATCGTTGGTATCTCTATACCTAGTTCAATCTCGTTACCTGCAAGTCTCTTTACTCGTTCTATAATACATCATCTCGTTACTAACTCATTAGTCATTTGCTTGCAAGGCTTATTATGATGTGCATTACCGAGAGGGCCCAGAGATACCTCTCCGACACTCGGAGTGACAAATCCTAGTCCTGATCTATGCCAACACCACGAATACTTTCGGAGACACCTGTAGAGCATCTTTATGATCACCCAGTTACGTTGTGACGTTTGATAGCACACAAGGTGTTCCTATGGTATTCGGGAGTTGCATAATCTCATAGTCATAGGAACTTGTATAAGTCATGAAGAAAGCAATAACAGTAAAACTAAACGATCATAGTGCTATGCTAACGGATGGGTCTAGTCCATGATCCCGTTGATCAAATGGCAACTCATGTCTATGGTTAGGAAACATAACCATCTTTGATCAATGAGCTAGTCTAGTAGAGGCATACTAGGGACACTCTGTTTTGTCTATGTATTCACACATGTACTAAGTTTCTGGTTAATACAATTCTAGCATGAATAATAAACATTTATCATGATATAAGGGAATATAAATAACAACTTTATTATTGCCTCTAGGGCATATTTCCTTCAGTCTCCCACTTGCACTAGAGTCAATAATCTAGCTCACATCGCCATGTGATTTAATACCGATTGTTCACATCGTTATGTGAATAACACCCATAGTTCACATCGCCATGTGACCAACACCCAAAGGGTTTACTAGAGTCAATAATCTAGTTCACATCGCTATGTGATTAATACCCAAGAGTAATAAGGTGTGATCATGTTTTGCTTGTGAGAGAAGTTTAGTCAACGGGTCTGTCACATTCAGATCCGTACGTATTTCACAAATTTCTATGTCTACAATGCTCTGCATGGAGCTACTCTAGCTAATTGCTCCCACTTTCAATACGCATCCAGATTGATACTTAGAGTCATCTAGATTTAGTGTCAAAGCTTGCATCGGCGTAACCCTTTACGACAAATTCTTTATCACCTCCATAATCGAGAAACATTTCCTTAGTCATCCAGTCACTAAGGATAATTTTGACCGTTGTACAGTGATCTACTCCTGGATCACTATTGTACCTCCTTGTCAAACTCATGGCAAGGTACACAACATGTTTGCTACACAGCATGGCATACTTTATAGAACCTATGGCTGAGGCATAGGGAATGACTTTCATTCTCTCTATATTTTTCTACCGTGGTCTGGCTTTGAGTCTTACTCAACTTCACACCTTACAAGTCAGGCAAGAACTCCTTCTTTGACTGATCCATTTTGAACTACTTCAAAATCTTATCATGGTATGTACTCATCGAAAGTCATATCAAGCGTCTTGATCTATCTTTATAGATCTTGATGCCCAATATGTAAGCAGCTTCACCGAGGTCTTTCTTTGAAAAACTCCTTTCAAACACTCCTTTATGCTTTCCAGAAAATCCTACATCATTTCCAATCGACAATATGTCATTCACATATATTCATCAGAAAGGTTGTAGTGCTCCCACTCACTTCTTGTAAATATAGGCTTCACCGCAAGTCTGTATAAATCTATATGCTTTGATCAACTTATCAAAGCGTATATTCCAACTCCGAGATGCTTGCACCAGTCCATAGATGGATCGCTGGAGCTTGCATACTTTGTTAGCATCTTTTGGATCGACAAAACCTTCTGGTTGTATCATATACAACTCTTCTTTGAGATATCCATTCAGGAATGCAGTTTTGACATCCATTTGCCAGATTTCATAATCATAAAATGCAGCAATTGCTAGCATGATTCGGACAGACTTAAGCATCGCTACAGGTGAGAAAGTCTTATCGTAGTCAACTCCTTGAACTTGTCATAACCCTTTCGCAACAAGTCGAGCTTTGTAAACAGTAACATTACCGTCTCCGTCGGTCTTCCTCTTGAAGATCCATTTATTTTCGATGGCTTGCCGATCATCGGGCAAGTCAACCAAAGTCCACACTTTGTTCTCATACATGGATCCCATCTCAGATTTCATGGCCTCAAGCCATTTTGCGGAATCTGGGCTCATCATCGCTTCCTCATAGTTCGTAGGTTCATCATGGTCTAGTAACATGACTTCTAGAACTGGGTTACCGTACCACTCTGGTGCGGAACGTACTCTGGTTGATCTACGATGTTCAGCAGAAACTTGATCTGAAGTTTCATGATCATCATCATTAGCTTCCTCACTAATTGGTGTAGGAATCACTGGAACAATTTTCTATGATGTACTACTTTCCAATTTAGGAGAAGGTACAATTACCTCATCAAGTTCTACTTTCCTCCCACTCACTTCTTTCGAGAGAAACTCCTTCTCTAGAAAGGATCCATTCTTAGCAACGAATATCTTGCCTTCGGATCTGTGATACAAGGTGTACCCAACAGTCTCTTTTGGGTATCCTATGAAGACACATTTCTCCGACTTGGGTTCGAGCTTATCAGGTTGAAGCTTTTTCACATAAGCATCGCAGCCCCAAACTTTAAGAAACGACAACTTTGGTTTCTTGCCAAACCACAGTTCATAAGGCGTCGTCTCAACGGATTTAGATGTTGCCCTATTTAGCGTGAATGCAGCTGTCTCTGATGCATAACCCAAAACGATAGTGGTAAATCGGTAAGAGACATCATAGACCGTACCATATCTAATAAAGTACGATTACCATGTTCGGACACACCATTACGCTGTGGTGTTCCGGGTGGCGTGCGTTGTGAAACTATTCCACATTGTTTTAAATGAAGGCCAAACTCGTAAACTCAAATATTCGCCTCCGTGATCAGATCGTGGAAACTTTTATTTTCTTGTTACGATGATTCTCTACTTCACTCTAAAATTTCTTTGAACTTTTCAAATGTTTCAGATTTGTGTTTCATCAAGTAGATATATCCATATCTGCTCAAATCATCTGTGAAGGTCAGAAAATAATAATACCCGCCGTGAGCCTCAACACTCATTGGTCTGCATATATCAGTATGTATGATTTCCAACAAGTCAATTGCTCGCTCCATTGTTCCGGAGAACGGAGTTTTAGTCATCTTTCCCATGAGGCATGGTTTGCAAGCACCAAGTGATTCATAATCAAGTAATTCCAAAAGTCCATCACTATGGAGTTTTTTCATGCGCTTTACACCATTATGACCTAAACGGCAGTGCCACAAATAAGTTGCACTATCATTATTAACCTTGCATCTTTTGGCTTCAATGAATATGTGTATCACTATGATCGAGATCCAACAAACTATTTTCATTGGGTGTATGACCATCGAAGGTTTTATTCATGTAAACAGAACAACAATTATTCTCTAACTTACATGAATAACTGTATTGCAATAAACATGATCAAATCATATTCATACTCAACACAAACACCAAATAACACTTATTTAGGTTCAACACTAATCCCGAAAGTATAGGGAGTGTGCGATGATGATCATATCAATCTTGGAACCACTTCCAACACACATCGTCACTTCACCTTTAACTAGTCTCTGTTCATTCTGCAATTCTCGTTTCGAGTTACTAATATTAGCAACTGAACCGGTATCAAATACCCAGGGGTTGCTATGAACACTAGTAAAGTACACATCAATAATCTGTATATCAAAATATACCTTTGTTCACTTTGCCATCCTTCTTATCCGCCAAGTATCTAGGGCAGTTCCACTTCCTGTGACCATTTCTTTTGCAGTAGAAGCACTTAGTTTCAGGCTTGAGTTTAGCTTTGGGTTTCTTCATGGGAGTGACAACTTACTTGTCATTCTTCTTGAAGTTCCCCTTCTATCCCTTTGCCCTTTACTTGAAACAAGTGGTCTTATTAACCATCAACACTTGATGCTCTTTCTTGATTTTTACCTTCGCCGATTTCAGCATCGCGAAGAGCTCGGGAATTACTTTCGTCATCCCTTGCATATTATAGTTCATCACGAAGTTCTACTAACTTGGTGATAGTGACTAGAGAACTTTGTCAATTACTATCTTATCTGGAAGATTAACTCCCACTTGATTCAAGTAATTGTAGTTCTCAGACAATCTGAGCACATGCTCACTGGTTGAGCTATTCTCCTCCATCTTGTAGGCAAAGTACTGTCAAAGGTCTTATACCTCTCGACACGGGCATGAGTATGAAATACTAATTTCAACTCTTGGAACATCTCATATGCTCCGTGGCGTTCAAAACATTTTTGATGTCCCGGTTCTAAGCCGTAAAGCATGGTGCACTAAACTATCAAGTAGTCATCATACCGATCTTTTGTCAAAACGTTCATAACGTCTACATCTGCTCCTGCAATAGGTTTGTCACCTAGCGGTGCATCAAGGACATAATTCTTCTGTGCAGCAATGACGATAATCCTCAGATCACGGAACAATTCTACAACATATAAAAAAATAAACGGGGAGCAACATCGCGAGCTATTGATCTACAACATAGATATGCTAATACTACTAGGACTAAGTTCATGATAAATTAAAGTTCAATTTAATCATATTACTTAAGAACTCCCACTTAGATAGACATCCCTCTAGTCATCTAAATGATCACGTGATCCAAATCAACTAAACCATGTCCGATCATCACGTGAGATGGAGTAGTTTTCAATGGTGAACATCTTATGTTGATCATATCTACTATATGATTCACGCTCGACCTTTCGGTCTCCAGTGTTCCGAGGCCATATCTGCATATGCTAGGATCATCAAGTTTAACTCAAGTATTCTGCGTGTGCAAAACTGGCTTACACATGTTGTATTTGAACGTAGAGCTTATCACACCCGATCATCACGTGGTGTCTCGGCACGACGAACTTTCGCAACGGTGCATACTCAGGGAGAACACTTATACCTTGAAATTTAGTAAGGGATCATCTTATAATGCTACCGTCGTTCTAAGCAAAATAAGAAGCATAATAAGATAAACATCACATGCAATCAAAATATGTGACATGATATGGCCATCATCATCTTGTGCTTTTGATCTCCATCTCCAAAGCACCGTCATGATCACCTTCGTCACCGGCGCGACACCTTGATCTCCATTGTAGCATCATTGTCGTCTCGCCAACTATTGCTTCTATGACTATCGCTACCGCTTAGTGATAAAGTAAAGCAATTACATGACGATTGCATTTCATACAATAAAGCGACAACCATATGGCTCCTGCCAGTTGCCGATAACTTTACAAAACATGATCATCTCATACAAAACCGTATATCTCATCATGTCTTGACCATATCACATCACAACATGCCTTGCAAAAACAAGTTAGACGTCCTCTACTTTGTTGTTGCAAGTTTTACGTGGCTGCTACGGGTTTAGCAAGAACCGTTCTTACCTACGCATACAAAAACCACAACGATGTTTCGTCAAGTATGTGTTGTTTTAACCTTCACAAGGACCGGGCGTAGCCACACTTGATTCAGCTAAAGTGAGAGAGACACACACCCGCCAGTCACTTTAAGCAACGAGTGCTCATAACGGTGAAACCAGTCTCGCGTAAGCGTACACATAATGTCGGTCCGGGCCACTTCATCTCACAATACCGCTGAAGCAAAGTATGACATGCTGGTAAGCAGTATGACTAGTATCGCCCACAACTCATTGTGTTCTACTCGTGCATATCATCTACGCATAGACCTGGCTCATGATGCCACTGTTGGGGAACGTAGTATTTTCAAAAATTTCCTACGATCACGCAAGATCTATCTACTAGATGCATAGCTACGAGGGGGAGAGTGTGTCTACGTACCCTCGTAGACCGGGAGCGAAAGCGTCTAGTGACGCGGTTGATGTAGTAGAACTTCTTCGCGATCCAACTGATCAAGTACCGAACGTATGGCACCTCCGCGTTCAGCACACGTTCAGATTGATGACGTCCCACGAGCTCTTGATCCAGTTGAGCTTCACGGGAGAGTTTCGTCAGCACGACGGCGTGGTCACGGATATGATGAAGTTGCCGGCGCAGGGCATCGCCTAAGCACTGCAACGGTATAATCGAGGTGTGTTTCTGTGGAGGGGGGCACTGCACACGGTTGGGAGAGATCAACTGATCAACTTGTGTGTTCTAAGGTGCTCCCTGCCCCCGTATATAAAGGAGCAAGGGGAGGGGCCGACCATCCCTTCTATGGCGCGCCAGGGAGGCAATCCTACTAGGAATAGGATTGCAATCCTATTCCTAGTAGGAGTCCACCAAGAAGGAAAAGGGGGGAAGGAAGGAGAGGGAGAGGTGGCGCCCCCCAATCCTAGTCCAACTAGGATTCCCTGGTGGGGCGCCGGCCAGCCTCTATGGGCTGCCTCTCTTCTTTCCTCAAGGCCCACTATGGACCATACCCCCTCGTGGGGGGTTCCGGTAACCCCCTCCGGCAATCCGGTTAAATCCGAAACTTTTCTGGAACAGTTCTGGTGTCCGAATATAGTCGTCCAATATATCAATCTTTATGTCTCGGACATTCCGAGACTCCTCGTCATGTCCGTGATCTCATTCGGGACTCCGAACTACCTTCGGTACATCAAAACTCATAAACTCATAATACCGATCGTCATCAAACGTTAAGCGTGCGGACCCTACGGGTTCGAGAACTATGTAGACATGACCGAGACTCATCTTTGGTCAATAACCAATAGCGGAAGCTGTATGCTCATATTGGTTCCTACATATTCTACGAAGATCTTTATCGGTCAAACCGCATAACAACATACATTTGTTCTTTTTGTCATCAGTATGTTACTTGCCCGAGATTCGATCGTTGGTATCTCTATACCTAGTTCAATCTCGTTATCGGCAAGTCTCTTTACTCGTTCCGTAATACATCATCTCGTGACTAACTCATTAGTCATTTGCTTGCAAGGCTTATTATGATGTGCATTACCGAGAGGGCCCAGAGATACCTCTCCGACACTCGGAGTGACAAATCCTAGTCTTGATCTATGCCAACACCACAAATACTTTCTGAGACACCTGTAGAGCATCTTTATGATCACCCAGTTACGTTGTGACGTTTGATAGCACACAAGGTGTTCCTACGGTATTCGGGAGTTGCATAATCTCATAGTCATAGGAACTTGTATAAGTCATGAAGAAAGCAATAGCAGTAAAACTAAACGATCATAGTGCTATGCTAACGGATGGGTCTAGTCCATCACATCATTCTCCTAATGATGTGATCCCGTTGATCAAATGACAACTCATGTCTATGGTTAGGAAACATAACCATCTTTGATCAATGAGCTAGTCTAGTAGAGGCATACTAGGGACACTCTGTTTTGTCTATGTATTCACACATGTACTAAGTTTCTGGTTAATACAATTCTAGCATGAATAATAAACATTTATCATGATATAAGGAAATATAAATAACAACTTTATTATTGCCTCTAGGGCATATTTCGTTCAACAGACACACTTGGCCACGGCACAAGGAGCAAGAACACTAGCCTCCTGAGTCCAGGAACCGTTGTACTAGCTCATATTCTAGCTCGCCCGGAGCCAATCCACCAAAGCAGGAAGTAGGGTCTTACACCACACGGTGGCCCGAACCTGGATAAACTCTTGTGTGTTTGTTCGTTGTTTGCTTGAATTCTTCCACCGAGACGAGAGCGAGGCGCTAGGTAGACGTGAGTGGGAGAGATCTTCGTTCACGCACCTGTGTTCGAACTTAACGGGTTTTGCGGAGCCCTGAATCCGACAGTTGGGAACCCAAACGGCTTAATGCGTCCGCCGCTTCATTCTTTCGCCGGTCCACATGATCAACTTGATAACCCTTGAAATGTCTAGCAACAATATCCACCTCTCGACGATATGATGCCATGAGCGGGTCCTTGGAGTCCCGAGTACCAGATACTTGTTGAGCCACCAGTTCCGAGTCACCAAAAGACTTAACCCGGCTTAAATTCATCTCCTTAGCCATACGAAGACCGTGGAGGAGAGCCTCATATTCAGCTGCATTGTTACTGCAAGGGAACATTAAACGGAGAACATAACAAAATTTATCACCTCGTGGGGAAGTTAATACGACTCCATCCCCTGAGCCCTCCAATCGCCTGGATCCATCGAAGTGAATAGTCCAATAAGTGTGATTGCTAGTTCCTGCTCCTGGCGTGCTAAAGAGAGTCCTTCCTCGTAAACCGGAGGCAGACGAGACTGGTACCTTCTCCTCATTACATCATTTGATGTGTTCTGATCCAACATGAGCCGATAAGCCTGAGCATCCAATTCGGCCTGCTTCGCGGCCATCCTAGTATTTCCAGCTGCTAGATCTATCTTAGCATGAGCTATCTGTTCCTTTACCTTAGCAACTTCTGCGTCATGTCGCTCCCGATCCGCCGGGCTAACTTCAGCAGTCAACAAGGCTGTTAGAGCATCGAATAAACCGAACAATACCTGAGCCGGTGGCTATGCAGGGCCTCCTGCCCCAGTTGCTGCTGCCGCTGCCAAACTGGATGTCAACACTGCTGCGGTCGAAGAGTGTTGCACAGATTGTGATCCAGCCATGAAGACTGCAACTCGGCTCGGCGGATCGAGGGGGTCCGGAATACTGTCGCCATCGGAACAACCCCCAAGCCGGCCATCTTGCAGTAAGTACAAAGACTGGGTCTCTCCGGTAGATGACTCGTCACCGGAGTAAATGACAGTCTCACCACCAGATTGCGATCTATCTTCAGTTTCTGTTCCGTGGATGACTCCCACAAAGACACACTTCATGGCAGGCCGAATCCGGGCAGGTCTCACACGCTGAGCTGTCTCGACGATGTTGGTGCAGATGTCCGGCTCAGGGCTCGGTTCGCCGATCTTGCCAATGAAAATGTAGATGCCGTCGAAGGGGACCCAGTACCCGTACTCAATCGAGTCGGCCTCGGGGCCCCAGCCTGCATCGTCGATGTAGATCTTGCCGCGACGACTCTTGGTCATCCGGCCCACTGCGTATCCCTTGAGCCCTTCGAAGCTGCCCTCTAAGAACTCGAAACCATCGTGCGATAGCCCCACGGTAGGCGCCAACTGTCATGGTTTTGTCACGGCAGATGTCCTAACATAAGGACTTAGTCGTGGAGCCATCGCGACGGTTTAGCTTAAAGGGGTTAAAGCGGACAAAGGACACATGGAGTTTTATACTAGTTCGGCCCCTTGCGGTGAAGGTAAAGGCCTACTCTAGTTTTTGTGGTATTGCTAGGGTTTCGATGACCAGGGAGCGAATCCGCTTTGCCTGTGTCTCGAGCTTGTTGTTTGTTGTCCTTGAACCGCCGCTGGGTCATCCCTTTATATACACAGGATGATGCCCGACCGGTTTACAGAATCCCGAGGCGGGCTCATAAATGTGTCCGGCTCGGTTTCTACCTTTCCTATCTTATAATACAAGTTACACACCGTATGTCGGTTTATGTCTATGGGCCCTAATCCGCCCTTGGGCCCTGGGCCTTTTAGGTCTCTATTATAACAAGCCATACTCCTTGTATTTATGGGATTCAATAGGGGTAATTCAATATAGGTATAACCCGGCCCCTCCTGGGCGGTTTATACCTAATAGTTATATCCCCAACACTTCCTGAACCAACTCCTAAGTCAACTATGAAGAAGAGGGGTATTCTATTTCTCAGTCCTGAAGATATGCAAGAGGCAAATAAATCTATGAAAGAAAAGGGTATTAAAGCTGAAGATGTTAAGAATTTACCACCTATTGAAGAAATACATGGTCTTGATAACCCGACACAGGTAGTAAAGGTAAATTCTCTCTATAGATTTGATGAAGGTGATATTCCTCGTTATAAGTCTGCCAGCCAATGCTTAGATGAGTTTGACAATTTTATTGTTAAACCAGAAAACTTCAATGCTTATGTTGGTAGACAATTGAAACGTAATGCTTATATGATTGAACACTTGAGTGATTATATGTCTAGAGTTAAAGGTGAACTTAAACTCATTAGTAAACATGCTTCTATGGTTACCATTCAGGTAGAACAAGTACTTAAAGCACAAAATGATTTGCTCAATGAATTAAATAGTAAGGAAAATGATAATGTTGTTAGAGTTATGACTAGAGGGGGTAGAATGACTCAGGAACCTTTGTGTCCAGAGCGCCACCTTAAGAGAATTGAGCAAGATTCTCAGAGAACTAATGTTGATGTACCTAGTCCTTCTAAGAAGAAGAAAAATAAAAATGATAGGGCTTTGCATGCTTCTAGTGAACCTGTTGTTGACACAAGTGAGAATCCCAATGATATTTCTATTTATGATGCTGAAACACAATCTGGTATTGAACATGAACCTAGTAATAATGTTAATGATTATGTTCATGATGATGCTCAACCAAGAAATAACGATGATGTAGAGAATGAACCTGTTGTTTATCTTGATAACCCACAATCAAAGAATCAACCTTATGATAAAAGAGACTTCGTTTCTAGGAAGCACGGTAAAGAAAGAGAACCATGGGTTCAGAAACCGATGCCTTTTCCCCCTAAACCATCCAAGAAAAAGGATGATGAGGATTTTGAGCGCTTTGCTGAAATGATTAGACCTATCTTTTTGCGTATGCGTTTGACTGATATGCTTAAAACAAATCCTTATGCTAAGTATATGAAGGATATTGTTACAAATAAAAGAAAGATACCGGAAGTTGAAATTTCCACCATGCTTGCCAATTATACTTTTAAAGGTGGAATACCAAAGAAACTAGGAGATCCAGGAGTACCAACTATACCATGCTCCATTAAAAGAAACTATGTTAAAACTGCTTTATGTGATCTTGGAGCCGGTGTTAGTGTTATGCCTCTCTCTTTATATCGTAGACTTGATTTGAATAAGTTGACACCTACTGAAATATCTTTGCAAATGGCTGATAAATCAACTGCTATACCTGTCGGTATTTGTGAGGATGTGCCTGTTATGGTTGCAAACGTTACTATTTTAATGGACTTTGTTATCCTTGATATCCCCGAGGACGATAGTATGTCGATTATCCTTGATAGACCCTTTTTGAATACTGCAGGGGCTGTTATTGATTGCAACAAAGGCAATGTCACTTTTCATGTTAATGGTAATGAGCATACGGTACACTTTCCGAGGAAACAACATCAAGTCCACAGTATCAATTCTATTGGAAAATTTTCAACAATTATTATTGGAGGTTTTGAATTCCTTCTTCCTACTGTCAAGAAGAAATATGATATTCTTATTGTCGGGGACATGCAAATCCCCGTTGAGGTAACCTAGTGTTATTCAAAATTTCTCCGGTTTCATGTTATTCGGAAAGAGTTTGTTAACAAGACTTGATCAACCTTGTTAATGGATTCCTTTAGATGGATGAAGTTAGAAGGCACAACTCTCTGTACCCTCTTTTTACTTTCTGTTATTTAGTTTAAATAAATCAAAAATAGTATTTTCTGTCTGTTTTCTGAATTATCCTTGCAATAAAAAACACCTCGAAAATAAAAGTTCTCCAAATGCCCCGAAAATGAAATATGATTTTTTGTAGAATATTTAAGAATATTTGGCATTGAGAACACATCAGGGGGCCACACCACCTGGCCACGAGGGTCCAGGGTGCGCCCTACCCCCCTGGGCGCGCCCCCTGCCTCGTGGGCCCCACGTGACACCCCTCCACTTATTCCAGCACCTACACACTTCATCTTCCTCCAGAAAAAATCCCCCCATAGCTCAAACCCGTGTTCTAGCTCATCTTGCTGCCATTTTCGATCTCCTTGCTCAAGGCTTCATTCACAAAACTGTTTGGGTTGTTCTTCGGTATGTGACTCCTCCAATGGTCCAATTAGTTTTTGTTCTAGTGCTTTATTTATTGCAATTTTTTGCTGCTTAGGTGACCATGTTCTTGATCTTGCATGTCAAATTTATGAGGTCCCAAGTAGTTTCAATGCATGATATAGTCTCTAGGCACTTGTGGGTGTAGTTGCTATCAATCTTGTTGAGTTTGGTTCGCTTTTATTTTGAGTCACTAAAATTTCAGAAATCTTTCACAGAAAGAAAATGTTAAGGAGATTATTGAGGGGCTCTTCGAGCCAATGCTCAAAGGATAAGCAGAAGGAGGAGAGTAAAAGTCCCAAATACAATCTTCCCTGCACTGCGGAAGTTCGGCCGTGTGAATGGCCTTGTAATGAGTTCTTGAGAGCCGCTTGGATTTATGAAGACTTTTATTACTTGGCTGAGAATGCAGGCCTCACCAGCTTCCTCCACGACCAGCGCGAACAGTATCTCTTACTCACTAATATTTTCGTGCAAATTTTTACTAAGAAATCACCACCTTCAGTGGAGTTTCACTTATATGATGAGGTTAGGGAGATGTCACTATATGAATTTTGTGAAGGAAATATGCCCTAGAGGCAATAATAAAGTTGTTATTTTATATTTCCTTATATCATGGTAAATGTTTATTATTCATGCAAGAATTGTATTAATCGGAAACTTGATACATGTGTGAATACATAGACAAAACAGAGTGTCCCTAGTATGCCTCTACTAGACTAGCTCGTTGATCAAAGATGGTTGTGTTTCCTAACGATAGACATGTGTTGTCATTTGATCAACGGGATCACATCATTAGGAGAATGATGTGATGGACAAGACCCATCCGTTAGCTTAGCACAATGATCGATTAGTTTTACTTGTCATCAACCCGTGTGGACATCCACACGGGCTAGCATTATTAAAGAGAGAATGATGATTATTTTGAATATACATCCCCTTTTGCAGAGTTAATTGTGAAAACATGTAAAAAGTTCACTCCATGCTCATAGTCCCAAAAGGGAAGTTATTCTATTGATGCATGATTCTCCAATTGTCACGATTTGTACGTAGGTGTAAAACCGGAAATTGTCATAATAATAAAATATATTTCTGTTGAGCGACCCCCGCCCATATGATTAATATGTTTATTTCCATTTGTGTGTGGCATTATCGATTCTACCGGTGAATCCCAAGCCTAATTTTCAAAGAAGGTCCTTTAATCATTATTATGACCGTGGTTGATATTAATAATAGATGAGAAAATACTTGTGAAGCTGATTCTGCATTTAAAAATGGAAACATAAACATATGTTAAATTTCCACTTAACCAATTAAGCTGATTCATCATGTTGAAGAAACAAATGGAATAAATTACTCTCATTCATAATGGCATCCCGTTTTAGATACGGAACATGAAGCTGACACTTTGACCATTGTTTTAACCATTGTTTTAGTTAGAAATAGACAGCTTTGCAAAGAAGAGGGACATGATGTAATTACAAAAGACCTTACAAAAACATATAGATACTATATTTTCTCAGGTCTTGCCATATTGGAGGAGTTGATATGTCTCACAGGGTTAGGGAGCAGAGAGAGTATTCACAGGTATGCCTTGCTTAAAATATGTCTAACTATATGTGTTCCCTATATAATTGCCCTGAAATTAAAATAAACATATTGCATAAAATAACTGTGGAATTAATGTGGTTTGTAATTAATTACTAAAGCAAACAAATCTTCATGCTTTTTCAGGAGACAAAATAATTGCATAGTATAACATGGTGTCGGTGGATCAGTCTCTTGGAAGAACAGATAAAAATACCATTAGCACAGTGACCATAATATTAAGCACCCCGTCATTATGGGCTGAAGAGGTTGGTGTTTTTGCAGTGGATCTATCCGGAAAAACATTAACTATTTTCTAATTTTTATGGTATCCCTAGCCGACTGAACAAAATAATGTTCATATATTCCTGGATAAAATTCCATCTCTTACAGTTAAAGCCTTGTATTGTAAATAGAAATAATAAAGCCTTGTAGAAGTTTACCACGCACATTGCATATTGACCAGCACCAAGAAATAAGGAATTACCTAGTGAATGGATGAGGATGGGAACTTGTTAGGAAAAAGCTAAAATTGTTCATACCTTTTTGTTCTCCGGACAAACCCACAGAATAGTAGATTTCCTCAGATCTCTTCTTTCTTGAGGTACCATACTTGGACGTCTAGGTCCAGCTGGTCGCCACAGAACATTACCCTTCTGTATCGGAGGACATGCTCCTCTACCAACTCCACCCGGACGTATAATGTAAATATGCTCCTCGATGCAGATATATCTGTACCCGGTTCCGAGCTCTGTCACACCTTCGCTGTCATGATTTGTAGCCATTAGCGCCAGCCACCATGGCCATCAATATCCCCACGCTGCTCCTTATCATCACTTCGTGCGATCTGGAAACAAAAGAATAAAAGCAAGGAGAGAATATTGCTGTGTCTTCATGTGAAATTATACTGCAGATTTCGTTTGCTATTTAATTCCATTCACATTAAAGCGTAAGTTGTAGAACATAGCAGCAGTCGGTTTGATTTTTTATAAATTCCACTGCCATCTAAGCTCAGTGATATGTATATTGTAGAAGACAGATTTGCAATTTTGCATCAAATTTTTATTTCCGTTGTTCTCTAAAGATGGCAAATTGTATAGATAGTATAGTTGGATTCATAAAAAACTACTCCCTCCGTTCCATAATGTAGCGCATATATATTTTTTGAAAAGTCAAACTTTACAAACTTTGACCAAGTTTGTAAAAAAAATTATTTATATTTATAATACCAAATATATACAATATGAAAGTACATCTTGTGATGCATCTAATGACATGTATTTGGTATTCTATATGCATATATTTTTCTTTACAAACTTGGTCAAAGTTTGTAAACTTTGACTTTTCAAAAAATCTATATACGCTACATTGTGGAATCGGAGGGAGTATAATATTTGACTCCACTTTGCTGCTCCCTATTGTGTATTCCCTCCGTTCCTAAATACTCCCTCCGTCCGGAAATACTTGTCATCAATTTGAATAAAAGGGGATGTATCTAGATGTATTCTAATTCTAAATACATCTCTTTTTGTCCATTTTGATGACAAGTTTTTTCGGACAGAGGGAGTATAAGTCTTTTTAAATATTTCACTATAGAATTCATACGGATGTATATAGACATATTTTAAAGTGTAGATTCACTCATTTTTCTCCGTATGTAGTCTCTTATTAAGATCTCTAAAAAGAGTTATATTTAGGAACAAAGGGAGTAGATACAAAATAACTGATCTGAGATAACGTACACCTACCTCTGCAGTCAGGCATAACTCGATGTGTATGGAGGAAAACAAAACGGGGCTCAAACGGTGTTGGATGTTGAATTGCCACCGTGAGGAAAGCCAGGGCCTAGAAATTTGTAAGCGTGGACCAATCTGCCTGATTTAGTTATGTACATAGAGGTCATGGAGAAGGAGGTGATTACCTAAGACCAAGAGTAGCCAACACATGCCTGCTAAATCGACACGTCTTCGGCAAGCAAGCTTGATGGCAAGATCCTGCAGCGGCTGTTGAATTCAGTACCACTTGAACACTGTCGTGAACACCCCTACATGGATCAATCTGCTCGTCATCATGGCTAGTACAGACAATGCTCGAAATTGATGTTCTAGGTGTCGTCTGTTGTAGATACGCGAGTAAATTGCCGAAAGCCACCACATTTATGGCTAGAATACTGCAAAACTACCGCTTTTGTCAGAAATCACAAAAAACCACCAACTCTGAGGCAAGTGAGTAACAAATCACACCGATTCACAGATGAGCTCGCACAAATAGCAAAACTGACTGGTGGGACCCACTTGTCTGTCCAACATGGCATGTCTATGTGTACACTTTGCTGAGGTGGAACGTGGGTCCCACATGTCATCCACCCACCTTCTTTTCCCTCTCTTCTTCTTCCCCATCCTCTTCCCCTTCCCCGTCTTCCTCAGCTGCGGCCATGGAGCTCAAGCGGAAGCGGCGGGCTGCGGTGGTGCATCTCAGGGGCGACCATGGCTGCGGTGCTCCCGCTGGGGCATGCGCACTCGGCCCGGCCTTCTCTCGCTGGGACACGGGCAGCCGACCCGGCCTTCTCCCGATGGGCGAGCGTGTTGATGGGAGGCGGCTGGAGGAGAGGGAGGAGCCGCCGTGAGGGCCCGACGGCGGATCCCGGCGGCTGTAGCCGGATCTCGACCGCGGGCACCGGGATCACCCGGTGCGTGCGCGGGATCTAGACAACATGAACAAATTGGGCGGCGGCGCGGCAGGACTGCCTCCGGCAGCTCGGGCTCCAGGCACGGCTCCCTGGGCACGTGCGCCGCCAGCATGGCTACCTCGACGGGAGGGACACTCGCGGAGCTGGAGCGACGGTGCTCGCCAGCTCGGGCTCCGGGCATGGCTCGCCGGACTCGTGCGCCGCCGGCATGGCTGCCTCGACGGGTGGCGCGCTCGCCGGTGCTGAAGCGGCGCTGCTTGCGGTTGACCTCGCATGCCTACCTCGCCGGGCACCAAGTGTCGGGGCTGTCGCCGTCGGGGCAGGGTCGGAGTCAACGGGGGAGAGAGGGAGGGGAAGAGAGATGTAAGAGGCATGGGGCTGCCATGTGGGACCCTTGGCCACATCAGCAATTATCCATGTAGATATGCCAAGTGGACCCGACAGGTGGGCCAGCGTTGTAAGTTTTCCTATTAGTTGCGGCTTGCAGCTTGTTTAGTGCAATCTGTTACTCACTTGCCTCAGAGTTGGTGATTTTTTGTGATTTTTGGTAAAAGTGGTAGTTTTGCAGTATCCTAGCCACAAATGTGATGGCTTTCAGCAATTTACTCTAGATACGCGGCGCCTAGGGGCTCGGTCAGGAGGAGTAAGGGCTGAGGGCGAACCCTAGGCTGGATGCTGGTGGTGGAGGTCAATGTCAGGTGGAGCAGATCGCGGGGGAGGCGCTCGTGGAGAGAAAATAATGCTCGCTGCTGCAAGATCGAACTCGTCCATCCCCATGGAGATTGTGGAGGACGTTCGAATCCAAATGTGTTTTCTTTTATGTGCTAGGATTAGCAGGAAGAGAGATAGGAAGGAGAGAAACCATCTACGTGGATATCAATACGTGTTGTACCAGTCTATACCTCATATGCTAATCTTGTAGGACTCCTTTTTTTGTTAGGCGTGACCTTCTAGGACTCGTTTGTATGTGATAGAAAGTTTGACTGCCTCGTATTTGATCCAAGCCCTACAATTAATATCCTAAGGTTAATTTTTTCAGTTTTTTGAGGATTAACATGGAGGCTTCATTGGTGCCTCCAATTAGTAAATATAAAGATTGCTATTGCCTTCTTAATGATTTATACATGTTCTTATGACTATGAGATTATGCAACTCCCGAATACCGGAGGAACACCTTGTGTGCTATCAAACGTTACAACATAACTGGGTGATTATAAAGATGCTCTATAGGTGTCTCCGAAGGTGCTTGTGGTATTGGAATAGATCAAGAATAGGATTTGTCACTCCGAGTGTCGGAGAGGTATCTTTGGGCCCTCTCGGTAATACACATCATAATAAGCCCTGTAAGCAAACGACTAATGAGTTAGTCACAAGATGATGTATTACAGAACGAGTAAAGAGATTTGCCGGTAATGAGATTGAACTAGGTATGATGATACCGACGATCGAATCTCAGGCAAGTAACATACCGAAGACAAAGGGAACAACGTATGTTGTTATGCGGTTCGACCGATAAAGATCTTTATAGGATATGTAGGAGCCAATATGGGCATCCAGGTTCCTCTATTGGTTATTGACCGGAGAGATGTCTCGGTCATGTTTACATAGTTCTCGAACCCGTAGGGTCCGCACACTTAACGTTCGTTGAGGATATAGTATTGAATGAGTTATGTATGTTGGTGACCGAATGTTATTCGGAGTCCCGGATGTGATCACAGACATGACGAGGAACTCCAGAATGGTCCGGAGATAAAGATAAATATATGGGATAATAGTGTTTGACCTTTGGAAGGGTTCCGAAATTCACCGGAAGGGTTTCAGATGTTTTCCGAAATGTTTGGGTATGAGAACACTTTATTTGGGCCAAAGGGGAAAGCCCACAAGGTTTTTGGAAAGTGTAAAAGGAAGTTTTGCAGAGACCAGATGCTAGACGCCAGGAACCCTGGCGTCTAGGGGTAGACGCCGGGAACCCTGGCGTCTAGCCCTGGTGTCCGAGTGGGACTCTTGCCTTTCGGGCAAAACCGACTTTGAGAAGGCTTTTGCTCCAAGTTCCGACCCCAGGGCTCAACTTATAAATAGAGGGACATGGCTAGCACCCAAGACAGATCAAGATACACCAAGCCATGTGCCGGCAAGCCCGTCCCTCTAGTTACTCCTCCGTCTAGTTTCTGTAGTGCTTGGCGAAGCCCTGCGGGGATTGTTCTTCACCACCAACCGTCACCACGCCGTCGTGCTGCCGGAACTCATCTACTATTTCGCTCGTCTTGCTGGATCAAGAAGGCGAGGACGTCATCGAGCTGAACGTGTGCTGAACGTGGAGGTGCCGTACGTTCGTTACTTGATCGGGACGGATTGTGAAGGTGTACAACTACATCAATCGCGTTGATAAACGCTTCCGCTTTGCGATCTTCAAGGGTACGAAGATACACTCCCCCTCTCGTTTCATGCATCTCCTAGATAGATCTTGCGTGATCGTAGGAAATTTTTGAAATACTGCGTTCCCCAACAGTGGCATCATGAGCCAGGTCTATCCGTAGATGATATGCACGAGTAGAACACAATGAGTTGTGGGTGATAATAGTCATACTGCTTACCAGCATGTCATACTTTGATTCGGTGGTATTGTTGGATGAAGCGACCCGGACCGACATTACGCGTACGCTTACGCGAGACTGGTTCTACCAATGTGCTTTGCACACAGGTGGGTGGCAGGTGTCAGTTTCTCCAACTTTAGTTGAATCAAGTGTGGCTACGCCCGATCCTTGTGAAGGTTAAAACAACACATACTTGATGAAAAATCGTTGTGGTTTTTGTATGGGTAGGTTAGAACGGTTCTTGCTAAGCCCATAGCAGCCACGTAAAACTTGCAACAACAAAGTAGAGGACATCTAACCTGTTTTTGCAGGGCATGTTGTGATGTGATATGGTCAAGACGTGATGAGTTATACGTTATTGTATGAGATGATCATATTTTGTAAATTATTGGCAACCAGCAGGAACGTTATGGTTGTCTCTTTATTGTATGAATTGCGAAGGCCATGTAATTGCTTTACTTTATCACCATGAGTTAGCGATAGTAGTAGTAGTAGTAACAATAGTTGGCGAGACGAGCACGACACTACGATGAAGATCATGGTGTCAAGCCGGTGACGATGGAGATCATGACGATGCTTTGGAGATGGAGATCAAAAACACAAGATGATGATGGCCATATCATGTCACATATTTTGATTGCATGTGATGTTTATCTTATTATGCTATGTACGGCGGTAGCATTATAAGATGATCCCTTACAAAATTTCAAGGTACAATTGTTCTCCCTGAGTATGCACCGTTGCGAAAGTTCGTCGTGCCGAGAAACCACGTGATGATCGGGTGTGATAAGCTCTACGTTCAAATACAACAGGTGTAAGACAATTTTGCACATGCAGAATACTCGGGTTAAACTTGGCGAGCCTAGCATGTACAGACATGGCCTCGGAACACTGGAGACCCAAAGGTCGAGCGTGAATCATATAGTAGATATGATCAACATAAGATGTTCACCATTGAAAACTACTCCATCTCACGTGATGATCGGACATGGTTTAGTTGATTTGGATCACGTGATCATTTAGATGACTTGAGGGATGTCTATCTAAGTGGGAGTTCTTAAGTAATATGATTAATTGAACTTTAATTTATCATGAAATTAGTCCTGATAGTATTTGCAAATTATGTTGTAGATCAATAGCTCGCGTTATAGCTCCCCTATGTTTTTTGATATGTTCCTAGAGAAAACTAAGTTGAAAGATGTTAGTAGCAATGATGCGGACTAGGTCCGTGATCTGAGGATTATCCTCATTGCTTCACAGAAGTATTATGTCCTTGATGCACTGCTAGGTGACAAACCTATTGCAGGAGCACATGCAGACGTTATGAACGTTTGACAAAGCTCGGTATGATGACTACTTGATAGTTTAGTACGCCATGCTTTACGGCTTAGAACCGGGACTTCAAAAATGTTTTGAACGCCACGGAGCATATAAGATGTTCCAAGAGTTTAAATTAGTATTTCATACTCATGCCCATGTTAAGAGGTATGAGACCTCTGACAGTACTTTGCCTACAAGATGGGGGAGAATAGCTCAACAAGTGAGCATGTGCTCAGATTGTCTGGGTACTACAATTGCTTGAATCAAGTGGGAGTTAATCTTCCAAATAAGATAGTAATTGACAAAGTTCTCTAGTCACTATCACCAAGTTACTAGAACTTCGTGATGAACTATAATATGCAACGGATGACGAAAACGATTCCCGGGCTCTTCGTGATGCTGAAATCAACGAAGGTAGAAATCAAGAAAGAGCATCAATTGTTGATGGTTAACAAGACCACTAGTTTCAAGAAAAAGGGCAAGGGGAAGAAAGGGAACTTCAAGAAGAATGGCAAGAAAGTTGCTACTCCCATGAAAAAAGCCAAAGCTAGACCCAAGCCTGAAACTGAGTGCTTCTATTGCAAAGAAAATGGTCACTGGAAGTGGAACTGCCCTAGATACTTGGCGGATAAGAAGGATGGCAAAGTGAACAAAGGTATATTTGATATACAGATTATTGATGTGTACTTTACTAATGTTCATAACAACCCCTGGGTATTTGATACTGATTTAGTTGCTAAAATTAGTAACTCGAAACGGGAGTTGCAGAATGAACAGAGACTAGTTAAGGGTGAAGTGACGATGTGTGCTGGAAGTGGTTCCAAGATTGATATGATCATCATCGCACACTCCCTATACTTTCGGGATTAGGGTTGAACCTAAATAAATGTTGTTTGGTGTTTGCGTTGAGCATGAATATGATTTGATCATATTGCAATACGTTTATTCATTTAAAAGTCAGAGAATAATTGTTGTTCTCTTTACATGAATAAAACCTTCGATGGTCATATACTCAATAAAAATAGTTTGTTGGATCTCGATTGTAGTAATACACATATTCATAATATTGAAGCCAAAAGATACAAAGTTAATAATGATAGTGCAACTTATTTGTGGCACTTCCGTTTAGGTAATATTGGTGTAAAGCGCAGGAAGAAACTCCATGCAGATGGGCTTTTGGAATCACTTGATTATGAATCATTTGATGCTTGCGAACCATGCCTCATGGGCAAGATGACTAAGACTCCATTCTCCGGAACAATGGGGCGAGCAACTGACTTATTGGAAATAATACATACTGATGTATGTGGACCAATGAGTGTTGAGGCTCGCGGCGGGTATCGTTATTTTCTGACCTTCATAGATGATTTGAGCAGATATGGGTATATCTACTTGATGAAGCACAAGTCTGAAACATTTGAAAAGTTCAAAGAATTTCATAGTGAAGTAGAGAATCATCGTAATAAGAAAATAAAGTTTCTATGATCTGATCGCAGAGGTGAATATTTGAGTTATGAGTTTGTTCTTCATTTGAAACAATGTGGAATAGTTTCACAACTCACGCCACCTGGAACACCACATCGTAATGGTGTGTCCGAATGTCGTAACCGTACTTTATTAGATATGGTGCGATCTATGATGTCTCTTACCGATTTACCACTATTGTTTTGGGGTTATGCATTAGAGACAACTGCATTCATGTTAAATAGGGCACCATCTAAATCCGTTGAGACGACACCGTATGAACTGTGGTTTGGCAAGAAACCAAAGTTGTCGTTTCTTAAAGTTTGGGGCTGCGATGCTTATGTGAAAAATCTTCAACCTGATAAGCTCGAACCCAAGTCGAAGAAATGTGTTTTCATAGGATACCCAAAGGAGACTGTTGGGTACACCTTCTATCACATATCCGAAGGCAAGATATTTGTTGCTAAGAATGGATGCTTTCTAGAGAATGAGTTTCTCTCGAAAGAAGTGAGTGGGAGGAAAGTAGAACTTGATGAGGTAATTGTACCTTCTCTCTAATTGGAAAGTAGCACATCATAGAACTAGTTCCAGTGATTCCTACACCAGTTAGCGAGGAAGCTAATGATGATGATGATGAAACTTCGGATCAAGTTACTACTGATACTCGTAGGTCAACCGGAGTACGTTCCACCCCAGAGTGGTACGGCAACCCAGTTCTGGAAGTCATGTTACTAGACCGTGATGAACCTACGAACTATGAGGAAGCGATGATGAGCCCAGATTCCGCAAAATGGCTTGAGGCCATGAAATCTGAGATGTGATCCATGTATGAGAACAAAGTGTGGACTTTGGTTGACTTGCCCGATGATCGGCAAGCCATTGAAATAAATGGATCTTAAAGAGGAAGACCGGTGATCCATCTATGGATTGGTGCAAGCATCTCGGAGTTGGAATATATGCTTTGATAAGGTGATCAAACCATATGGTTTTATACAGACTTACGGTGAAGCCTGTATTTACAAGAAAGTGAGTGGGAGCACTACAACATTTCTGATAAGTATATGTGAATGACATATTGGTGATCGGAAATGATGTAGAATTTTCTGGAAAGCATAAAGGATTGTTTAAAAAGGAGTTTCTCAATAAAAGACCCCGGTGAAGCTGCTTACATATTGGGCATCAAGATCTATAGAGATAGATCAAGACGCTTGATAATACTTTCGATGAGTACATAACTTGATAAGATTTTGAAGTAGTTCGAAATGGATTAGTCAAAAAGGAGTTCTTGCCTGATTTGTAAGGTGTGAAGTTGAGTAAGACTGAAAGCCCGACCACGACAGAAACATATAGAGAGAATGAAAGTCATTCCTTATGTCTCAGCCATAGGTTCTATAAAGTATGTCATGCTGTGTACCGAACATGTTATATACCTTGCCATGAGTTTGGCAAGGAGGTACAATAGTGATCCAGGAGTAGATCACTGGAGAGCGGTCAAAATTATCCTAAGTAACTGGAGGACTAAAGAAATGTTTCTCGATTATGGAGGTGATAAATAGTTCATCATAAAGAGTTACAGCAATGCAAGCTTCGACACTAATCCAGATGACTCTAAGTATCAATCTGGATGCGTATTGAAAGTGGGAGCAATTAGCTAGAGTAGCTCCATGCAGAGCATTGTAGACATAGAAATTTGCGAAATACATACGGATCTGAATGTAATAGACCCGCCGACTAAACTTCTCTCACGAAGCAAAACATGATCACACCTTAGTACTCTTTGGGTGTTAATCACATAGCGATGTGAACTAGATTATTGACTCTAGTAAACCCTTTGGGTGTTGGTCACATGGAGATGTGAACTATGGGTGTTAAACACATAACGATGTGAACTATCGGTGTTGAATCACATGGCGATGTGAACTAGATTATTGACTCTAGTGCAAGTGGGAGACTGAAGGAAATATGCCGTAGAGGCAATAATAAATTTGTTACTTTATATTTCCTTATATCATGATGAATGTTTATTATTCATGCAAAAATTGTATTAATCAGAAACTTGATACATGTGTGAATACATAGACAAAATAGAGTGTCCCTAGTATGCCTCTACTAGACTAGCTCGTTGATCAAAGATGGTTGTGTCTCCTAACCATAGACATGTGTTGTCATTTGATCAATGCGATCACATCATTAGGAGAATGATGTGATGGATAAGACCCATCCGTTAGCTTAGCACAACGATCGTTTAGTTGTATTGCTATTGCTTTCTTCATGACTTATACATGTTCCTCTGACTATGAGATTATGCAACTCCCGAATACTGGAGGAACGCCTTGTGTGCTATCAAACGTCACAATGTAACTGGGTGATTATAAAGATGCTCTACAGGTGTCTCTGAAGGTGCTTGTGGTGTTGGCATAGATCAAGAATAGGATTTGTCACTCCAAGTGCCAGAGAGGTATCTCTGGGCCCTCTCGGTAATACACATCATAATAAGCCTTGCAAGCAAAGGACTAATGAGTTAGTCACGAGATGATGTATTATGGAACGAGTAAAGAGACTTGCCGGTAACGAGATTGAACTAGGTATGATGGTATCGACGATCGAATCTCGGGCAAGTAACATACCAAAGACAAAGGGAACAACGTATGTTGTTATGCGGTTCGACCGATAAAGATCTTCGTAGAATATGTAGGAGCCAATACAGGCATCCAGGTTCCACTATTGGTTCCACTATTGCTTAACGTTCGTTGATGATATAGTATTGAATGAGTTATGTATGTCGGTGACCGAATGTTATTCGGAGTCCCGGATGTGATCAAGAACATGACGAGGAACTCCGGAATGATCCGGAGATAAAGATTAATATATGGGATAATAGTGTTTGACCTCCGGAAGGGTTCCGGAATTCACCGGAAGGTGTTTCGGATGTTTCCCGAAATGTTTGGGTATGAGAACACTTTATTTGGGCCAAAGGGGAAAGCCCACGAGGTATTTGGAAAGTGTAAAAGGAAGTTTTGCAGAGACCAGTGGCTAGACGCCAGGAACCCTGGCGTCGAGGGGGTAGACGCCGGGAACCCTGGCGTCTAGCCCTAGAGTCCGAGTGGGACTCTTGCCTTTCGGGCAAACCGACTTTGAGAAGGCTTTTACTCCAAGTTTCGACCCCAGGGCTCAACATATAAATAGAGGGGCAGGGCTAGCACCCAAGATAGATCAAGATACACCAAGCCGTGTGCCGGCAATCCTGTCCCTCTAGTTACTCCTCCGTCTAGTTTATGTAGTGCTTGGCGAAGCCCTGCGGAGATTGTTCTTCACCACCAACCGTCACCACACCGTCGTGGTGCCGGAACTCATCTACTACTTCGCCCGTCTTGCTGGATCAAGATGGCGAGGACGTCATCGAGCTGAATGTGTGCTAAACGCGGAGGTGCCGTACGTTCGATACTTGATTGGGACGGATCGTGAAGGTGTACGACTACATCAACCGCGTTGATAAACGCTTCCGCTTTACGATCTTCTAGGGTATGAAGAAACACTCCCCCTCTCATTGTTATGCATCTCCTAGATAGATCTTGCGTGATCATAGGAATTTTTTTGAAATACTGCGTTCCCCAACATTTTTTCAAGTTGGTAAGATACCCTTTACGGGTAGCTTAGAGGAACAACATCGTAAAGATGTGGAGGGGTTTATTGATACGATCGCTGTAGGGGAATCGAGGAAAGTTTCAGAGGCAAGAATTACTAGCATACATTTTCCTGTTCTACGCTATTTTGTGATATTTGCTAGTAGATGCTTAATTGGACGCGGGAACAATGGAAATCTTAGTGCCCCTGATATTGTTATTTTGCGCCGTGCTTTGTTTTGAGATACCACTTTTAGCTTAGGTGTTGTTATTGCTAAATGATTAAGTCTGAATCATAGAAAGGGCCCCATCTTCGGAGGCATCTTTGCTTCACGCCTTGCTGAATACTTTAGGATACCCATTAGGCATTATGAGAAGGAGGAGAAGTTGTTGCCCCCGTTTTTCTAGATTATAAGAGTATGATAGCACATGATTTTATTATTAAAGATAAGAAGAAATTGCTTAAGTATAAATTGATATTTGATAAAAAGTACTATGAGATTATTACCTTGCCTGCACCCTCTTTGTTTGATTTACTTTCATGCATGTACCTCATCTTGCCAGATGTCGTTTATGCGTACTAGAGCCTGGCACAAGTTCCAGAGCCTGAGCCGAAGCCACCACTTGACCCTTATCGACAGTGGGATCCGGAGGAGATTGCCAAACGGTGGCACCCAGAGGACACTCCTCCGTACACCGGAGAGAGTAGCTTTGATCCGTGGCCATAGACCAACTTAGGCCAATAGCCTAAGCTCAGGGGAGTACGTATTTCTCACTGATATTACATTCATGTTCACACACTCATTCTAGTTGTCGGTGCTCATACTTTTTCATTGTACTATCCATGCTAGTTTATTTTCCTTTCTAAGTCCTTTCCTTGTGTATGAGAAAAACCTTAAGAAAAATGAAAAAAATTTGTTGTAGCTTTTAGCTAGTTTACTTTCCATGTCTGTAGTAGTAGTAATTAAAAGAAAATCCAAAAAGATTTCTCATTCTTCTTTTGCTTGTTGGGAGCTTTCCCGTGTAAATAGTTTTATTTATTTTCATTTCTTCGGGGGTCAAGAGGAGAAGACCATGATGAAAATGCTTAGTGGCTCTCATATGCATTACTGTTGATTTAACCAAGAGCCATATTACCTTGTCTTCTCCCTTGTATTAAATGCTTGCAGATTCCAGCTTAGTCCAATGCATGTGCACTATTATTATTATCCACACCGTTCGGTCGTGCGAGTGAAAGGCAATAATGACGATATATGATGAACTGATTGAGATGAGAGAAGCTGGTATGAACTCGACCTATCTTGTTTTTGTAAATATGATTAGTTCATCATTCCTGATTCAGCCTATTATGAATGAAACATGCTTGCAATGACAATTAGAGATTATAATTGCTCATGCCATGCTTAATTATCTAGGAGTTTATAATGGTTTACCTTGCGTGCCAAAATGCTATTAAAATAGTTGTGATGTGATATGATAGGGTGGTATCCTCCTTTGAATGATTCAAGTGGTTTGACTTGGCACATGTTCACGCATGTAGTTGAAACAAAATCAACATAGCCTCCACAATATTTATGTTCATGGTGATTTATATCCTACTCATGCTTGCAATCATTGTTGATTAATCTTAATGCATGATCATGACTGTTGTCGCTCTCTAGCTGGTCGCTTCCCAGTCTCTTTCTAGCCTTCGCTTGTACTAAGCGGGAATACTGCGTGTGCATCCACTTCCATAAACCCTAAAGTTATTCCGTATGAGTCCACCATACCTTCCTATATGCAGTATTTACCTGCCGTTCCAAGTAAATTTGTATGTGCCAAAGTCTAAACCTTCAAATGAAATTATGTTTTTATGCTCGAACAGCTCATGTATCAACTAGGGCTGTCTATATCTTCCATGCTAGGTGGTTTATTCTCACGATGAGTGGACTCCGCTCATCATTCACGAGAAAATGGCTGGTAACCGGGATGCCCAGTCCCATGCTCAAATCAAATCAAAATAATTAAACAAAACTCCCCAGGACTATTGTTGGTATGATGGGTACCCGTTGTTTCGGGCCAGCCGTGGAATGTACTTGTTGGTGGTGGGGGAGTATAAACTTTACCATTCTGTTTGGGAACCGCCTATAATGTGTGTAGCATGGAAGATATCGAGATCTCTTGGTTGTTATGTTGACAATGAAAGTATGCCACTCAAAATATTATTTATATCTATTTCAAAACTCGAGCTCGGCACCTCTGCAAATCCCTGCTTCCCTCTGCGAAGGGCCTATCTATTTACTTTTATGTTGAGTCATCATCCTCTTATTAAAAAGCACCAATTGGAGAGCACCGCTATTATTTGCATGCATTGCTATTAATTTCCATTGAGTATGATTTTGACTGGATCTCTTTTACCATGAATTACAATGTCTAGTCAGTCCTTGATCTTCAGAGGTGCTCTGCATTTATGTTTTGCGATCTCAGAAAGGGCTAGCAAGATACCATCTTGTTATATCATATTTTTTATTGTTTTGAGAAAGTGTTGTCATCCGAGGTTTATTATTATTGCTCGCTAGTCTATTATGCCATTGATATGAGTAGACATGAGACCTAAAAAGTTATTGTGAATGTGGTCAGTTCATAATCTTTGCTGAAAACTTGAATGTTGGCTTTACATATTTGCAACAACAAGAGCAAACAGAGTTTGTAAACGTTTTTCTTTATCACTTTCAGTTTGTCAACTGAATTGCTTGAGGACAAGCAAAGGTTTAAGCTTGGGGGAGTTGATACGTCTCCAACGTATCTACTTTTCCAAACACTTTTGCCCTTGTTTTGGACTCTAACTTGCATGATTTGAATGGAACTAACCCGGACTGATGCTGTTTTCAGCAAAATTGACATGGTGTTATTTTAGTGCAGAAATAAAAGTTCTCGGAATGACCAGAAAATCCACGGAGAATATTTTTGGAATATATAAAAAATACTGGCGAAAGAATCAAGACCAGGGGGCCCACACCCTGTCCAGGAGGGTGGGGGCGCGCCCCCCCTGGGCACACCCCCTGTCTCGTGGGCGCCCTGAGGCTCCACCGACCTCGACTCCAACTCCATATATTCACTTTCGGGGAGAAAAAAATCAGAGAGAATGATTCATCGTGTTTTATGATACGGAGCCGCCGCCAAGCCCTAATCTCTCTCGGGAGGGCTAATCTGGAGTCCGTTCGGGGCTCCAGAGAGTTGAGATCGTCGTCGTCATCATCATCAGCCTTCCTCCATCACCAATTCCATGATGCTCACCACCGTGCGTGAGTAATTCCATCGTAGGCTTGCTGGACGGTAATGGGTTGGATGAGATTTACCATGTAATCGAGTTAGTTCTGTTAGGGTTTGATCCCTAATATCCATTATGTTCTAAGATTGATGTTGCTATGACTTTGCCATGCTTAATGCTTGTCATTAGGGCCCGAGTGCCTTGATTCCTGATCTGAACCTATTATGTTTTCATGAATATATGTGTGTTCTTGATCCTATCTTGCAAGTCAATAGTCACCTACTATGTGTTATGATCCGGCAACCCCAAAGTGACAACAATCGGGACCACTCCCGGTGATGAACGTAGTTTGAGGAGTTCATGTATTCACTAAGTGTTAATGCTTTGGTCCGGCACTCTATTAAAAGGAGGCCTTAATATCCCTTAGTTTCCAATAGGACCCCGCTGCCACGGGAGGGTAGGACAAAAGATGTCATGCAAGTTCTTTCCCATAAGAACGTATGACTATATTCGGAATACATGCCTACATTACATTGATGAACTGGAGCTAGTTCTGTGTCACCCTATGTTATAACTATTACATGCGGAATCACATTCGACATAATTATCCATCATTGATCCATTGCCTACGAGCTTTTCACATATTGATCTTTGCTTAGTGTAACATCCCAAATTTTCAATTTGGAATGTTTTACAATTATTAGCTAAGCATCTATGCATTTTTTTATTGAGTGTCATTTGGAAATTTCAGAGGCATTTGAGTTTTATCTGACTTTGGATTCAACTTGGCATCTGAAATTTATTTCAAAAATCCCTGACAAGCACTTGTTCAAAAGTGTGAGAGGAGCTAACATGACACTCCAAAAAGTCAGAAGAAAACAATGCCGAAAGTTTTGAATTCAAATTTGAGTTTCTTTTGAATTTTTAGAAAAAAAAATTATAAAGTTTTTATTTAGCCTCTGAAAAATAGTTCATCATGTAGGATTTATTTTTCTGATTTTTTTGATATATATATGTCCTATATAAAAATATTTTTTATTTTTCTCTTTTTATTTTTTTCCTTCTTTATTTATTTCAAAAAAAAAAAAATAGTCGGGCCAGCGCTGCCCAGCCCAGCGCTAGCAGCAACCAGGCCAGCATTCCCTCGCTCGTACGTGACCCTCTCCCTTTCTCTCTTTGACTTCTCTCTCCCTCTAGCGCTTGGGCCCCACCCCACCTTTTCTTCTTCTTCGCACGAACAGCCAACTGAAACGTACGCGTACAATTGCTTCCGAAGGCCTTCGTTTCCAATTCATGGAAATCAATTCTCCAGTCCGTTTCACTTCCAAGGAAGATGTCCTATAAATAGCCACGACCCTCCTAGACCGATTCAGACGAAAATCCCTCGCCAAGTCCACCCCTACAACACGTACTCGACGTTCCAATTTCGCAGCAGAAGCTCCAGTTCATCGCCGGATTACGACGTCGGTGAGCCATCCCGAGCCCTATCCTTTTGGGTTCCGACTTCTCTTGATCCCTATCATCGTTTTGACAAGATTTTGTGATCCCTCTCCATCTACAGCCACTGCACCAATCTCGTTGTCTTCACCAGAGCACCCGGAGCACCAAGCTTCTCCGCTTCGTTCCGTCGCCGTTCGTCGCCTCCGATCTTCACTGACTCCACCACCGGACGAGCCAGTCTCCACCGCATCCCCTAGACACCTCCGCCTCTACCCACGATCGCCGGAGCCGCTGCCACCACCACGGCAGAGCCGCCGCCCACGCTCGTTCTTCTTTGCAAGTTGAACGAACACATGTTCGTTCAGTTAAAAAAATACGTTTTGGTTTTTTTTTCTTTTTTTTGTAGATCGGTTTTTCTGGTTTACTTTGAACCGGACAATCAGTTTTTTTAATAAGCCGATGCTACCGAAACCTTTAGTTAGCGAACGTCCTCTCCAAATCCTCAGCCAACAATCAGGGAGCACCACTTGTCGCTGGCAGATAATTGTTTTTTTTTCAGGATTTTTTTTCCAATTCAGATTCTATACCAAATCTTATTTCTAGTATATCTTTTAGTCTATAGATCCGATTTAGTTGATTATTTTTCCTACGGGTTCGTAGAAATATCCTCTATCCAGAGAACTAAACAAAATATATTTTTGAAAATTTTAAAATTTGAATTCAAACAGATCTGAATTCAAACTTCGTTAGGCCATAACTTGAGTTTCGTAACTCCGTTTTGGGTGATTCTTTTTGCAAATCGAAGCTTGTGACATGTACCTTCTGTTAAAACCAAAACCATTTATTTTTGTTGCTGTGAAAATTATATTCTGTACAGAAACTTTATTTTGGTGTTTTTGGAGTTTTCGAAGTCTTTTATTTGTTTTCTTTTTGGATCTTTGCTTGTATGCTTATGTATGTTATTGCTTGCTTACGCTAGATCATCTGGAGTGCGAAGCTTGCTACTACGAATCTTTAGAGTTCAACGAACGTCAGCAAGGCAAGTTCACACTTTGATCATAATTTTCAATACCCAGTTTTTACTATGCATTAGTTTCACCCTCAAAGATTCCATGAGTAGGATTGGGAACATGTGGTTATGCTATGTAGTTCATTTGGTAGGAACCTATGACCTTTGATCACCCCGGGAATATTCGTTATGTCATATATTGCTTAGCCATGCTCGTAGACGGGGATTGGTATGTGTGATACATGCAAGTTGCGAGAGATAATAATTTTGGGACAACATAAGGTGGCAACTTTAATACACATCTGGGTGGATTGTTTGGGGCACCTGGAGAAACCAGTGCTTGTCCAAGGGGAATCCCGGAGTACCCGTGAGATTACCCTAGGTCCACCACCCAGGCTCAAAGGGATCATAAGATATTTCATGCCTAGAAACTTCCGTGTGCAGCCACAAGCCATTATGGGCTCTGGCATAGTTGAGTAAGTTGTGTGACCTCTTTCCGTGGTAGACTAGCTGATGTGGGGGAAAGTAGGTGTACCGGTCTACCCAGGGTTTGGAGGAAATACTTCAGAAAGACTATGTCTCGATCTTCCGACCATGGAGGTGGTCGAGTCTTGTGGGGAAAAGTGCACAAACCTCTGCAGAGTGTAAAAACTAGTCATGATTAGCCGTGTCCCCGGTTACGGACAACTTGAGTATCTGGAAGTGAATTATTGGTTGATCTCATCACTTTATTTAATGAAATCATTGGGTTACTAATAACTTGGGAATTTTGGGATTGAGTTGGAGGAACCTTCTCAATAATGGCATTTTTAACTTAGTAGTAAATAAAAATTTATTCCTTTGTTGTAGGGTAAAATTGGCTTTATGCAAACATTAAACTTAGAGCCTCCACCAGCTAAATTTGCATATAGAGATAATCTTTTTCTTTAATATTATTTCTATGGTGTGACATTGCCAGCATATTCCATGTGCTGACCTACACGGCTGCAACGTCTCATGTTGCAGAGTTTTCCGACGAGGATTAAAGGTGCGATAGGTCGTTGTTCTGCACTCAGTTTGCCGTGGAGTTGGATGGACTCATTTACCTTCGATGCTTCCGCAGTTACTTTTATCTAGGTGGCCTTTGGCCATATTATTGTAATAAATACTCTTTTGAGGACCTCGATGTAATAAAGTGTGTGATTGAACTCTGTTATAATTCATCGAGTACTGTGTGTGTCAGCATACCAATCCAGGGATGACACTTAAGCACAGAGACTTCGATCCATTTGGGTCGGGTCACTACAAGATGGTATCAGAGCACACGCTGACTGTAGGACGCGACCACTAGGAAATGGAAAACCATAGGAAGAAAACTCTATTTTACCACTTCCTTATATGTCTGTTGGTCTGTACTCCTCTCTATTCATTTCTATCTCTTCTCTACTTCAATTCAATAGTTGTTGAACCCCATGACCAAATTGCTCAGCTGATGAGACCAAGACCCATGAAGACATCATTGACGAAGAAGAAGAAGCTTGAGTTGACTTTGATTTGAGAAGATTTAGTTCAGACCACCACAACCAAATGTAGTCCAACGAATGATTGCGGTAGTATGAAGAGATCATATCTCTTGTGGATATGACCTTACCTGTAGGTTTTGCTTGTGTGGTGTGATTTGTGTGAATTGCTTGATTTGAAGTTTTATTGCTATCATAAACATATGGGTAGTGATTTCTCTCATTAGGCTCTTATTCTATTCTAATTTCTCATCCACTCTAAACCGAACTGATGCCGCCGAGACGTGACCCGGAATTCTCACCGGAACTTACCCAATTGATCCAGAACCAGAATGCCCTCATGCAGCTACTCATCCAGAATCATAACCAGAACAACAACAACAACCCACCGTCACTACCCCAGAGGGGAAACAGATCAAGTATGTGTCGAGGCATACGCCAAGGAGGACTCAAGTGAATTCGCTTTCGGGAGTTGTTCAGGAGGAAGTACCAGTTGTGAAGGATTATCACGATGTATCCCCCGAAGAATTGCCAGGCATACCACCGGATCGAGACATAGAGTTTTTGATTGAATTGTTACCAGGCACTGGACCAATATCCAAGATTCCGTACCGGATGCCCGCAAATGACCTGGAGGAAATTAAGAAGCAGATTAAGGAATTATTGGAGAAAGGTTATATTCGACCGAGTTCATCACCTTGGGGAGCCCCAGTGGTTCTAGTTGAGAAGAAGGATGGATCCTTGAGAATGGTTGTGGATTACCGTGCGTTGAATGAGGTGACGATCAAGAACAAGTACCCTCTGCCGATGATCAATGATTTGTTTGACCAGCTACAAGGAGCAAAAGTTTTCTCAAAGATCGATCTTCGATCTGGATATCACCAGCTGAAGATTCGAGAACAGGATATACCCAAGACAGCCTTTACCACGAGATATGGGCTTTATGAGTATACAGTCATGTCTTTTGGTTTGACTAATGCCCCTGCCTATTTTATGAATATGATGAATAAGGTATTCATGGAGTTCTTGGATAAGTTTGTTGTGGTATTCATTGATGATATATTGATTTACTCAAAGAATGAAGAAGAACACAAGGAACATTTGCGCTTGGTTCTTGAGAAGCTCAGGGAACATCAGTTATATGCAAAGTTCAGCAAGTGTGAATTCTGGTTGAAGAAAGTTGGATTTCTCGGACATGTTATATCAGGGGAAGGAATAGCAGTGGATCTTTTGAAAGTTGAAGCCATCACCGAATGGAAGGCACCCACCTCAGTCGGAGAGATTCGCAGTTTCCTTGGACTTGCAGGATATTACCGAAGATTTATTGAGAATTTCTCCAAGATCGCAAAGCCCATGACAGAGTTATTGAAGAAAGACACCAAGTTTAATTGGACCGAAGAATGTGAGGCTAGTTTTCAAGAGTTGAAGAAACGTTTGGTCACAGCCCCGTACTAATTCTTCCGAATATACGCAAGGATTTTCAGGTATATTGCGACGCTTCTCGTCAGGGACTTGGAGGTGTTCTTATGCAAGAAGGAAGAGTTGTTTCATATGCCTCACGTCAACTTTGACCCCATGAGCGGAATTATGCCACGCATGATTTGGAGTTAGCAGCCGTAGTGCATGCGCTCAAGACCTGGAGGCATTTTCTTATTGGAAATCATTGTGATGTTTACACGGATCACAAGAGTTTGAAATACATCTTCACGCAGAAGGAGTTGAACCTCAGGCAGAGAAGATGGTTGGAGCTCATAAAAGATTATGACATGAAATTGCACTATCACCCAGGAAAGGCCAATGTTCTGGCAGATGCATTGAGCCGCAAGAGTTATGTCAATACCCTCACAGCAGGAGGATTACCTCAGGAGTTAATTGATGATCTCAGAGATCTTCGATTGGAGATAGTACCAGGAGGTTTTGTTGCCGCAATGGAAATTCAATCCACCTTGTTGGGAAATATTCGAGAAGCGCAGAAGTTAGACAAAGGTATTGCAGAAATAAAGAAAAGGATGAACCAAGGAAAGGCAGAAGGATTTCGTGAAGATGAACACGGAACCTTATGGTTTGAGCAGCGTATTTATGTGCCAAATGACACAGAGATCAGGAAGTTGATTCTTCAGGAGGCTCATGATTCGCCTTACTCGATACACCCAGGAAACACCAAGATGTATTTGGACTTGAAGGAAAGTTTCTGGTGGACAGGTATGAAAAAGGATATTGCCGAGTATGTCGCAGTATGTGATGTATGTCAAAGGGTTAAGGCAGAGCACCAGAAACCAGCAGGATTACTTCAACCTTTGCCGATACCAGATTGGAAGTGGGACAAGCTTGGCATGGACTTCATTACAGGATTACCCAGGACCCGATCAGGCTATGATTCTATTTGGGTAGTAGTTGATCGCTTGACCAAGGTAGCTCACTTCATCCCCGTGAAAACCACATATACAAGCGCTAAGTTGGCCAAGATATATATGACCAGGATCGTATGTATGCATGGAGTTCCGAGGACCATCGTATCAGATAGAGGAACACAATTTACCTCAAAGTTTTGGCATCAATTACACGAAACTTTGGGTAACAGGCTAGAGTTCAGTATAGCCTTTCATCCGCAGACAGATGGGCAGACCGAGAGAGTCAATCAGATTCTGGAGGACATGTTGAGAGCTTGTGCGCTAGATTATGGATCTAGTTGGGATGATAATTTGCCATACGCAGAATTCTCATATAACAACAGCTATCAAGCTAGTTTGAAGATGGCCCCTTTCGAAGCTTTGTACGGAAGGAGGTGCAGGACACCATTAATGTGGGATGGAGTTGGAGACCGTAAATTATTTGGTCCAGACCTTATCAGAGATTCGGAGGAGAAAGTCAAGTTGATCCGTGACAGACTTAAGATAGCCCAATCCAGACAGAAGAGTTATGCCGATACTAAACGCAAGGAAGTAACTTATGAAGTCGGAGATAGAGCATATCTTCGTGTGTCTCCACTTCGAGGTGTTAAACGGTTTGGAGTTAAAGGCAAACTAGCACCACGATTTGTGGGGCCATACAGAATTTTGGAACGCATGGGTGAAGTTGCCTACAAGTTGGAATTACCCGAAGCCTTGTCAGGAGTTCATGATGTGTTTCACGTTTCCCAGTTGAAGAAGTGCCATGCAGAGATGGCTGATATTCCTTTGAGAGATACAGTACCACTAGAAGCCATATAGTTGGATAGTGATCTAACCTATGAGGAGAAGCCCGTCAAGATTCTCGAAAGCAAGCAGGGTTACCCGCAGCAAGGTCATCAAGTTTTGCAAGGTTCAGTGGAGTCATCATACCGAGGAAGAAGCCACCTGGGAACGCGAAGAAGATCTTCGACAGGATCACCCACATCTTTTTGCTAGCCAACCCGAATCTCGAGGGCGAGATTCATCTTAAGGGGGGTAGGTTTGTAACATCCCAAATTTTCAATTTGGAATGTTTTACAATTATTAGCTAAGCATCTATGCATTTTTTTATTGAGTGTCATTTGGAAATTTCAGAGGCATTTGAGTTTTATCTGACTTTGGATTCAACTTGGCATCTGAAATTTATTTCAAAAATCCCTGACAAGCACTTGTTCAAAAGTGTGAGAGGAGCTAACATGACACTCCAAAAAATCAGAAGAAAACAATGCCGAAAGTTTTGAATTCAAATTTGAGTTTCTTTTGAATTTTTAGAAAATTTTTTTTTTATAAAGTTTTTATTTAGCCTCTGAAAAATAGTTTATCATGTAGGATTTATTTTTCTGATTTTTTTGATATATATATATGTCCTATATAAAAATATTTTTTATTTTTCTCTTTTTATTTTTTTCCTTCTTTGTCTATTTCAAAAAAAAAACCAGTCGGGCCAGCGCTGCCCAGCCCAGCGCTAGCAGCAACCAGGCCAGCATTCCCTCGCTCGTACGTGACCCTCTCCCTTTCTCTCTTTGACTTCTCTCTCCCTCTAGCGCTTGGGCCCCACCCCACCTTTTCTTCTTCTTCGCACGAACAGCCAACAGAAACGTACGCGTACAATTGCTTCCGAAGCCCTTCGTTTCCAATTCATGGAAATCAATTCTCCAGTCCGTTTCACTTCCAAGGAAGATGTCCTATAAATTGCCACGACCCTCCTAGACCGATTCAGACGAAAATCCCTCGCCAAGTCCACCCTTACAGCACGTACTCGACGTTCTAATTTCGCAGCAGAAGCTCCAGTTCATCGCCGGATTACGACGTCGGTGAGCCATCCCGAGCCCTATCCTTTTGGGTTCCGACTTCTCTTGATCCCTATCATCGTTTTGACAAGATTTTGTGATCCCTCTCCATCTACAGCCACTGCACCAATCTCGTTGTCTTCACCAGAGCACCCGGAGCACCAAGCTTCTCCGCTTCGTTCCGTCACCGTTCGTCGCCTCCGATCTTCACTGACTCCACCACCGGACGAGCCAGTCTCCACCGCATCCCCTAGACACCTCCGCCTCTACCCACGATTGCCGGAGCCGCTGCCACCACCACGGCAGAGCCGCCGCCCACGCTCGTTCTTCTTTGCAAGTTGAACGAACACATGTTCGTTCAGTTAAAAAAATACGTTTTGGTTTTTTTTTTTTTTTTGTAGATCGGTTTTTCTGGTTTACTTTGAACCGGACAATCAATTTTTTTAATAAGCCGATGCTACCGAAACCTTTAGTTAGCGAACGTCCTCTCCAAATCCGCAGCCAACAATCAGGGAGCGCCACTTGTCGCTGGCAGATAATTGTTTTTTTTTCAGGATTTTTTTTCCAATTCAGATTCTATACCAAATCTTATTTCTAGTATATCTTTTAGTCTATAGATCCGATTTAGTTGATTATTTTTCCTACGGGTTCGTAGAAATATCCTATATCCAGAGAACTAAACAAAATATATTTTTGAAAATTTTAAAATTTGAATTCAAACAGATCTGAATTCAAACTTTGTTAGGCCATAACTTGAGTTTCGTAACTCCGTTTTGGGTGATTCTTTTTGCAAATCGAAGCATGTGACATGTACCTTCTGTTAAAACCAAAACCATTTATTTTTGTTGCTGTGAAAATTATATTCTGTACAGAAACTTTATTTTGGTGTTTTTGGAGTTTTCGAAGTCTTTTATTTGTTTTCTTTTTGGATCTTTGCTTGTATGCTTATGTATGTTATTGCTTGCTTACGCTAGATCATCCGGAGTGCGAAGCTTGCTACTACGAATCTTTAGAGTTCAACGAACGTCAGCAAGGCAAGTTCACACTTTGATCATAATTTTCAATACCCAGTTTGTACTATGCATTAGTTTCACCCTCAAAGATTGCATGAGTAGGATTGGGAACATGTGGTTATGCTATGTAGTTCATTTGGTAGGAACCTATGACCTTTGATCACCCCGGGAATATTCGTTATGTCATATATTGCTTAGCCATGCTCGTAGATGGGGATTGGTATGTGTGATACATGCAAGTTGCGAGAGATAATAATTTTGGGACAACATAAGGTGGCAACTTTAATACACATCTGGGTGGATTGTTTGGGGCACCTGGAGAAACCAGTGCTTGTCCAAGGGGAATCCCGGAGTACCCGTGAGATTACCCTAGGTCCGCCACCTAGGCTCAAAGGGATCATAAGATATTTCATGCCTAGAAACTTCCGTGTGCAGCCACAAGCCATTATGGGCTCTGGCATAGTTGAGTAAGTTGTGTGACCTCTTTCCGTGGTAGACTAGCTGATGTGGGGGGAAGTAGGTGTATCGGTCTACCCAGGGTTTGGAGGAAATACTTCAGAAAGACTATGTCTCAATCTTCCGACCATGGAGGTGGTCGAGTCTTGTGGGGAAAAGTGCGCAAACCTCTGCAGAGTGTAAAAACTAGTCATGATTAGCCGTGTCCCCGGTTACGGACAACTTGAGTATCTGGAAGTGAATTATTGGTTGATCTCATCACTTTATTTAATGAAATCATTGGGTTACTAATAACTTGGGAATTTTGGGATTGAGTTGGAGGAACCTTCTCAATAATGGCATTTTTAACTTAGTAGTAAATAAAAATTTATTCCTTTGTTGTAGGGTAAAATTGGCTTTATGCAAACATTAAACTTAGAGCCTCCACCAGCTAAATTTGCATATAGAGATAATCTTTTTCTTTAATATTATTTCTATGGTGTGACATTGCCAGCATATTCCATGTGCTGACCTACACGGCTGCAACGTCTCATGTTGCAGAGTTTTCCGACGAGGATTAAAGGTGCGATAGGTCGTTGTTCTGCACTCAGTTTGCCGTGGAGTTGGATGGACTCATTTACCTTCGATGCTTCCACAGTTACTTTTATCTAGATGGCCTTTGGCCATATTATTGTAATAAATACTCTTTTGAGGACCTCGATGTAATAAAGTGTGTGATTGAACTCTGTTATAATTCATCGAGTACTGTGTGTGTCAGCATACCAATCCAGGGATGACACTTAAGCATAGAGACTTCGATCCATTTGGGTCGGGTCGCTACACTTAGTTAATTTTCCATTGCCACTGTTACAATCACTACAAAACTGCTATCATTACTTTTGCCACCATTACCGTTACTTCCATACTACTTAGCTACTAAATATTTTGCTACAGATATTAAGTCTTTCAGGTGTGGTTGAATTGACAACTCTGCTAATACTTGAGAATATTCTTTGGCTCCCCTTGTGTCGAATCAATAAATTTGGGTTGAATACTCTACCCTCGAAAACTGTTGCGATCCTCTATACTTGTGAGTTGTCAGGCACACAAAGGGTTGGTGAGGAAAACTCGTTGGACCGATTCGCTCATTTCGGTGGGACCAAAATGTTACGAAAGGGAAACAAAGAGTTTACACTGCGAACTTGGTGGGACCGATCGCTCACTTTGGTTGGACCGAAATGTTACGAAGGGAAACGGAGAGTTTGCAATCCCATCTCGGTGAGACCGAGATCCCTATATGTGAGACCGAAATGATTAGGATTTCTGGCTATGGCTATGTCAAATGAACTCGGTGGCGCCGGATAAATCAAATCAGCGGTGCCGAGTTTGACTTTAGGTTTAAGACATATGTGGATACGAGAAAATGGTTGAGGGCTTTTGGATCATATCACTAAGCACTTTGAGCAAGCAAGCCATTAAGCAACACCTCATCCCGTTTTAGTAGTATTGGCTTTTCCTATGGACTCAATGTGATCTTGGATCACTCAAATGAAAATGCAGAGTCTTGAGATTGTGGCAATATGTGTCCTTAGAATTTTGAGGGGTCCACATTCCTAGTCCATGCCATGCCAATCATTGAACTGTCTGGAATGATCATCTTGAAAGTGCATTAGTTCAATGAGCTATATGTTGTTAGGAATTACCAAAACCACCCAGGGATAGTTGCACTTTCAATCTCCCCCTTTTTGGTAATTGATGACAACATATAGATCAAAGCTTCGACAAATGATAATAAGAATAAATTATATCGTTGCTTTCAGAAGTATGTGATAAACAAGAGCTCCCCCTAAATTTGTGCATTATTTAGAATTTGCTTTTGAATGCAAATGCACAATCGATTAGGATCATGGGTCACTCTTCCATGTCACATACATCTTGGTGGAGCACTCAAAATGATAGAAAGTAAAAATGCACACCCATCACCAAGCGAAGTGAATGATCATATATGAGAGATAGATAATAGTATCATTCAAGCAAGCATTAAGGTATGATATGATCGAACACATGATCATACAAGTATCTCACACACATAAATATTGAGTATCAAGCAAGCACACAAATAAGTTTCAACCAAAGAACCAAAGAAGGCAAAAGAAGCAAAGCTCTCTCTGTCTCTCTCTCTCTCTCAGCCTATGATCTATACACTTTCTCCCCCTTTGGCAACAAGTTACCAAAAAGCTTGAAAATTAATAGTGCTATGCATCTCTCTAGGCTTGATCTTCAGGAGGAGGTATTGAGAGGACTCCAAGGATGAATGCATCTGTGGAAGTTGTTGGAGCTGGTGGAGTGGTAACTGGAGGTGGCACTGATGCTGTGGCTGCAGGTGTTGATGTAGTAGCTCTAGTATCAGCCATGGGCACTGCAGCAGATCTCTGCCCTCTTGGCACTCTTTGAAAGACATCTATGGTAGGTTGGCCTTTCCTCTCCTCAGCTTCTTCCTGGAGCTGCTCAACTGTTGTCTGCATTTTTGTCACCTTCAAGTCTAGATCATAGAATTTTGTCTCAATGATCCTCTCCAAGCTTGCTTGATTTTGAGTCAAGTTGGCCAAACTTTTCGCAATCCTCAAGGTTGCTTGAATCAGATATGCCATTTGATCTTGTTTAGATTTGAAGGAAACTTGAGATGCCTCTTCAGCACTTGGCATCTTTGCTACCTTCTCAGCTCTAGCTTTCTCCCTCTTCCCTTGAGCCTCTACAGATGTAGGATCTTCTGCATCCATGACAACTCTGTTGTCCTCAAAGTCAGGCAACAAGGGAAGATGTTCCTTGTCCAGTAAGTATGTGCATGTGCCGATCTTGGAGTTGATGAGCATCTAGATGTGTGGAGCATACCCACATGATCTCTTCTGATCTGCAACAGTCCTCTTGAATGTCTCAACAATCAAACTCATCACTTTGAACTTCTGAGGCACATCAAACAATTGCAGCAAGTTGATGGAATGGCTTCTGATCATCTTATGATCTCCCGATTTGGGCAACAAGGTGTGCCTCAAGATGGTGTTAATTGTGGCCAAACCAGATAGCAAATAATGAATAGAGCCTAGCTTATGAGTTTACAAGGCTTTGTTAGGAATCTCCTTGTACATGTTTTCCATGGAGTTGTGGTCTTTCTTCTTCTTGGCATAGACATCCAAGTCATCCTCATGCTCTTCAAGGGCATCGATCAAGTTGGCCCACTCAGCAATTGTTGAATGATACCTAGTGCCCTCAGACATCCAAACAATTCTTCCATCAAGATAGAAATGAGCTGTAGAATAAAATTGCATAATGAGCTCATCATTCCACTTGGTCAACTCTTGACCCACAAACTTGTCTACTCCACATAGCTTGAAGCTCTCATGCACACCTTGAAAATGATCTGCATTCTCATCAATGTGGTCCAAATCTACCCACTTCATATCACAAATAATGGGCTTCTTATCAAGCAAGACAGTCTCATAGAAATCATGCTGCTCTCTGGTGTGGAACCTGTAATCTACATCAGTCCTTCTCCTCATAGCATATGGATCAGATTGTCTCCATCGTCTAAGACCTGCATCCTTCCTCAACTTCATGTCCTCAGCAACAATATGATAGTCGTCGTGATCAGGGATCTTGGGCTTCAATTTTCTGAGCACTTGGACCTCAGCATCTTCTTCATCAATCTCAGGCACTAGGGCCTTGTTCTTCTCAGCAGCTGGTATGTTTCTTGTGCTCCTCTTTGGTGCAGTCTTGGGGGATGGAGCAGAAGCTTTGTGGGCAGTCTTGGGCTTAGAAGGGGCAGCCCTAGACTTGATGGCACCCCCCATCCACTTCTGAGTCTTTGCAGCTAGTGCAACAGGCTCATCAACTTCATCTTCAGAATCCTCATCATCCCCATCATTTCTCATCAATGGCTTGCCAATCACTCTAGCTGTGGTCTTCCTAGCCCTCTTCTTAGTTCCTGCTGGCTCCTCATCTCTGGTTTCAAGAGTGAACACCATTGTTTCCAGAGTTGATGCTCTGGCCTTTGACATTGGCAATCTCTTGGCAGGGGCCTTCTTGTTTAGTCCTGGCTTTGTTGAAGGAACCGTGCCATACTCCTTCTTAATCACTTTCTTCTTTGAAGTGGCCTCATCAGCCACAAAGTCCTCATCCTCACTGTTAGAAGTTTTCTTCTTCCTTGATTTGGTAGTAGCCTTTGGAAGGTTACTTGTAGTGCTCCTGCTACTCTCATAGTAACTGCTATTTAAGGGACCAGAGCCCTCACACAACTGTGCTTGCTCCTCTGACCTGTTCTGGCTATCACTTTGATCAGACATTGCCGACACTGAAAGCTGACCCTGTGAATGGATGTAGATGAGATAGAGTGGATGAGCATCACAAAGTGCAGATATTTTGTAAAGCAAATGAGTCAAAATCTTAGTTTTGGGTTTCTACAGAAAGCATTTCGGAGCTACCAATTTGATATTCTCGGTGACACCGAAGCAACTTTGGAGTCTAAACTAGTGAAAATCGGTCAGACCGAGACATAGTTTGGTGACTTCGAGATTTCTAGGGTTTCACTAAGAGTGGAACTCGATCACAGCGATTTGTAGGTTTCGGTCAGACCGAATCTTACATGTGCAATGGCATAAGCCAAATCGGTGGGACTAATTTCTACAACTCGGTCGATCCGAGATGAGTTCAGCGGAAACCTAGCCCTAAAACTTTGAGTCAAAACTAATCTAAACGGAGTTTTTGCTGGACAGGATGATCTCATACGTGGCAAGAATAAAGGCATTGACTTTGTGCTAAGAATCAGAGGTAAAGATTGCACAAAGATCGAGCTCATACCCTAACTTAGCGGTGAGCTCGCTATGGCGGCAACGGCGGGGTTGAATTACGTTGATGACGGCAGAGACCAGTGGCGGGAGGTCGCTGGCAGTGAGACGACAATCCGGAGACCCGAGACGGCAGAGCAGGACACGCGTGGGCGAGAGGTTTTGGAGGGTTTTCCAAAATTTGACCCGTCGGTATATATATCCTAGCCCTATCGGTGTGACCGAGTGGATCAACTCGGTGGCACCGAGATGCAGAATCGCAGGGGGTTACTGCAACTCGGTGTGACTGAAGAGTTCTAATCGGTTGCACCGAGATTGAAAACCTAGATCAACTCAGCAAACTCAGTCAGACCGAAAGGAATGAATCGGTCATACCGAAATGCACACAGAGGTTTTGGAAGTTTAAGTCTATGACGAATCGGGGACTCCGAGTGCTCCTCACACAGAGTGTTCGAATCTAACTTGATCAAACTTTCTGATGCAACATGAATAAGTTTGAGACAAGAAAAACATAGATAGCTAGAGGGGGTTCTTAGGCATTATTGTCCATCCATTTTTCAAAAGAAGAAAGCCAAACAATCAAAACAACAAATGGATGTCCTCGAATGAGAGAAATATGCACTCAACATGCTCACACAATAAGATAGCACATGAAACATGTGGCAAAGCATGCACAACCATTCTAGCATCTATCAAGCAATTGGCGATGACTAGGTCATCTATATATGAGTATATTGACTTAGGAGTCAAATGAGAACATTTGATCATAGGTCATACTCATCGTTTAAGCACAAGTGGGGTTGCCACTTTTACATAAAGCATTGTTGTGTTCACACCATTTGAGTTGCTTTAGCTCAATCTTTAGAGTAAAGCTCCCCCTAGATGTGATATCCCCCCTAAGAGGGATGAACTAACCTTGGGTTTTGTCGACGATGACTTCATGTAAGTGTTGAAGATGTAGATGCTCAAAGTTGATGTAGATCATTTTGGAGCAATCCATTAGAGTGAGATGCACTTTCAATACCTACACGGGTTAGTCCCGCAAGGAACAAACAAAGATATCCATGGACATGGAGTGAATTGTACACAAGATGATGTCCATGAAAGCATTAGGTTACCTTTTCCCTTGTCTTACCAACAAGAGGGTTTGTGACTCCTTGAACTAGTGCAAGATATGGAAGTTGATTGCACTTGTCCTTGCCAATATAAATATGAGTGAAGTACGTTGGCAGAGTCCCCCTCAAGAACTCTCTAGTTCTTATTCTTGGGGACCCACAGCATATTGATGGGAATCCTTGGAGTTGTAGATGTACTTGACGAAGTAGAACTTGAAGTAGTCTTGGGAACTCACTTGACCAAGGACTTAAGAGCTTCTTCAAATGCATCAATCTCTTCTTGAAGCTTGTCCTTGCCCTTTAGCTTGAGGTCTTGTGGTGGAAGATCATCTTATGCTTGCGTCCCCTTGAAGGAAGTAGGATCATACTTCTCTTGTTGAGGAACAAACTTGGTCTTGGTGTATTGATCTTCTTCCCACTCAACTCCATTGGCATTGAACTTTCGTTCAAAACCAACACCTTGATTCTTTCGGTGCCTTCCTTGCTTGCGTACAATTTCCTCGAATTGCTTACTCCCGGCAAGGCTCTTATAAACACCTTTCTCTATAATTCCCTTCAATAAGCTATTTTCTTGCTCAAGTGTAACTTGGCTAAGAGAATCACTAGTGGAATCAAGAGAACTACTAGAAGCAACAATATTTGTTTTATCATGATTAGTGTTACTACTAGAGGAAGAATCTTTCTTGTTCTTATTGCTAGATTTTACTTGTGGCATGTAAGTAGACAAGAGTAAACGCTTGGCAATGTAAGAGGAACTTTTCTTACGAAGATCATCATTGATTTCTTTTAATAACTCATGCTCTTGCTCTAGATTGAGCTTTTCAAAGCATAGCTTCGCATGAGTCCTCAAAAGTTCTCAATGATCCTCTAAGGTAGTTTCATGAGCTAATTTGAGAGTGTTTAATTCTTTAGTTAGACGGTCAATCTTCTCCTTATCATTGTAATTTGTGTTATCTTGATTAGCATGATTAATAACAATTTCATCATAGTTTTCATCATAGGTTTCATCACTATTGCTACCAACAAGTAAATCATCATCTCCCAGCAAGTCATCTTCATAACTATTGAAATCAAGATACTCGGGGTGTGATACCTTAGGGCCTTTAGCCATGAAGCATCTTCCAATTCCTTCATTTGGTGAGTCAAATATGTCGTAGGAGTTGGTTGACACAAGTGCAAGACCGACAACACCTTCATCTTGAGTATATTCGGAGTCAGAGTGATAACTTCTCTTAGAGTGATGGTCAGATTCAGAGCCGGATACCCATTCACCATCATGAGCTTGATATCTTTGCTTTATGTAGCTCCTTGATGATTTGTCCTTCCTTTTCGAATCGTTGCTTCTTCGAGAGGGTCTTCGTTCATAACGATCATCTCTACTCCTTCTCTCTCTAGGTGGTGATTCTTCTCTTCTACTTATCCTTTTGGGTGAATCTTCTCTTCTTTTGTAGGGAGCCGTACACTCATTGGAGTAGTGTCCGGGTCTTCCACAGTTGTAGCAATTGCACTCACAACTAGAAGATCTTTTTTCATTGTAGGACCTTGACTTGGAACTTCTTCCCTTGCTTCTATTGTTGTAGAAGTTGTTGAATTTCTTCACCATTAAGCTCAATTATTTATTGAAGACTCGTTTCACACTTGATGATGTAGGAGCATCACATGAGGCTGTGTAAGCACCACTAGACTTGTTGTGAAGCTCTTTTTTATCCTTGAGTGACATCTCGTGAGAAACAATTCTTCCAATGACTTCTGTTGGCTTGAGATCTTTGTAATTGGGCATCATTTGGATCAATGTGCACACGGTGTCATATTTTCCATCCAAGGCTCTTAGGATTTTCTTGATGATGAACCTATCGGTCATTTCTTCACTTCCTAAGCTGTCAATCTCATTTGTGATGAGAGCAAGCTAAGAGTACATTTCAGCGACACCTTCACCATCCTTCATCTTGAACTTGTCAAGTTGAATTTGAAGCACGTCCAACTTGGATTCCTTGACGGAGTTGGTACCTTCATGCATATCAATCAAAGTATCCCAAATTTCCTTTGCATTCTCAAGACGACTTATTTTGTTGAATTCTTTGGGGCACAATCCATTGAAGAGGATATCGCAAGCTTGCGCATTGTATTGCAACATCTTCAATTCTTTAGCGGAGGCTTCACGGTTTGGTTGCTTCCCATCAAAGAATTCAACTTGCAAACCAATACACACAATAGCCCAAACGGCGGGGTTATGTCTAAGAATATGCATTTTCATCTTATGCTTCCAACTAGCAAAATTAGTACCATCAAAGTAAGGACATCTACGTGGGTAACCTCCCTCGCTAGACGCCATACTCTCCTAGGTTGAGAAACCAAGGCTATGATCTCCAAAGCTATGGAAATCAAGGTAAATGGAGACCAAAGCTCTGATACCACTTATAGGATCAAAAGTATGTCTAGAGGGGGGTGATTAGACTACTTGATCAAATAAAAACTTAGCCTTTTCACAATTTTATGTTTTGACAGTTTTTAGCAATTTAGCACAAGTCAAGCAATCTTCCTACACATGCAAATCTAGAGTTGTAGTAGCAGAAAGTAAATCATTGCATATGAAGGTAAAGGGAGGGGTTGGAGAGTGCAAACGCAAGTGAAGACATAAATGTTTTTGGCGTGGTTCCGATAGGTCGTGCTATCTGTCACGCCCAAGATGCGATTCTATCCCAATCACGTGATACACCTCGTGATTGGGGCACAACCGCATTTCAGGCACTTAGCAAGATGGATATCATTACCTCGTACCATTACATAAATACATGGGGATACAAGCATTCATACAAATCACATGAATACAACAACATCAATACAAGACATCCGACTACGGATGCAAACATGAAAAGCACAACAACATCCATCCTGCTATCCCAGGCTGCCGACCAGGAACCTAACCCAAGACTGACGAGGAAGAAGAACTCCAACACAACATAACATCGCTCTCGCGTCAAGTCATCGGAAACCTGCACCTGCAACTGTTGTTGTAGTATTTCTGAGCCACAAGGACTCAGCAATCCCATAACCATGGGTATCAAGACTAGCAAGGCTTAATGGGTACAGAGAGGTTAAGTGGTCAGGTTGCAGCAGCGGCTAAGCGTGATATGGTGGCTAACTTACGAGTACAAGAATAAGATGAGCCTCTACGCAAATGACCGCAAACTAGTAATGATCGCTAAGTGATCCTGAACTACCTAAGAGTCAAACATAACCCCACCGTGTTCTCTTCTCAAAGTGAAAATAGACGGTCACGGTTACACATGCGGTTGTTGTATTTTATTTCACATCCTCTATCAAGTTAACTACAACCGGATATTAACAAATTCCAATCTACCACATAACCGCGAGCACGTCTTTCGAAAGATCATAACCCTGCAGGGGTGTCCCAACTTAGCCCATCACAAGCTCTCACGACCAGCGGACTAACAACTCCAAAATTGGGAAGGCCCGAGTATTCTCGGAATCCCGTGCACAAGATATTTCGACAATAGTAAAACTAATCCAGCAATACCGCCAGATGTGTCGACAAATCCCGATTGGAGTCGCTCGTACCTCGTTCTCGGGGCATACCGGATGGGCAAGACGTCGGGTTGGCTGAGACCCTGGTTGCCCAGGGGGCGTCGGACATCGCGCAGTTTGGACAAACACTCAGAGGAGCACTGGCCCGGGGGTTGATTAAGAATCTTCGGGGTCCGGAAAGTCCCTATGCAAGTTTTTTAGTTATTAGGCAAATGAAAAACCAAGGTTGGGCCTCGCTGGAAAAGCTGTAAACAAAGCGAATTATCAAGGGGTCCCTGTCGGTGTACAAAAAAGGGGTTCACTTTTTGTACCCCGATGACTGTGCACGGGCAGTCTGAGCCACGGGCACCACCACGCCAAGCATGGAAAGGGAAGTGAGCCAGGGTAAGACTGAAGCTCGATGGAACTGGAGCAGCACCAAGCCAAGACCACAAAGAGCAAAGGGACGAAGCGGCTTCCCCCGGCAAGATCCTTGCCGGGAGCCAGTTTCAGCAGCCCCGACAAGATCCTCGCCAGGGCCGGCTTTAGCAGCCCCGACAAGGCCCTTGCCGCGGCAATTCGCACCTCGCCTTCGGAGCGGATCACCCTTGAGTCCGCTGCCCCCATGTGGCAAGGATTCGGGAGATATCCCCGTAGTGGCATGCAGATCTTTGTGAAGACATTCAAGACCAGATACACACACTAAGAAGACGATGACCCTTGGCGGGATCCCAGCCAAGGAGGACCACAAGACCCCTAGAAAGCACCTTGCCGGGGATGACAGCAGGCGCCGCGGCAAGACCCTTGCCGGGGCCCCGGCAAGGCCCTTGCCGAGGACATCCGCAGGGCCACCATCAGGCCCACGCTAACTAAGCTTCCACCGCCCTATGCAGCTGCCGACCCAACCAGCTGGGCAGGCACCTGCGTGGCGACATGCAGATCTTCGTGGAGACCCACCATTGCGCCACCTCAGCTGCTTGCCTGCCTACATGACATCTCAGGCATCGCTGGCCAGGGCGCATGTCGACACAAGAAGGAGCGGCGACAGACAAGATGGATGTCTCCCTCGTCCCCGATAAAGCAAGGACACCTAAGCAAGACGCATTAAATGCGCCTTGTCATGTAATGCGAGGGATAACCTCGCATCACTGTACCCTTTCCACCTCCTGTGTGCCATTGTGGCGACCCCTTTTCCCTATAAAAGGAGGCCCGAGGCTACCAGAAGGAGGATTCGGCTTTTTAGAACTCCTCACGATTCGGCTTTTTGGAGCTCCTCACGCCCCATAGCTAGCTGAAGAACACAGAAATACAGTCCACCAAAGCAGGAGTAGGGTTTTACACATCCTCACAGCCCGAACCTGGGTAAAGGAACCGTGTGCTATTTGTTAGATCCGCTCTTCTCTCAACCCCGCGCCCCGCAACCGTAATAGGGATTCTTGTGATCCCATAGGTGTCGATCCAATACCCCGACATCTTTGGCGCGCCAGGTAGGGGAGGGGACTCAGTTGTGAGAATCGGCTCCAGCAGTTAGCCCAGCACTCCTTCGTCTTCGTGGCCCTTTGAGAAGGAAGGAGGCCAGAAGATCAGCACTCGAGCGGCTACAAATAGAAGCTAAGTTACATTGAACCCTGGATATTTTCATCCTATTATTTAAGGTTATTATTCTCGGAGCTGTTGTTCTTTGTACAAAAAGAAACCTACACGCAAATGGGGCCCTTCCCGATCGGCAATGCCTTTGCTCTGTTTCGAGTCCGCTCAACAGTTCAAACGGCTGCGTTGGAAACGGTAGGGTAGCCTTCCGCAATTGGCAAGGCTCTCGACTCTGACTCGAGTCAAAACCGACAGTTCGAGCGGCTGCGTTAAGGGCGGCAAGGTGGCTCACCCGGCAGCACGCTCGCCCGGCAGGCCAATGGGGACCCGTCCCCAAGACGCCGCCTTGGGTTTTTCGCGCCGGCAAGCCTACCCAGCTAGCGTAGGGTGGACATACAAAGAAACAACAAACAGGAAAATAGCATGCATAATCCCAGAAATGTTTCAAAGTTATATTACATCATGTCATCGCCGCGGTTCTAACTAAATATAAAATTTGTCCTGGTCATGAACCCGCAGCGGCGAAGAAGAACGGGATGCCTAATCCCGGCGCTGGCCCTCTACCCTCTTGATTTCGTCGATGCAGCTGATGACAGGCTTGATGCGCTCCTTGAGCACCGTGAGGTCAGTACCCTCTGGCAAGCTGTCCATCGCGGCTTCAAAGTCGAGGGCGGGATTCCAGTACACCATCTTGGTG
>LR738712.1:99944897-99970096 GCA_902687465.1 Secale cereale
GGGGGGGGGGGGGGGGCGCCTGGGCCCCCCGAGCCTCGTCTGATGCCCCCCTTTGGCATATATTTATACCGTCTCCCGAAACCCTCGAGACGGGAACCCTTTTTCGCGATCTCATCTCTGTTCCGCCGCCGCCGCGCTTCCAATATCGGGAGCACCAGGAGAACTCTTCCCGGCACCCTGCCGGAGGGGAGGATCACCACCGGGAGCTTCTCCACCACCATGGACGCCTCCCGGATGAGTTGTGAGTAGTCTCCCTTGGACCATGGGTCCATGACCAGTAGCTATGTGATGTTCTCCTCCCGTTCTTGTGCTTCACTAATTAGTCCTCGTGAGCTGCCCTACATGATCGAGGCACATATGTAATCCTTATGTTGTTGCTATGTTGAGTTTGCTGGGATCCGATGGATTATGAGATTACGTTCAGATTGTGTTTGAGTAATATATTTGATTCACCTCTTTTATATTTATGTTCGTAAGTAATTCTTGCATGTTCTCCGTTGTTATTTATTGCTTTGGCCAAGTAGTAGGTAGTGACTCCAAGAGGGAACGTTATGCTTGATTGTGGGTTCATGCCCCTCGATGACTAGCTTGAGTGACAGAAACATGAGTCTAGGGGATGTGCTGTTGCCACAAGGGGGAAAACAACGGTGCTTGTGCCCGCGGGTGCAAGGATTGTTTACTTTACGCAAAGTTCTTTTAATGCAGTTGTCTGTTGCTTTGAGTTTACACTATGGGTGGGACTCGCAACTTAATACCAGCGAGTTGTTCTGGATAGATATCTCAAGGTGGATGATTAGTAGTAGATGCAGATGGATTTCGGTCTACTTACCTCGGCGTACCGCCCATGCTTTGAACCTCTACCTTTCTTGCAACATAGTTAGCATTGGTTTGCGCACATAATCCTGTCAATTGCCCAGCTGTAATTCGTTTACCTCACATAGCTGTTTTATCGTCTTTTGGGAGAGAGACATCACTAGTGAACATCATGAGACTCCGGTCCATATTACCATCATTGATCACATCCGCTATTTACTTTCTGTTTTTACTTACTATTTGCAGCAATACCTATCACTACTATCACTTGTGTTTGATCCTTTGTAAACTACAAGGCCGGAGGGATTGACAACCTCTCTGTACTCGTTGGGAGCAAAGTTATTTGTATCTGTGTGCAGGTCCACGTTGATTGCTAATATCTGGCGCCGTTAGCAGTTGACACCTTCTTGTTGAAACTGGGAGTCTCAGGGAAATCGATCCTTGGTATTGCCAAGGGAAAACTTCCGCTACACTGCATCTCAAACCTTCCACTTGGGGTAACCAACGAGGGGCGAGAAGCCATCAAGCAAAGTATTTCTGGCGCCGTTGCCGGGGACTCCACTCTTCAGGATAGGGGAGTTGCACGCTATCTTTTACCTTTGCTTTTTAGTCTTGTTAGTTTACCTTTCGTTTTTGCTTTAGTATCCTTTATCAAAAATTACAAAAAAAATTATTTGCTTTTCCGTAAGTAGTCCTTTCTGTTTAGCCAAACATGTTAGGATTTGGTGCTTTGAGGGAATCAGAAGTTCTAGATTTCCATCAAAGGGATGGAGAAAATATGAACAAGGCATGGGACAGAATTTCTGATGCACATAGGAGAATTATGCCTTGGATACCTATAAAAATTGTGCTTAGAAATTTTTACCATGGTCTTTTTAAATGGTGTAAACACTCTCTTGATATTATAGCTGAAGGAGATTTCCTAGAGTGTGATGAAGCTAGAGCTCTTGAAATTATACATGGTCTATCTAGTTACTTTATTTATGATCATAATTTTGATACTATCATAGATAGACTTGCTACTATTGAGAAGAGAATGGATGCTCTAGACTTAATGAAGGTAGAGATACCCAAACCCAATAAGAGAGATATTTTGGAAATAGACAATGATTGGGAGCCTTTTGTTAGGATTAGCATCTCTAATCAAGACTTCCTTGCTTATTGTGATATTGGATCTATGGTTTCTACTATGCCAAAAATTGTTCATGATTCTTTAAAATTTAACATGGATAGATTACCATCTTATCAAGAACACACTAATGGAGATATTTCTGAAATCCAGGGAAGAATAAAAGACGTGCCAGTTAAATTCCTTAAGGGGATTGCTATGATTGATTTCTTCATCATGGAGCCGAACCAAGGAAATATAGTGCTTGGAAGGGACTTCCTCCGAGCGGTAAAAGGCTTCATCGATATAGGTAAGGGACAAATCCGCTTGCGCGGAAAGGCAAAAGGTGTGTACCCCTTTCCTAGAAGGAACAAGAGTGAACTTGTTGAGGAACCATTTGAAGCAATCTATAGCTCCGATTATTATGATGGTTATTGATTCCTCTATGCATTATGCCTAGCTTAAAGGCATAAAAGAAAGCGCTTTTGGGAGGCAGCCCAATGAATAAATTTTATTTTGCTTTTTTTGTGTCTTGATGTTGTTACTACAGTAGCATCATCATTGTATCTTTACTTTTCAAATTTTGTGCCAAGTGTAGCCTCTGATTGCTAGAAAGTGCAAAAGTTGTGACGTGCTGTCCAGGAAACAGATTCTGTCCTTGGACAGAAAAATTCGTATAAAATCACCAGATCATCTTTTTGGTCTGAATTTTTTTGACAGCGTGCTCTATATAATTGTCTTTCGTGATTCTGTTTTGAGTTTTTTGATTAGAGTTGCAGAAGTACCCCAAAAAAATCATTTACTACCTGCTATTCTGTTTTTCACAGATTCTGTCCTGTTTTGCCTTTCCTTCATTTTGCAAACCTAGAGCTTGCCTTTTCTTTGCAAAAACCTTTTGGCAATCTTGAGAAACAGTAGACCTTCAAGAATATCTTTATTTCCAGCAAGGAACAATTATTTTATTAAGGGTACTAACCTCGCTAATCAGATTATGATGAGTTATGTATGAAGGGAGTTTTCAAGTGTGCGAGGGAAGATGATAAAAAGATTCAGGAGTGTCAAACGCTCAAGCTAGGGGATGCCCCCATGCACCCCCAAGAAATATTCAAGGAGCCTCAAGCGTCTAAGCTTGGGGATGCCCTCGTGCATCCCCTTCTCCATCAACATTATCAGTTCGTCTTTCGTTCCACTATATTTTTATCACTTCATGTGTTATGTGCTATGCTTGGAGCGTCTTGCTTTTAGTTTCCTTTTTAGTTTTCTTTAGCTTTTCATAACGAGTCGGAACTCAGCTTTCTTTATGTGGGAGAGAAACACGCTCCACTTCTACCTAGAACATAACATAGAATTTTCATGTCTATCTTTGTTGTGTGTGTTCTTTGTCTTTTAATAGCTACTATCATGCTTAGCTCTTAACTTTCATGCTTATCTTTCTAAAGAGCTTTTGTTTAGTTGGTTTCTTGAACTCTCTTTAGTTATCATGATTATCTTATTAAGAGAGTTTGCTTCCGTTGCATTGGTTGATATGCCTATGATAAAGATGCTACGTGCATAATGGCGCTTAGTAGTTCATGTTTTCTTATGGTTAGTCTCAAATAGCTGGGGGATTCCCAATGTGTTATTGGAGTACCAACATGATTTGTTTGCCTATGATGTGGTATGGTTTAGTAATATCTTCCTTCGAGAATTTACTTTGATTGACTTGGCGTATGCTCACGCATATTTAAGACTATAAAGAAAGTCTGTCAAGCCTTGATGATCTTTTGTTTCTGAGTAGCGATATAACTTCCATGCCTGATTCAATGTTGCTTTGTCGCTCTGCATGATTATGACCGTCATTGCTCTCTTAGTTGGTCGCTCCCAGTCTTTTGCTAACCTCCACCTGTACTAAGCGGACTGACTGCTTGTGCATCCAAATTCCTTTATACCAGTTATGCCATATGAGTCCACCATACCTTCCTACATGGTATTTACCTGCCATTCCTAACGGAGACTTGCATGTACCATCTCGAAATTATTCAAAGAAAAAGCATTCCTATTTTGTGCCTCTGTTGTAAGTTCATGAGGAAGTAGTGGTTAATTCATGATCTTTTTAAGTTGGACAAGCTTCACCCCGGGATTGCATGTATAATGTGCAAACCCATAATACGAGAAGGAACTGGCATTGAGTGCGCCCGGCTCAAAAATAATATAACAAACAAACCCTCCTTCACGCTTTGTTCATGAGAAATCAGAAAACTTTGGCAGTGATAAACAAAGGAGATTAAGAGGATGTGATCGTCCTCATTCGGGAGCCGTTCCTCGAAACTTGTCCATCTCAAGAAGTGATTGAGTTGTCTGCTAGCATTCGTTGACGAAACATGCATGATCTAAAAAAATATTATTACCTCTGTTTTTAAAACCAAGAGCTCTGGTACATGTTTTGTCTTTGTTTCCGACTATGGGTTTTCAACCTTGCCAACAAAAGCCACGGTTCGAGAGTCTCCACCTTCTTTTTAAAGCACCAACTACTGAGAGCATGATTGTCATTCTGAGTGTAATGTGCATTGTCCCAAAGTAGCATTGTCTTTTGCATGATTGTGATATCGTTTATTTTGAAATCATTGTATCTAGTCATCACTTAAACCTTGGAGGTGCCCCTGCATTTATGTTTTGCTTCACTAAAGGGGTCAAGCGAGATATCACTTTATCATATTTGCACACCATGCTCATTGCAAATCTATTTGATGTTTCAGTATCATATTGTAAAACTTTCAGTTCTTTGTGATTTTCTCATGAGGCAACTTAATTACTATAGATTCATTGTCTCAGTAAGCTTTTGTCATGTGACTATGAAAAAGTCCTATATGGTTAATAGCATGTCACCACAGAAATTATTCTTGTTATCATTTACCTACTCGAGGACGAGCAGGAATTAAGCTTGGGGATGTTGATACGTCCAAAACGTATCTATAATTTCTGCTTGCTCCATGCCTCTTTTGGGTGATATTCCTATGATATTTATACACTTCCATAGACTTTTGATCATATTTGGACTAACCTATTAACTCAGTGCACCCCAGTGCCAGTTTATGTTTTCGGCTGTTTTTGTATTTCAGGTTTTCCCATTACGAGAACTGACAGAAAAATCCCAGAAAAATTATATAAAAATCAGCGTTCCAGAAGCTACCAGGCACCCGAAGCACAGCCGGAGGGGGGCCACTAGGGCTCCAGGCGCCCTGGTGGCGCGCCCCCCTGGGCTGCGCCGGGGGGGGCGCCTGGGCCCCCCGAGCCTCGTCTGATGCCCCCCTTTGGCATATATTTATACCGTCTCCCGAAACCCTCGAGACGGGAACCCTTTTTCGCGATCTCATCTCTGTTCCGCCGCCGCCGCGCTTCCATGATCGGGAGCACCAGGAGAACTCTTCCCGGCACCCTGCCGGAGGGGAGGATCACCACCGGGAGCTTCTCCACCACCATGGACGCCTCCCGGATGAGTTGTGAGTAGTCTCCCTTGGACCATGGGTCCATGACCAGTAGCTATGTGATGTTCTCCTCCCGTTCTTGTGCTTCACTAATTAGTCCTCGTGAGCTGCCCTACATGATCGAGGCACATATGTAATCCTTATGCTGTTGCTATGTTGAGTTTGCTGGGATCCGATGGATTATGAGATTATGTTCAGATTGTGTTTGAGTAATATATTTGATTCACCTCTTTTATATTTATGTTCGTAAGTAATTCTTGCATGTTCTCCATTGTTATTTATTGCTTTGGCCAAGTAGTAGGTAGTGACTCCAAGAGGGAACGTTATGCTTGATTGTGGGTTCATGCCCCTCGATGACTAGCTTGAGTGACAGAAACATGAGTCTAGGGGATGTGCTGTTGCCACAAGGGGGAAAACAACGGTGCTTGTGCCCGCGGGTGCAAGGATTGTTTACTTTACGCAAAGTTCTTTTAGTGCAGTTGTCTGTTGCTTTGAGTTTACACTATGGGTGGGACTCGCAACTTAATACCAGCGAGTTGTTCTGGATAGATATCTCAAGGTGGATGATTAGTAGTAGATGCAGATGGATTTCGGTCTACTTACCTCGGCGTACCGCCCATGCTTTGAACCTCTACCTTTCTTGCAACATAGTTAGCATTGGTTTGCGCACATAATCCTGTCAATTGCCCAGCTGTAATTCGTTTACCTCACATAGCTGTTTTATCGTCTTTTGGGAGAGAGACATCACTAGTGAACATCATGAGACTCCGGTCCATATTACCATCATTGATCACATCCGCTATTTACTTTGTGTTTTTACTTACTATTTGCAGCAATATCTATCACTACTATCACTTGTGTTTGATCCTTTGTAAACTACAAGGCCGGAGGGATTGACAACCTCTCTGTACTCGTTGGGAGCAAAGTTATTTGTATCTGTGTGCAGGTCCACGTTGATTGCTAATATCTGGCGCCGTTAGCAGTTGACACCTTCTTGTTGAAACTGGGAGTCTCAGGGAAATCGATCCTTGGTATTGCCAAGGGAAAACTTCCGCTACACTGCATCTCAAACCTTCCACTTGGGGTAACCAACGAGGGGCGAGAAGCCATCAAGGTAGAACTCAATTCTCATGCAAATCCGAACGAAAGTCGAAGAGGAAAGAATTCACCTCGTTCTCGATAGCGCGTGCACGTGCTCTAGTCATTGATCCCTTGAGTGCTTGTGCCGGTGACGGAGTGTCCAAGGGGATGCTCGCCGGATGCTCTACATCACAACTAGCATATCAATGATAGTAAAGAGATCCAAGGTGACTGTCATCTTGCCTGATATCCCGCTAGGAATAAGAACGAGTCCATGAATAAGACGAAGAGAAGCCGCGAAGACGAACCAAGCGTAGATGAACGAATCCTCACGATCGCAACGAAACAAGCACTAATGAGAAGAAGCAAACAACACGGTAAACACACAACACATAACAAGACATGATGCTCAACCAAGTATGATGCATGAAAAGGCTACATGATGCAAATCATGGTAAGGGATGATGCATACAAGAACACACAACAACGCAAGTTTAAATGAGGCCGGAAACAACATATAACAATTCCGGTAAGTCCTCATATGCACATTTCGAAATTGGTCTAGATCTGAACAAACCTTAAGTTAAAGTTGTTAAACAGCAAGTTAACATGCACCATGATGATCTACTCCAAATTCTAGTCAAGTTACATATAAAAGTTCATTTAATTCGGAGCTACGTCCTAGAAGATATGAGCAAAACAAGATGAACATGGCAAAGATGCAAGATGCATTCACACATCAAGCAAACACACTCCAAACAGGTATTCAACATGTTATGATGCATCTACATGCAAAAACACACAAGTTTCATATAGAGCATGCTCAAAATGGAGCAATGGTTCATCACATACGCATAGAACAAGTTTGGAACACAATCAGCCCAAAACAGCAAGTAGGCATATAGTTGACATCAAAACAACATGATACAATAACATCTCATGGCAACAAAGGACATGGAAATCATGTACATGTCAAGCACTACAAGCATGATCACTGAGCTACTACCAAACACCTCTAGAACATGCTCAAAACATCATGGCAAGATTGCAAAAGATAACAGATTCACAGACTTAGTGAAATAAACTAGACATGGCAGCAACAACGACAAGTAGGCATGTTTGCAACCTTGTGCAACTCATCTCAGAGCATATCATGGCATGTGAAGATAACAAACAGCAAGAAGACATGTTTATGATGCTACTCATGGCAAGAACATGGTCATAGGATGCATAGATCACTAGCTATTCCCATGGCAAAACTGAACTTGCTGATAATAGGCTGACAGAAACATTTTATAGCATTGAGAGCATGAAAACAACAAGCTATAGCATGTCATAAATGCAAACAAGGGCATGGATGGATAGAGCATAACATGGACATCAAGACATGGTCATTGGACATCCCCAAATGTGCATGGATATGACTGGGGTATCAAGCAAACATGGCATCAGGATATAACAGTTTCCGACTTGGCGGTTTATAACAAGTCTCAGAAATAAGCAACAACGAGTAGGTCACTTTACAAGCCTGTTGCAAACACCACAAGGCATATCATTAAAAGTGGATTGCACCACGGCAAAGATGGCATTATTGTGCTTCTAAAACATATTGACATGTAGCTCAAACAAAAATCACACATAAAGATATGAAAAAGACAAATCAGCATCTTATAACAAGTTTCAGCACTTAACAGCCACATGCACTTTTGCAACGGAGATAAACATGGCAAGATGCACTCTAACATGTAAACAAAAGCAACCATCATGTAGTGCACTTCACAATGAACATTTTGACATATCATACACTCCATTTGGACCAACATGCACAAAGTTACAACCTCACAAACATGCTAACATATTGTTGACAAACAACAAGGACTTGAAACTAACATCACATAGCAGTTTTGCAACGAAGATCAAGACAACAAGATGAACAGTAACATACATGCCAATGCAACTAACATGTAGAGCATCACGAGACGAAATTTTTGACATATTATATGCTTCATTTGGACACACATGCATAGAGATATCATCATTCAAACATGCTCACATATTAACATGTTTTTGGGACTTAGAAGGAAAAATAACCCACCTCGGGGTCGGGGTGGACTTGTCCGGGTCTGGGCGGACGTGTCCGTCGGTGGGCGCGTGCGGTCCCACCTAGCAGTGGCACGACAGAGGGGAGGGCGGACATGTCCGACCACATCGGACATGTCCGGTGGTGGACAGAGGAGGCCGGCGGCGGTGGCTGCTCTCCGGCGAGGACGGGGTTGTCGGCGAGCTCACGGACTCCGAGGAGACGAGGGAGGGGTGGATTCGGCCCTCCTGGCCAGATCCGGCGACAGCGGGGAGATGGCGTGGGCAGAGGCGGCGGATCCGGCCGCTCCCTGTCCGGATCTGGCCAGAGCAGAGGTTCGGTGGCGGAGCTCCACGCGGAGGACGGCTACAAGGCGAGGTCACGGCGGTGGGCGCTGCGACGGGAGGTGCAGGAGATGGAGACGGGCGACAGGGCTCGGGTGATGCGGAGGCGGGGAAGGCTCGCCGGCGGCGTGGGGCGAGGAAGGCGGCGACGGCGTCCGGCGACGCACGCAGAAGGCGGCGAGCGGCGACAGAGAGAGCCAGGCGGGGCGCAGCGCGCGGGCTCGCGCGGGCGGGCGGCTCGGGCCCTGGATGGGCTCGAGCGGGCCCTCCCGCAGGCCTGGCGGCCCGCGGTGAGGTGGAGGCGGGGACTGACGACGTGGTGCTCTGCCACAGGTTGGAGGAGGGCGGCTGGCGGCTGGCAACTCGCCAAGTGGCGGGAAGGGATTGGCCTGGCGCAAAAACTGAGGGGGCTGGCGGCGGCTACGGGAAGAAGAAGGCTAGGGGAGCTAGGTTTCCAAAAAAATGACATGGGAGGCTACTTAAATAGGAAAGGAGAGCTAGAGGAGGGGTTTTTAGTCAGTTTCGGAGCCATTCGATCGCTATCGGACGGTCCAGAGCGGTGGGGGTAGGTAGGTGGGCTAGTGGGCTGGTTTAGAGGCTGTGTAGGATGACTTTGGCCGAGGGGAGAGAAGAGAAGTGCAGCCCGGCACACGTTTCGGAGACCGAAACATCCGACGTCAGTACCGGCAACGGTACCGCTCCAAGTTTAACGGTTGGGCTATCAAACGAGCTCCGAATGCGACGAAATTAGGCAGGCGGTCTACCTATGCTATAATAAGACCGCACTGCAAGTTTCATCCCATTCCGAGAACATTTTTCGTCTACTCATAAAATAATTATTCGGAGGTGCCGCGGCGCGTGCGAATGTGTCTGGGCTCAAAATGGACAACGGAAAGGACGGGCGGACTCGGACGGATGCATGTTTTGAAAAACATGAGGATGCAGTGCACATGATGACATGGCAAGATGCAACACGCAAGCAGATGACATGGCAATGACGACGAAAACTGGAAGACACCTGGCGCATCGGTCTCGGGGTGTCACACTATCGTACATCCACGTTGATGGACACTTCAACCCACGAACGGTAACGGTTGCACGAGTCCACAAAGGGCTCCACCCACAAAGGGTCCACGAAGAAGCAACCTTGTCTATCCCACCATGGCCATCGCCCACGAAGGACTTGCCTCACTAGGGTAGATCTTCATGAAGTAGGAGATCTCCTTGCCCTTACAAACTCCTTGGTTCAACTCCACAATCTTGTCGGAGGCTCTCAAGTGACACCTAACCAATCTAGGAGACACCACTCTCCAAAAGGTAATAGATGGTGTGTTGATGATGAACTCCTTGGTCTTGTGCTTTAAATGATAGTCTCCCCAGCACTCAACTCTCTCTCACAGATTTGGATATGGTGGAAAGAATATTTGAGTGGAAAGCAACTTGGGGAAGGCTAGAGATCAAGATTCATATGGTTGGATTGGAATATCTTGGTCTCAACACATGAGTAGGTGGTTCTCTCTCAGAAAATGAGTAATGGAAGTGTGTGCATGTTCTGATGGCTTTCTCCTCGAATGAAGAGAGGGTGGAGGGGTATATATAGCCTCCACAAAAAATCCAACCGTTACACACAATTTACCAAACTCGGTGGGATCGAATCATGAAACTCGGTCGGACCGATTTAGTTCAAAATGTGAACATTAGGCTTTTCGGTGGGACCGATATGATCAACTCGGTGGGACCGATTTCATTAGGGTTAGTGCATAATGTAATCTCGGTGAGAATGATCACATAAACTCGGTGAGACCGATTTCTGTAATAGGCACACAGAGGGTTGGTCAGGCAAACTCGATGGGACCGATTCGCTCATTTCGGTGAGACCGAAATGTTACGAAAGGGAAATAGAGAGTTTACACTGTGAACTCGGTGGGACCGGTCGCTCACTTCGGTTGGACAGAAATGTTACGAAGGGAAACAAAGAGTTTGCAGTCCCATCTCGGTGAGACCGAGATCCCTATCGGTGATACCGAAATGATTAGGGTTTCTGGATATGGCTATGTCAAATGAACTCGATGGCGCCGGATAAATCAAATCGGTGGGGCCGAGTTTGACTTTAGGTTTAAGACATATGTGGATATGAGAAAGTGGTTGAGGGCTTTTGGATCATATAACTAAGCATTTTGAGAAAGCAAGCCATTAAGCAACACCTCATCCCCTTTTAATAGTATTGGCTTTTCCTATGGACTCAATGTGATCTTGGATCACTGAAATGAAAATGTATAGTCTTGAGCTTGAGCCAATATGTGTCCTTAGCATTTAGATGGGTCCACATTCCTAGTCCATGCCATGCCAATCATTGAACTTTCTGAAATGATCATCTTGAAAGAGCATTAGTTCAATGAGAAATATGTTGTTAGGAATTACCAAAACCACCAAGGGATAGTTGCACTTTTACAACCCTTCCCGATAAACACCATGGACTTGGAGGGAAAGAAAATGTTAATTCGGCCTAGCATAGCCGAATCTGCTAATAAATATAATGTTGTTATTGGTGAACCCAGGAGAGGCAAGGAGGGCGACAATATCTTGGGAAGAGAGGTTGTGGTTGATAAGCAACCCGATGGCAAGGAAGTACTGAAGATCACCATAAAAAATCCTGCACTCACGGGGGGGGGGGGCAACAAAAAGTACAAGAAGATACTCATGTTAAATTTATCAATTCCAAGAATTCGAAAGTTGACAAGTGGGAAAAGAGTGAAGCTAAGCGCAAGAGAATCAAGCCAACTTTTGATATGTTGCTATCCAAATATGCAAGTCAAGCGCCCGGTTCTAGCTCGTTCAAGATCGCCTCTGAAGCAATAGTTTCGATGCTATGCAAGGCCATATGGGTCATGGACACCGATGATGTCTACTACACAGCCTTCTTCTTGTATACGTAGATGGGCCTCCAAGTGCAGAGGTTTGTAGGACAGTAGAAAATTTCCCTCAAGTGGATGACCTAAGGTTTGCCAATCCGTGGGAGATGTAGGATGAAGATGGTCTCTCTCAAACAACCCTGCAACCAAATAACAAAGAGTCTCTTGTGTCCCCAACACACCCAATACAATGGTAAATTGTATAGGTGCACTAGTTCGGCGAAGATATGGTGATACAAGTGCAATATGGATGGTAGATATAGGTTTTTGTAATATGAAAATATAAAAACAGCAACGTAACTAATGATAAAAGTGAGCAGAAACGGTATTGCAATGCTTCGAAACAAGGCCTAGGGTTCATACTTTCACTAGTGCAAGTTCTCTCAACAATAATAACATAACTGGATCATATAACTATCCCTCAACATGCAACAAAGAGTCACTCCAAAGTCACTAATAGCGGAGAACAAACAAAGATATTATTGTAGGGGACAAAACCACCTCAAAGTTATTCTTTTTGATCGATCTATTCAAGAGTCCATAGTAAAATAAAAGGAAGCAATTCTTTCCGTTCGATCTATCCTAGAGTTCGTACTAGAATAACACCTTAAGACACACATGAACCAAAACCCTAATGTTACCTAGATAATCCATTGTCACCTCAAGTATCCGTGGGCATGATTATACGATATGCATCACACAATCTCAGATTCATCTATTGAACCAACACAAAGAACTTCAATGAGTGCCCCAAAGTTTCTACCGGAGAGTCAAGACGAAAACGTGTGCCAACCCCTATGCATAAGTTCACAAGGTCACTGAACCCACAAGTTGATCACCAAAACACGCATCAAGTAGATCACGTGAATATCCCATTGTCACCACAAATAAGCACATGCAAGGCATACATCAAGTGTTCTCAAATCCTTAAAGACTCAATCCAATAAGATAACTTCAAAGGGAAAAATCAATCCATTACAAGAAGGTAGAGGGGGAGAAGCATCATAAGATCCAACTATAATAGCAAAGCTTGCGATACATCAAGATCATTCCACCTCAAGAACACGAGAGAGAGAGAGAGAGAGAGAGAGAGAGAGAGAGAGAGAGATCAAACACATAGCTACTGGTACATACCCTCAGCCCTGAGGGTGAACTACTCCCTCCTCTTCATGGAGAACGTCGGGATGATGAAGATGGCCACCAGTGAGGGATTCCCCCGTCCGGTAGGGTGCCGGAACGGGTCTAGATTGGTTTTCGGTGGCTCCACAGGCTTGCGACGGCGGAACTCCCGGTCTAGGTTATGTTCTGGAAGTTTGGGTATATATAAGAGGTGTTGGAGTCGTGAACAAGTCAGGGGGGTCCCCGAGGTGGCCACGATATAGGAGGGCGCGCCCAGGGGGTAGGGCGCGCCCCCACCCTCGTGGTGGCCTCGGGACTCTTCTGGTCCATCTCCGGTACTCCGTGGGCTTCTTCTGGTCCAAAAACAATCTCCGTGGAGTTTCAAGTCAATTAGACTCTGTTTGGTATTCCTTTTCTGCGATACTCAAAAACAAGGAAAAAAACAGAAACTGGCACTGGGCTCTAGGTTAATAGGTTAGTCCAAAAAATCATATAAAAGTGTATATTAGAGCCCATTAAACATCCAAAACAGATAATATAATAGCATGGAACAATAAAAAAATATAGATACATTGGAGACGTATTAAGCATCCCCAACTTAATTCCTGCTCGTCCTTGAGTAGGTAAATGATAAAAACAGAGTTTTTGATGTGGAATGCTACCTAACATAATTATCAATGTAATTTTATTTATTGTGGCATCAATGTTCAGATCCAAAAGATTCAAGACAAAAGTTTAATATTGATATAAAAATAATAATACTTCAAGCATACTAACAAAGCAATTATGTCTTCTCAAAATAACATGGCCAAAGAAAGCTATCCCTACAAAATCATATAGTCTGGCTATGCTCTATTTTTATCACACAAAATATTTAAATCATGCACAACCCCGGTTTCAGCCAAGCAATTGTTTCATACTATGGTATTCTCAAACTTTTTCAACTTTTACGCAATACATGAGCGTGAGCCATGGATATAACACTATAGGTGGAATAGAGTGGTGGTTGTGGAGAAAAAAAAAAGAGGAAGATGGTCTCACATCAACTAGGCATATCGATTGGGCTATGGAGATGCCCATCAATATATATCAATGTGAGTGAGTAGGGATTGCCATGCAACGGATGCACTAGAGCTATAAATGTATGAAACCTCAATTAAAGAAACTAAGTGGGTGTGCATCCAACTTGCTTGCTCACGAAGAACTAGGGCATTTGAGGAAGCCCATCATTGGAATATACAAGCCAAGTTCTATAATGAAAAATTCCCACTAGTATATGAAAGTGATAACATAGGAGACTCTCTATCATGAAGATCATGGTGCTACTTTGAAGCACAAGTGTGGTAAAAGGATAGTAGCATTGCCCCTTCTCTCTTTTTCTCTCATTTTTTTATTTTTTTATTTTTATTTTTATTTTTTTATTTGGGCCTTTTCTCTCTTTTTTTTGGCCTCTTTTTTTCTTTTTTCTTTTTTCTTTTTTCGTCCGGAGTCTCATCTCGACTTGTGGGGGAATCATAGTCTCCATCATCCTTTCCTCACTTGGACAATGCTCTAATAATGAAGATCATCACACTTTTATTTACTTACAACTCATGAATTACAACTCGATACTTAGAACAAGATATAACTCTATATGAATGCCTCCGGCGGTGTACCGGGATGTGCAATGAATCAAGAGTGACATGTATGAAAAAATTATGAAGGGTGGCTTTGCCACAAATACAATGTCACCTACATGATCATGCAAGGCAATATGGCAATGATGAAGTGTGTCATAATAAACAGAACAGTGGAAAGTTGCATGGCAATATATCTCGAGATGGCTATGGAAATGCCATAATAGGTAGGTATGGTGGCTGTCTTGAGGAAGGTATATGGTGGGTGTATGGTACCGGCGAAAGTTGCGCGATACTAGAGAGGCTAGCAATGGTGGAAGGTGAGAGTGCGTATAATCCATGGACTCGACATTAGTCATAAAGAACTCATATAGTTATTGCAAAAAGATACAAGTCATCAAAACCAAGCACTACAAGCATGCTCCTAGGGGAAGGGTTGGTAGGAGTTAACCATCGCACGATCCCGACCTCCACAGAAAGGAAGACAACCAATAAATAAATCAAGCTCCAACTTCATCACATAACTGTTCACCATACGTGCATACTACGGGAATCACCAACTTCAACACAAGTATTTCTCAAATTCACAATTACTCTACTAGCATGACTCTAATATCACCACCTTCATATCTCAAAACAATCATAAAGAATCAAACTTCTCATAGTATTCAATGCACCTTATATGAAAGTTTTTATTATACCCATCTTGGATGCCCATCATATTAGGACTAAATTCATAACCTAAGAAAATTACCATGCTGTTTAAGACTCTCAAAATAATATAAGTGAAGCATGAGAGTTCATCAATTTCTTCAAAATAAAATCACCGTCGTGCTCTAAAAATATATAAGTGAAGCACTAGAGCAAATGACAAACTACTCCGAAAGATATAAGTGAAGATCAATGAGTAGTTGAATACTTATGTAACTATGTGAAGACTCTAACATTTAAGAATTTCAGATCCTACTATTTTGTTCAAACAGCAAGCAAAGCAAAATAAAATAAATTGACGCTCCAAGCAAAACACATATCATGTGGTGAATAAAAATATAGCTCGAGGTAAAGTTACCGATAGACGAATACGAAAGAGGGGATGCCTTCCCGGGGCATCTCCAAGCTTAGGCTTTTGGTTGTCCTTTAATTTTACCTTGGGGTGCCTTGGGCATCCCCACGCTTAGGATCTTGCCACTCCTTATTCCATAGTCCATCGAATCTTTACCCAAAACTTGAAAACTTCACAACACAAAACTCAACAGAAAACTCGTAAGCTCCGTTAGTATAAGAAAATAAAACCACCACTTAGGTACTGTTTTGAACTCATTCTAAATTCATATTAGTGTTATATCTAGTGTATTCCAACTTCTCTATGGTTCATACCATCCAATACTACTCATAGATTAATCAAAATAAGCAAACAACACAAAGAAAACAGAATCTGTCAAAAACAGAACAGTCTGTAGCAATCTGTAACTTTCGAATACTCCTGTAACTCAAACAATTCTGAAGTAAATTGGTGGACTTGAGTAATTTTTCTATTAATCTTCTGCACAAAGAATCAACTAAAAAGCACTCTTCTGTAAAAAATGGCAGCTAATCTCGTGAGCGCAAAGTTTCTGTTTTTTACAGCAAGATCACATTAACTTTCACCCAAGTCTTCCCAAAGGTTCTACTTGGCAACTTATTGAAATAAAAGCTATATAACATGATTACCACAGTATCATAATCATTTTTACACACAAAAACAGTAAGGGTAAATATTGGGTTGTCTCCCAACAAGCTCTTTTCTTTAATGCCTTTTAGCTGGGCATGATTATTTCAATGATGCTCGCATAAAAGATAAGAATTGAAACATAAATTGAGCATCATGAAGAATATGACTAACACATTTAAGCCTAACCCACTTCCTATGCATAGGGATTTTGTGAGCAAACAACTTATGTGAACAATAATTAACTAGCATAGGAAGGCAAAGCAAGCATAACTTCAAGATTTTAAGCACATAGAGGGGAAACTTGATATTATTGCAATTCCTATAAGCATAATAATGTTCAGTAGCATCATGCATGAATTCAACAATATAACTATCACATAATGTGGGGACCCCGACTCGTAAGTCGTGATCACCGAATGCACGTGTATAGTGATCCCAGAGATCAATGCTCACTGAACACACAGAAGCTGAATAACAAGAGTCTTACATCCATACATACCGTATTACACAATTAGGACCATTAAGGTCAAGTCTTGAGTATATCATCGCAGCGGAAATCTTCAATAACAACCTGGACCCATGACATCTGCCTTAACCCTACAGGCATTTCGACTGGGAAGCGTCCTAGCTCGCATGCTCGTCACCAAGAAATCTTCATCATAACCTGTTCTCTCCTACCTGGCCAATAAAATAACCAGTGGCAAGCCAATGAGTACATTGAATGTACTCGCAAGCAACCCAAGTGTGATAATAGAATAATTATGCAAGGCTCTACTGCTAGATTGGCAGTTTTGCGGAAAGCTAGTTTTTCATATGCAAGTATGTTCAACATATAACATGGACATGCATGTGTCTGCAACAAGTGTCTGGAGGTCACATACATCATTATCGAGAAAGAGTTGAAATCAACTCATGCTCAAGCTCATTGTGACTTCCTCGGGAATTACATCATCAATATCTCTGAACCGTGTTGTTTTCCAGAAACTTATGGACATAGTCTAAGTAGCACCACCCAACTTTCCTTGACCGCGGACACAGCTATTCGAATAGTTTGACACTCTACAGAGGTTGCACACTTTACCCACAAGATCTGGGGAACTTCCGTGTCATCCATGACCCGCGGTACCCCAAGTACCCGGGGTAAGCACCCGATCACTATCTTTCCCTAGACGACACTAACACAGAGTCCACTCGATTGGTAACAGCCCCGTGCCAACATTTCACATCTTAAAATTGTGGAGACTTGCTCCCATATTCATCACATACCACTAACACGGGGTACCAACGGTGTGTTCGGTGCCCTGTAAAAACAGTCATGTTCGTCTATCCAAGCACGACCCCGTCCCGAGAGTGACCTCATGTCACCCCCGTCACTAGTAATGCGGGCACCATGCTAGTATCGACCTAGGTAATCAATAATGCCCTTTCCCATATAAGGGTAGAGTGGTTGCGCATGTTTGGTTGGGACGGTAGTCACACATAAATCTAATCCATCTCTGTCAACAACACTCTCATCAAGCCTCGGTACACTACTTCTTCACCAAGTAGTGCCCTAGTTTCTCATCATCTCCCAGGGGCATTAATGGCACCCACTGGGTCATTTGCAAGTATGTCAAACCACACTTGTTTCACTCAATGCATAACCCTGACCCATTTTGCGTAGCCAACTACTATAGCATAAATCTATCTACTCCCACCCACATAACCCTCATAGGAAGGTAGGGTCATGTTTGATGCAAGTTTCAATTGTAAGTAACAAAGGTAGCAACCGAAGTGGTCTCCACCTCAACATGATTCCGATGCATTGATAATAAGGTGGTATGAGACATGCATAAAAAGGTTTCTCGAACATGGTCAAAGGGCTGCTTGCCTTGTCCTTCCGAGTCTTCAATCCTTCTGGTCCATCTCCGAGTACTTCGTTTATTTTGTCAACTAACAATGGAAACAATCATAATAAGCAACACAATCAAAGCAAAAAATAAAAGTGCTCTAAAAATAGGAGTTGGACTTTCCTAGGATACCTCTGGTCATATGAAAAATAACCAAGGTGGTTTCATTGGGGTATGATCAATGGATGGTTTGGATCATTCAATATGATGGAATCAAGGGTTTAATGGATTAGAAAGAAGTGTACAGAAACATATTCTTGAATGATGAGCAAAAGCACCCATCAACAAGTCATGATTTTAGAAGCATCTAGGAGTTGGTTTCACTGGATTTGGAATTCAAATGAATTTCCTAGGATTTTGCAAAGTTGATAAATATGAAGAAATGGCTCAATATTTGGTGGGGTACAGAAAGTATTAATAAAAATGTTCCAAAACTAAGTTTGGATATAAAAAGCACCTAGGAATTTGAATCACTGTATTTGGATCAAATTTGAGCCCTGTGTGATTTTCTAAAGTTCATCACAGAAAATGGAATAAGGGTATTTGATAATTATTTGTGAAGGAAAAGTTCCTGGAAAAATGTGCATGTTGCACCATGTGATAGAGCATGATTTATGGAGTCACTGGAAATTTGAATCACCAAATTTGGAGTTCAAAAGAATTGTTTAAGCATTTATGAAGTTTAAAGAAAAAATTAAAAAGGGGAAAGGGAGGGGTTTTATACCTATACTGCGTTTTGGGCGCAGTATAGTGCCGCAGCGCTCTGGGCCGGCCCAACTGCACAGCAGCGCGCAGGGAACCTGGCCACGTCGAAGGCGCCCACAGGGGATTACGCCTTTGCGGCGGCTAGACGGTTTCGGCCGAAGCCGCTTCCACTTAAACGACGGGGCCCAGCCTCCAGGTCACTGACGCGCGGGGCCCGGCGCTCAGGCCGTCTTCAACCTCCCGCCGTGCGTTCTCGCCGTGGGGATGAGCAGCTCCCGCCGGTGATTGCCGGGGCCACAGAGCGTCTCCGGCGGCGCTCCGCCCACCGATGTGCTCAGAAGGACACGCCGCGCCCATCCATGTGCTTCACGCACGCCGGGGAGGGCGGAAGCGGCAACGGCTTGGATGGCCGCGGAGGAGGCCGTTGGCGGTTTGGCACCGCGAGGAAGAGGCCGGGGAAGGAGGAACTGGAGCTTGGGGGTGAGTTGGCGGTGGTGAGGAGAGGGCGTTGGGGCGGCTAGGAGGAGGAGAAAGGGCCTGAGGTGCCCGAATTTAGGCGGCGGCCGGCGGCTCTGCTCCGGCCATAGAGATGGCTGGAGGGCACGGGAAGGGCATTTGGCCTGCCGGGGAGGTGCACTAGAGGGAGAGGGGGCCATCGGAGCCGCGAGGGGGCTCGGGGGTGACCTATAAATAGGTGGGCGGCGGTCCACCGAAGACTCATGCGCCGGGGAGGCCGTTGCAAGCCACGGGGGCACCAGTGGGCATGTCCAGGGCGTTCGTGGGGCTAGTCTACGCCTAGAGGAAGAGAGAGGGAGAGCGGGGAGGTCCCAGAGGGGTCGCGCGTGCGAGCTTGCTCATTGGAGCTCGTGGTCGGCCGGTGCGCGTGCGAGCAGAGGTGAGAGAGGGGGAGAGAGGAGAGGGCCGACCGTCCAGCGTGTCCCGGACGCCGAGGCAGCCTCGGGGGACACGAGGGGAAGGCCCCAGGCTGTCGGGTGCAGCCGATTGGAGGCGGCTACAGTGCGGGAGCGCACTGTAGCACGCTCCAGAGCGCCCGAATGGCTGGCACGGCCGTGTCCCCGCTGCTCTGGTCGTGTCCATCATGCCCAAGGTTGTCTAGAAGGTCAGGGGAGGAGTAAAGTAATGTGGGATGGTCTTGGATGTCCTGGGAAGCCACTGGAATGAGGATGGAGGTGAGAAGGAAGGAGGTTACTGCTGTCCAGGAGGGTAAATTGAGGTTTTACCCCCTTCCAATGATTGAGCTGAGGCAGGGGAGAGTTACTGGAGGTTGAGGACGACTAGGAGAAGCTGTGGTAGAAAATTGAGCTCAAGGGGAATAGTAAAAGTGGTCCAAACAATGGTTTTGGTAAATTGACAGAAGGTGTTTGATCAGGTTTTGGGGAGGCAAATGACTTCCAATTGGCATGGGACTTAACAGGATGGAATGTCACACACAATTAGGCCCCTCCACCAAATTTGAGCTCATTTGGGCAAAGTTGCCAATGTAACTTTGGTGAACCCTAGAAATCAACAGAAATGGTTTCACCTTGTTTGAGTCAAGCTAATCATCTCCCCTTGATGCACCACTTGGTGCAGTTTCATCGTTTGGGGTTATGATCATGCCCACAAAGTTTGAAGCCCCAGGTAAAAAGTTGGTAATGTAAAGTTGTTCAAATTTGAATTTGAACAGAAATGGTTTTGGGGCACATAGATCAAGTTGTGCTTCTCCAAAACTTGTGCCATTTGGCATAGATGCATAATTACATCATTTTAGCATGTGCACCAAGTTTGAGAGCATTTGGACAAGTTTGGCAAATGTAAAGTTGCTCAAACTTCAAAATGGACAGAAATGGTTTTGAGGTGATTAGATGATGTTTTCTTGATCTTCAAGGCATGAGGCTTTGCAAGATCATCAAATATGTCATATTTGACATGATAGAATTTCCCTGGAATTTTTGGAGAATATTTCCTTTGTAAATATTTCAAAAGCTTGAAATATCCAGAAAGGGTTTTGGAAGGATTTGTCCAATATTTTGAACATGACCATGTGTTGAAACTCTTATATATGGACAATATATGTCCTATGAGTCTCCCTGAATTTTGGCAAATATTTTTGAAATAGTTAAATAATTTTTCCCTATTAAAGACCATTTCTGGCCTTAAGAAAAAGCTTTTAAATAAAATATAAAAATAACTTTTTAAAATTATAATTTTGTGGTTTCTGGGAGTCCTATACCTAATAGGATTCAAATATACTTTTTGAAAGATTTTTCACACCCTAAATAAGGTACTTGTAGTGCAAACCTCAATTCAGGGGTTTTTGGAAAACTAATTTTAGAAAATACTATTTGGCCAAAATATTTTTATAAGAAAATTCTATACTGGTCTATACACATGGCATGATAATTGGGAAAAGGTTTTGGATCTAGGAGATGAAGTATAAGAGTTGGAGGATTTATTTGATTTTTAGAGCACTAGCAAACAGCAGACAGAAAATCAATCAAACAAAGCCAAAAACACTCAAAAGTTTTTGTAAATCCACATTTTCAACATGGTAATCAGCTTAAGCAATGTGACATGAAAATCAGGGTGTGACACATAAAGCACTATTTTCATGATGCACAAGCATATAAATTTTATTACTCTCCACATAAGCAAAATTCTTCTCATTCGGAATAGTGGGAGTATCATAAGAGTAATGTTAAGAAAAAGGGTAATCATAATCATGACAAGTTTTATAAATATAATCATCACTACTTTTTATAGCATATGTACCATCACAATAATCATCATAAGTAGCAACTTCGCTCTTATCATAATCAATTGAAACCTCTTCCAAGATAGTGGAATCAGTACTAAATAAAGTCATGACCTCTCCAAATCCACTTTTATAATTATCACAATAAGATTCAACATCCTCCAAAATAGTGGGATCATTACTTCCTAAAGTTGACACTCTTCCAAACCCACTTTCATCAATATAATCATCGTAAATAGGAGGCATGCTATCATCATAATAAATTTGCTCATCAAAACTTGGGAGACTAAAAATATCATCTTTATTAAACGTAGCATCCCCAAGCTTGAGACAAACATTATCAACAAATAAATTCTCAAACATGTCATTCTCATCAAACATAGCATCCCCAAGCTTGGACCTTTTCATATCATAAGCATAATCACTCTCATCATTAATAGTATGGATAGCACTGATAGTATAGCAATTATCTGTCGGCGTACTGGGAACCAGGGTACCCAGACTTGCCTGTTTGCGGGCCACGATGCACTCCTACTATGGCCTGGTACGGCCCAGCTGATCGACCAGCTGTTCAAGACCCTCACGAGGGGGATAAGCCTCGCGAGGAGAATGACGTCAAGACCTCCTCGGGAGCGGCCTCAACAAGGTGCTCCGGAGGGGCGGTGTCTGGGATATTACTACTGGGTATAAACCACCTAGGAGGGGCCGGTTTATGCCTGTCAAGATTACTTCTACTGAAGCCCAGCGGAGCATGGAGCATGACGCTTTATTCCAAAAGTCTTAAAGCCTAAGAGATGTTAGGGCCCATGATGTGTAAACCGCCATACGGCGAGTAACTTGTGTTGTAAGATAGGAAAGATAGAGACCGAGCCGGACACATTTATGAGCCGGCCTCAGGGCTCTGTAAACCGGCCCGGACGTCACCTCATGTATATAAAGGGACGATCCGGCGACGGTTCAAGGACAGAGAACAACAACTCGAGACACAGGCAAAGTGTATTCGCTCCCTGGTCATCGAAAACCTAGCAATATTACACCAAACTAGACGTAGGCCTTTACCTTCATCGAAGGGGCCGAACTAGTATAAAACCCTTACGTCCTTGTCCTCTTTAACCCCTTTAAGCTAACCCGTAGCGATGGCCTCACGACTAAGTCCTTTCACTAGGACATATGCCGTGACAAAACCATGATAGTTGGCGCCCACCATGGGGCTATCGCATGATGGTTTCGAGTTCTTGAAGGGCAGCTTTGAAGGACTCAAGGGCTATGCAGTAGGCCGGATGACTAAGAGTCTTCGCGGCAAGATCTACATCGACGATGCAGGCTGGGGCCCCGAGGCCGATTCAATCGAATACGGGTACCAGGCCCCCTTTGGCGGCATACACGTCTTCATCGGAAAGATCGGCGAACCGGGCCCTGAGCCGGACATCTTCCCCAACATCGTCGAGTCGGCTCAGCGTGCGGGGCCTGCCCGGATTTGGCCCACCGTGAAGCACGTCTTCGTCGGAGCAGTTCATGGAGCGCAAGTTGAAGATGGATCAGATTCCGGTGGCGAGACCTTTGTTTATTCCGGCGACAAGTCGTCCTCTGGAGAAACAGAATCTTTATAGATGTTGCAAGATGGCCGGTCTTGGGGCTGTTCCGATGGTGATAGTATTCCGGACCACCTCGATCCGCCAAACCGGGTTGCCGTCTTCATGGCCGGATCACAACATGTGCGACAGTCATCAACTACGGCGGCATTAACATCGAACTCAACGGCGGCTAGGGTTGGAGGCCCTGTTCCGTCGCCGGCCGAAATTTTGTCCACCTTAGTCGACACTTTGATAGCACTGTTAACTATAGAGGTCAGTCAGGCCGATAACGAACAACATGACGCAGAAGTCGCTCAGGTAAAAAGCCAGATAGATCAAGCAAAATTGGACTTAGCTGCTGTCGGGGATATACCCCGCGGTATACACCATCGGATGTATGACCCGGCTGTAGTTTGGCGATTCACAGGCGACCCGCTATGACCTGGCGGTTTATGATTCATTGGTAATCCGGCAGGCGGGTCAGAGGAGCGACAAGACCCGGTGGCCCAACGGGCGGTTCATGAAAGGCCGGTTCATGTTATGGTGGGCCGGTTTATGAAGAAAGCATAAGGAATATTCTCCTACAAAGGAAGCAAGACTAGGACTCCTTGTAAGAGTAATCCTAATCCTACTAGGACTAGTCATGTAACCCGCCCCTTCAACATATATAAGGAGGGGCAGGGCTCCCCAAAGAGGGACAAGTTCTGACAAGTTAGGAGGCAACAACAAACAATCCCTAGGGATAGACACAAAGAGCCGGTTTACCGGCGACTCCATGAGGATCATACTGAGATCTAGCCTCAAACAGCTTGTAGGGCTATTACCGGATGATGTTTCCCGGGGCCCGAAGCTATCTAAATCCTTGTCTTGCGTTGCATCTTTCGATTCCGCTCCAACCCCTCTCAAGCTACCACATAGATGCGTTGGCCTCGCGACTAAGTCCTTACCCTAGGACATCTGCCGTGACAATTCCACGACAGTTGGCACCCACCGTGGGGCCTGCGCACGGTGGTGTTGAGTTCTTGGAGGGATTTTTCTAAAGGATCGAGAGTCTCGCGATTAACCGGATGAAGAAGAACCGGCGCGATCGGATCAACATCGTTGATGAGCAAGCGACTGTTTGAGCGTGTACAAGATTGTGAGCAAGAGCTCTTTTAGGGTTAAGCGTTATGCGACCACCGCACGCACCATAGAGATCCGCTGAGCCCGAGTCAGAAAGAAATTTTGACTGCTACAAGTCCCAAGGAAATTTGTGACGCCCGAGACCGACGTCCCAGAAGATTCCAGAAGTTTCCCGAAGATTCCAGATGTTCCGGGTTGCCCGTGTGTCCTTTTGTGCTTGTGTTATTTATTTTTTTGCATTGCATCATGTCATCATGCCATCATGTCATATTTATTTTTTGCATCTCAACCTAAATAAATCGTGTGGAACTTCGGTCCATTTAAATCGAGGGAAGGTGACTTCTCTTTATAACATATAAAGTCTCTCATTATTTTAGAGAGCTATAATAAATATTCCATTCGTTGGAATTCATCGTAACACACTTGCATTAATTCCCCATGTTTATTTCACTTCGAGTTTCACCTTCAAAAATCTTGCCAATAATTCTTTTCCGTTGTTTCGAGGCTCCTCCAAAAATCTAAACTCCTTTTTTTTGCAAGCTAGATGTTTTAGTTTGCACTTCCTTTGTGTTGGAACTATTTTTGTTGGGTTGGTAATATCCCGTAAAGCCTTATAAAAATGTTCCATATTTTTATTTTTCCGTTCTTTGCCTCTTTTCTTTTTATTTTTGCTCTCTCTCTCTTTTATTTCTGTTTAAGAAATAAAAGGAAAAGAGCTTCCCAGGCCTCTCCTCCTCCCTCTGGCCCACTAGGACCATTCCTCTAGGCCCAGCTCGCAGCTAGGCCTCCTTCTGTCCAAGCCAGGCCGGCCCAGCTCCTAGGCCAAGGCCCAGGCCTCCCCGTAGCGACCGAACCCTAGCTCCCTCTCGACCCCGGGCTCTCCCCTCGCTCTCTCCCAGCCGCCGCA
>LR738712.1:99970106-100018747 GCA_902687465.1 Secale cereale
GCGCCAGGACCGGCCGGATCCCGTGCCCCCCAGCGCGCGCAGGCCGCTGCTTCTCCTCGTTGCCGCGAGCCCGACGCCCCAGGCCGGCGCCCCTCTTCTCTCCCTGCGCGCCCCGAGCCGGCGCCTCCCTCCTCTCCACGCGACACCACCGCACGCCGTTCGCCAAGGCCAGCGCCTCCAGGAGCCGTCGTCCGCCCTTCGCTCCTCTGCCCGCGCCGTGGCGCCCTCCGGTTTCCTTCGTCGTCAGGCGCAGCAGCCCGAGCCCAGCGACGTCTTCCGCAGCGCGGCCCGGTCCGGCCAGGAAGTCGCCGACCGCCGCGGGATCTCCTGCGGCCTTCCTTCGGCGCGCCCCTCTTCGAGGCTCCTCGAGCCGCCCGCATCGCCAGACGACCGCCGTGGCCTCCTCCGTCCTCCAGGCTCCAGCGCTCCTCCAGCGCCGGCCACCAGCGCCCCTCCACTTCGTCCCGTCCAGCACCTTCCTCGCCTTGGCGCACAGCCGCGGCCATGAGCAGCGCCGCAGCGCCGTGCAACCTTTTTTTTCCTTTTTGTTTTTTTTTGTTTTGTTGTTTCGGTTACTGTTGCTGTTTTGTTATCTCAAGTAACCTTGGAGCAGCAAGTGCCACCGACGAGAACGTGTAAGAACCGTGAACGTGACCGACGACGAGTACCCCTCCGTGACAAGTACAACTACAGCCGAGTTCGACTACACGAACGAGTACACGGCGACCCGACCAAGTACCCCTACGGCGTGTACCACTACCGTCGCCCGGAAACGAGGAACTCGCCAAGTACCACGACACGATGTGCGAGAACCACTACTTCCCTCTACGACATGTACAACTACACTCGACGCCCGAACGTCTACCGTCGCCCCGTGTACCACTACTTCCTCTACCGTCGCCGCGGAAAACGATGGATGTGCCGTGTACCTCTACGGAACAACTATCGCCTCGTGAACGGCTACTTCCTCTACGACGTGAACGACTCCTTCCTCTACGTCTCGAACCGTCCCGAAACGAGTGTTTCGAAGGTATACCGAAACGACCCCGTGGATGACCCGTGTGATGCTTGTTGTGTGTTGTATGAAATGTCTCTCGTGTGTGCTTCGTGCCCGTCCCACCTTTAGTCATGTTCCTCGGTTGCCTCGTCACCGACTCGTGGGAACCCGGTAACGGGATCGCCCCACCTTTCATTTTGTTCAACTCGTTCACTCCACCTTTTGTTTTGCACCGGACTCTCAACGAGTTGCCGGAACCGAGATGTTGCGTTGCATCATTTTCGGATTGTTGCCGTGGCATCCTTTTCTTCCACCACGGTGACAATACTTCTTATCTCCTTTAAGTCAACCTGTTAATAAATTGCATAAACTTGATCATGTCATCCGCATCATGTTAACAACCCTGAATGTTTAATTGTTGTTTGCTTATAATTACTAAACATGCTCATGGGGATTTTCCGGATATGTTGTTGTTATTTCTCCGGCCTCATTTAAAATGCCTTAATAGTGTAGTTTCTTTATGCTTCACCTCTTGCCATGCTAAAACAATTAAACTTGTCTTGTTAATAACGAGAGTCAACTAAATAATTAATATGTGGTGTTTCGTCAATATGTAACTCGTTGCATATTGATCTCCACTTAACTTGTAGTATTTGTTTGTGCACTTTGCCATGCCATGCATATTTAAACCGGACATGCATCATACTTGTTTGCGCATCGTATGCCATGTTTTTGCTTGTGTGTTTACCGTGTTGTTTGTTTTCTTTCCGGTTTGCTTCTCTTGATAGCTTCGGTTTCGTTCCGGAGTTGTGAGGGTTATCTCGACTGTTGCTCCGTCTTCTTCGTGGATCCGTTCTTCTCCTTTGTGGAATCCCAGGCAAGATGACCGAACCCGGATACCATTACTATTTTTGCCTCTTGCTAGTAGTATCGCTCTGTAGTATTTGCCTCGATGCCTATGTTTTTCCTGTCAGCCTCCTACTTGTAACCAATTGCCATGTTTAACCACCTACCTATGCAAACCGTTGCTTGGCTAAGTACGCTTCGCTCAGCCCTTCTTATAGCATTGCTAGTTGCAGGTGAAGATTGAAGATGCTTGCTTCATGTTGAAGTTTGGTTGGGTTATATCACACTATATAAATGCTTAAAAATGAAATCACCTATATACTGGCAGGGTGGAAGGCTAAGCCTTTTGCTTGGTGTTTTGTTCCACTCATGCCGTTAGGAACCGTATAAACCGGTGTTATGTTCCTTGATTATGCGTTCCTAACACGGTTGGGGTGTATGGGACCCCCTTGATAAACCGCTAAGTGCTAAGTCTTTTCCAGCAAATCCCAACATTGGTACTATTTGCCTCATAATAACAACTTAAATAATTAATTAATTGCATAGGGGGTCATGTCCCCGAGGATTCTTATTTCTACATAGCAGGGGGGGCCAGTGCTGATGGTGTTGGTCCCAAACTAGAGTCACTTGCGGTACCACCCAGTTATCTGGGGTCTTTGGTACTGTACGTAGCGCTCATCCGGTCGTGGCCTGAGACGAGATACGCGCGGCTACTATCAGGGTGTCGGCACGCCGGGAGGATTTGCTGGATTAGCCTTACCTTAGTTCGGTTTAACTTGAGCACGGGATTCCGAGGATACTCGGGTCTTCCCACCTATGGAGTTGCGACTTCGCGGATCGTGGGCTTGTGATGGGCCAAGTTGGAACACCCCTGCAGGGTTTGAACTTTCGAAAGCCGTGCCCGCGGTTATGTGGCAGATGGGAGCTTGTTAATTCCGGTTGTAGATAACTTGACACAATGTTTCAATACACTACCAGCGTGTGTACCGTGACTGTCAATTTCCGAATAGGGATTCGGGAGTTGAACACGGTGGGGTTATGTTTGATCGGCTTTAGTTAGGATCACTTCGTGATCATCTTTCGACCGATGCACTTCTCTTCTCGCTCTCTATTGCGTAAGTTAGTGCTAGTTGCTGCTGCAGACTCTTGTTTGTTCCTTCACCTCATATTCTTTTCTTCAGCCTTGCCCACACCCAAGGCTTAAATAGTCTTGTTACCCGGGAACGGGATTGCTGAGTCCTCTGTGGCTCACAGTTACTTCACCACACCAGTTGCAGGTCCAGCCGAGTTAGATGCAGGAGTTGGATCAGTTCTTCACCAGGAGTTCGATGAAGAGCTTGGCTGTTTGTTTGTAACGTTTCGATGTTCAGTAGTGGTTTCTACTAGGATTCGATCCTGACCTGTGGCTTTTGTTGTTTTGGTATCTTTCTTGGATCTTACCCGTAGTCGGGCTGTGATGTTTTGAATGATGTATTGCTTATGTTTTGTAATGTGTGAAGTGGCGAGTGTAAGCCAACTATCTCCTTTTGCAATTTAATCCCTCTTTTACATGAGTCGTGCAAAGATACCAAACTTGAGATCATTCTAGGATGGGCTTATACCTTTAAGTCGTGCCTCGACACGTAGGAGGTATAGTCCCATCCTGGGCATTACAAAATTCCATAGTGGCGATGGCAGGCAAAGCCGAAAGCGTTTCGTCGTTGTTACTTTTTATGGGAAGATAAGGTTGAACCATCAACATGAGAAGGAACTACTAGTTCAAACTGATTCCATCTCAAGCCAATCCAACACGGGCTAATGTCATCGGCCACCCGTGCTGCTGTTCCAGGCCAAGCGGCTGCTCCACGCCATGTGATATGCTGAGATGCCACCTTACTGCTGTCACTACAAGCAACTATAGGACCAAGTTCGTGAGAAGAAAAATCCGTTTGCTGTAGCTGCTGTTCTACGTGTGAAGGGAAACCATCGAAAGGTCAAATCACCGCTCACACACCCAGCCAAAAAGGATTGGTCAAAGCAAACTTCCCCGGAGAAAAAGACAGGGACTCGGGTTAGTCTCCACCGCAGTCTCTGCCTCTGCTGCAGCCGCGACTGCGCCCCGAGCCCCCGACCCGCCAGGTTTGCCTAGGTCGTCGACCCGCTGGTGCGCTCTTGCTGCTGTACTCCGGCGCCGGCTCGTTTTTACAGCTCTTGCTGGCCGCCCACGTCGGACTCCGAGTCCTTTTCTGCGCAGCTGTTCGCCTGCAAGTTGTTCTAAGCCGGCGGCCGATTGAGGATTGTTTTGCCTGAGCTGCTAAAAAAAGGAGTCAACGACTCGGATGAGGGATTCCGCCTACGAGTCATCAATCCTTCCGTCTGTCTTCGCCTGGTTTCAGCCGCCGTGGTCGAGTGTTGCTGCCGTGCTCGCCGCTAATGGACCTCGTTGATCCGCCGTCGCCGTGCCTCGTTTCGGACCCGACGAAAAATACCAGGTGCTATTTATCCTATTTATTTTTACCACATATTAAATCATCCGAGAAAAACTACTTTGCCCTGCTATATTTTATGTGTAGGAGAATTCTCCAATATAAAGTGATATTATACTGCGGAGATGGAGGCACGCCAACAGCATTCGGCACAGGTGGTCGTCGTTACTCAACGAACTCCCGCACCGGCTTACAACGCCGTGGCCGTCTTTCGCGACCGCGCCTGGCTTACAACGAGGAGGAAAACTTGCCCGTCCGCACCAGCTTACAATGCCTTGGCCGACTCGCCCGTCCGCGCCGCCTTACAACGCCACGGACGACTCGCTCATGTGCCCTCGTGGCGGTTCACGCATCCGCACCGGTTGCAACGCGGAGGACAACTTGCTTGTTTGCGCCGGCTTATAGCACTGCGGCCAACTCATGTGTCTATGCTGCCTCTAATGCTGCGGTCATTTTACTGTCCGCCCTGCGGTCCGGCCTACTCAACATGCCGGGTTGGCTAACGGACACAATGAGGATCATAAGGTCCAAATACATCAGGTGATATCTATCTAGATTATTTTAAATAGCACGTATCAATTTTTTCCTTTTAAGAACAATTTCTCCGGTTTATGGTATTATATATGCAGGACATTTGTTCACTACAAAAGCGGTAGCGACTCGCCCGCGTCCATACTGCCTCTAATGTTGCGGTTGTTCTTCCGTCCGCCTCCGCGGTTCGACATATATCAACACAATGTGGCGCACTTGCCCGTTCGCACGGTTTACCGCGCCGCTTCACCATGGTGGTCAACTGACCATCAACTATGTGGTGGATAAATACTAGCCTAACATATCAGGTGAAATCCATCCAGTATATTTTTATTATATATCGCTTGCTTTAAAAGAGCAATTACTCCGGTCTGCAAAGTTATCTAATGCAGGACCCTAAATCGCCATATTGATGCAAGTTTAAAGGTCGATTCACCTGTCTACACCGGTTTACATCGCCGCAGACAACTCACCCATCCGCCCGCGGTTGGTTCACCAGACTGCACCGACTTACAACACCGTGGCCGACTCATTTATCTATATCGCCTCTGATGTTGCGGTCGTGTTTACTGTCCGACTCTCGTGGCCCGGTCTACATCAACACACCGAGCCGCACCTGTCTGCATGAGCTGTTTATTGAGTATGAGCAAGTCACAGCTTGGGTAGCCCGGTTTTCTCCCAACAAATTGGAGGTAATTATCATTCAACCGCCGTCTGCGCTGGATGGTTCAATGGACATGCGCACAAGTCGCCGCCACTACGGTTTGGTGAACTTGAAAGGGCAACGATCTGCGCCGGTGCGCCGGCCCAACAGTTGGGCCGGTCACACCGCGGTTGTTGGATCTGAGCGCCCGAGCCATTGGATCTGGCTGAAGAAAACGGATCTGAGCGCTCGCCCTGTCATCTTCTACCTCGCACCGGCGCTGCGCCTCCTACCGCCCCCGCCGCTTCAAGCGTTGCGCAGCCCCCGCCCGCGCCCCCGGTCGTCCTCATCTCCGTGCTCGTCGCCACGCTCTCCGCTGGTCGCCGTAGCCGCTCGCCGTCGCTGCTGCAGCAAAAAAAGCTTCGGATCATCAAAAAAATGCTGGCCGTCGATTCCAGCAATGGCAGGGGCGCTTGTAGCACACAAAAAGTGCGTCCTCGCCATTGCCATGGTGTTGTGCTTGTAGCATCGCCAGTAGTCGCCAGTTGCAAACAAAAAACGCACTGATTTCCAGCAAAAATTTGTGGGTGTCACCGTTTGAAGCAAAATAAACCACCGGTTCCAGCAAAAAATGAAGCCACTTCCAGCAAAAAAACGCGTCGCCGTCGCCGTCGCCGTCGCCGTTGTAGTTTGCCGTGAAGGGTCACAACAAATTGAGTCGCTGGTTGTAGCAAACGATGCTGCTGGTTCCAGCAAAAATGACATCGTCGCAGGTTCCAGCATTTTTGTTGAAGCTTTCTCGGTCTCTGGTAGAAGCTTTTTCATTTGCGGGATGAAGCTTTTTTTTAAACGGTTGCAACTTTTCACGTGTACCTAAAAAGCGATTGAAACTTTTGAAGTGGCTGGTTGAAGATTTTCAATCTCTGGTTGAAGCTTTTGCATCTACTGGATGAAGCTTTTGTTAAAACGGTTGCAGCTCTTCATGTGTTCCGGAGTCTGGTTTGAAGCTTTTTTATCTAGTAGATGTAGCTTTTTGCATTCATGGTTGTAGCACGAGCACTGCCGTTTGCAGCTGCAGTACCAGTACGTGATTGCAGCTCCCTCCCCAGCGTGTCCCCTCCTCTCCTGGTTGAAGCTTTTTCATCTGCAGGTTGAAGCTTTTTGCAAAACGATTGTAACTTTTCCTGTATTCCGTTGTCTGGTTGAAGCTTTTTTATCTACTGGATGTAGCTTTTTGTGTCCATGGTTGTAGCACGGGAAAATGCCGTTTGCAACTCTTCCCAGTGCCGCGGTTGCAGCTACTCTGGGTCGCCATGGTTGTAGCACAGGCACCTCGGTCCTCCTGTCGTATGGCCTGTCGTCGGTTGCAGCAAAAAAAGAAGAGAGGGGGCGAAGGAGAAGGAAGAAAAAGGAGGTGGGAAGACGAGCGAGGCCGCAACCTACATCCATGACCGACGGCGAGCTGCTCCACACGCTGCAATGGAGGAGATCCGCGTGAGGGGGGAGAGGGGTAGAGATGCGGCGTCATGGGGGCGAGATCCACGCGATGTTGAAGGCAGCGGGGGTGGCCCCGTTTCCTACGCGTCGTTTGGTGTATGGCTGAAGGGAGCGTGCGTGGATGCGTCCGGCCCAATGTTTGGCCGGTGCGCCGTCCTCAAACAGTTACCAACTTCAAATCGCCAGTTGGAAGGAACCATTGGCCGAGTTGCTGACACGGCTCATACGGGATCATTGATAACCCGCCGCAGCCACCTCAATATTCTATGGATTCATATCGCACTGTCAACAACAATGATGGACACCTTATGCTACTGTCAAATATGGAGAGTCTCAAGACAACTCCTCGAGTCGTCTTAAGACTCGGGGGCTACAATGACATGACTCAAAAGAAGTTTCCGGATCATCAGAAGGGAATCCGGTTTAAAATCCGATTCAAGGGACATCAGTCTTACTGAAGCTCTCAAATATCCGGTTTACAATCAGGTTCAAGGGAATTTTGTCTTCTACAAAGCTCTGAAGCTCTCAAATCCGGTTTAAGAATTTCCAGTTCAACAAGAATTGATCTCTCGCAAGTTCGAGTTTAACGGCCGTCAGAAAAATTCCGGCTGAAAATAAAGAATCTGGTTTAAGATTCAGTTCAAGGGAAAGATGTCTCCCACAAAGCTTTGAAGCTCTCAATATCCGGTTTAACATCCGGTTCAAGAAGAATAATCTCTCGCAAGCTCGAGTTCTCAGGAAAAATTAAAGGGACCAAAGAGAGTTTGTTGCACAGCACAACTCAAACATAGGTACCCGGCGAGCACATCTTAGAAATATATCACATGGGGGCTTCTGTTTATAAAGCGGAGTTCTAACTACCGTACTGATCCGGCTATTAAACCAATACCATCATAAGAGCATAGCTCTGGTTGCTTCGGTAATCTAGCTATCAAAGCCCACATGATGATGAGGGGCAAAAGAGAGTTCGATGCATAGCACAACTCAAACATATGCCCCGACGAGCATAGCTCACAATGCTACCTGGGGGCTCCTGACGCATAGCGTCAACGAGTTGACAACCCTTGTAGTAGGCTATCAAGCCACGGCTTGGAAGCCTGGTGTATACACCTAAAACCCCGGATTAGGCTGCCTGCATTAAGTAAGTCACTCCGCCCAGGTAAACCTGGTACGACCCGTCGAACGTTTCACAAGTCAATCTTTTTACAGACCGTGAACTTAGTAACGTTAAATTGACGATTGGTTAAGGGTTGAGGTCCATCAGGACAGGCTTTGTGAAATGGTTAATTCGGTGGCCTGGCAGCCTATAAAAAGCCTCGAATTTGGAGCCTGGCAGCTCGTAAAAAGCCTCGACTATAGGATTTTATTTGACAATGTTTTCTTTGGTTTTTGCCAAGTCTTTTATCTTTTGAGATCATTGGGATGTATCCGATATCTATTGATTTGGTGGAGTGGATGACTATAAGTTGCCACCACAATAAACCAGAGTTCACGGAGCCTGGTCTGGTTTGACTATAAGTTGCCAGAATGAGATAAGATAATGACCGGTATTTATTAACCCGGCCTAGCTTTTGACTATAAGTCGCCAGTACGAGATAAGATAATGACCGGTGTTTATTAAACCGGCCTGGCTTTTGACTATAAGTTGCCAGTATGAGATAAGATAATGACAAGTGTTTATTAAACCGGCATGGCTTTTGACTATAAGTCGCCAGTATGAGATAAGATAATGGTCGGTGTTTATTAAACCGGCATGGCTTTCGACTATAAGTCGCCAGTATGAGATAAAATAATGATCGATGTTTATTAACCCGGCCTGGTTGTGATCAAATATCACTTGAACCGGTTTTAAAACCGGGTTATATTATTCAAATCTTTAAATAGCCAACAAGGCTGGATTTTTATTATGGTTATCAATAACCAATATTATGATTGAGGTTTTCAAAGTCGCTTCAGCTCAATGGATATTATTTTATCAATGGGTATGATTTATTCTACAACTGAAGGAACAATCCCGAGTCGCTGCAGGCTTACAACCCGACACTTGGGGGCTACATTATTCAAATTGAGATTACATCAAATATACAAGTCTCATGTCGCTGCAAGCATGCACCATGACACTTGGGGGCTAATGCAAAGTCATTTTTACTGGCCTTATTGAAGACCCGACTCATCACATCATAATGAGCCGACCCTTGGGGGCTACCAATTGCTCCTGTCAACAATTCAAGGTACACAAGTATTAATCCATTATATTGAAGTATCCACTGCTTAGTTGGTAAAGCACAAAGCTCTTAACCTTGTGGACGTGGGTTCAAGCCCCATGATGGGAGTTACATTACATAATGTTATGTTCAATGAAGTATATATAAAGTCCCAGCTCAGTATTCTTACTGAGCCGGCCCTTGGGGACTACACGTTGCTGTTCAAGTCTACATGATCATATTTATAAAGTCCCTGTTCATTATTGCATAATGACCCGGCCCTTGGGGGCTACACTGGTTGAAGTTTTTTGAGCATCGGGCAATCACAAGTCCCAGGTTGCTGCAAGCATGACAACCCGGCACTTGGGGGCTACATAATATGGAATATTCAATTTTGACTAGTGACTGGGATGAACAATCTGGATTTCTTCAAGGTTGCAATATTTATATTGAAACAAGTCTTAAGCTATCACTATGTTCTCGTCTTAAGCCTTGGGGGCTACAGGTAATATGCATATAAAGGAGGAACATCTTCAAATTCTCAGTTTCGGGCAAATCAGGTAGATTAATTGTGTAACCCAGTGTTGGCAACAATCATAACCCGGCATCTATAAACAGTGATGACCCGGAATTATCAGTTTTTATAACCCGACAATGGTGGTAATCATAAACCGGCATCTTCAAGCCGGCTGGATATCAATTGAATATTTCAAGACCAATATTTTTGTCAAACCGGAGCATTGAAGGCTGATTCAAATGGATTCTTGATTTACAATATTTCTTATGCAAGCAAGTTGATTATGAAGCTGGTCTATTGACCAGAATTTTCTAGAGGAAGGAAATGACAAGGACTTAAGGATGATCAAGTACCGGTTTATAAGAATATTTAACCCGGAGCGCAACCTGTCAAATTTGTTCTTATGTTTATGTTGTAGGATCAGTTTAACATGGATAAATCCAAATTAAACTGGGGGCTAATGTCGGGGATATACCCCGCGGTATAAACCGCCAGATGTATGACCCGGCTGGAGTTTGGCGATTCATGGGCGACCAGCTTTGACCTGGCGGTTTACGATTCATTGGTAATCCGGCAGACGGGTCAGAGGAGCGACAAGACCCGGTGGCCCAACAAGCGGTTCATGAAAGGTCGGTTCATGTTATGGTGGGTCGTTTATGAAGAAAGCATAAGGAATATTCTCCTACAAAGGAAGCAAGACTAGGCCTCCTTGTAAGAGTAATCCTAATCCTACTAGGACTAGTCCCTTCAACATATATAAGGAGGGGTAGGGCTCCCCAAAGAGGGACAAGTTCTGACAAGTGAGGAGGCAACAACAAACAATCCCTAGGGATAGACACAAAGAGCCGGTTTACCGGCGACTACATGAGGATCATTATGAGATCTAGCCTCAAACAACATGTAGGGCTATTACCGAATGATGTTTCCCGGGGCCGGAAGCTGTCTAAATCCTTGTCTTGCGTTGCGTCTTTCGATTCCGCTCCAACCCCTCTCAAGCTACCACATAGATGCGTTGGCCTCGCGACTAAGTCCTTACCCTAGGACATCTGCCGTGACAATTCCACGACAGCTGCTGAGAATACCAGGATGATTGCGCGGCAGACCGAGCTAGATGCTCAAGCTTACCGGCTCATGTTGGATCAGACCGCTTCGCATGAGGTAATGAGGAGGAGGCAACGATCTCGCCTGCCCTCGGTTTATGAATTGAGGAACCTCTTTAGTATGCTAGGAGCAGGAGCCAGTAACCAGCCGGAGGTAAACCGGGGAGGAGTGCCTCGCACAGGAGCATTAGTCGAGCCACAGGCCGCGGAGCCAACCCGCCAGGTTGTTCCGTCACATCGTGTACCTACCCCTCCCGGTCATTAATCCAACCCATTGGACAACATAGTTGCCGCCGCTTCATGACTGGCCGCTCTTCCCATTGAGGGATAATCCCCCATAGCGGTGGAGGCACGGCGAGCCAGAGAATTTCCGGAGACAGCTTTAACTCAGTGGCAAGCTTATTCTCACAGCCGCGAGAGGATTCACTTCACCCCTCGCCCAAGCCGGAGTTATAGCAGGCACCTAGATGAACTAGCTGTGTCAAGCAGCGCGCGGAATCATAATCCGCCGTGGAAGGATAGCCTGGCGGGAGGAGGTGCAAACGCTCAAGACGTGGTTGATCAGGCAGACAGCGCTGGGAGGCCGAGTTAGTAGCACAATACGAAGCCCGTCAGCAGACGCCGGTTCGACCATATACCACAGTTAAACCAGGGATTACATCCAGCTCTTTAGGAGTGCCTTGTCTCACCCCCGCTTTAGCAACATACGGCTGCCCAAGGACTTTAAAGGACTGCGCAAGGTGCCCAATTATACTGCGGATTTATCCCCTGAGACATGGGTCGAAAGCTACGAGATGGCAATGGAGATGCTAGATGTGGATGATGCAGCATGTGCTAAGTACTTCACTATGATGTTGGAGGGTACAGCTCGTACTTGGCTAAAAAGCTTACCACCCAACTCTATCGGATCATGGGCCGAGTTACGCCGCCGGTTTATCAATAACTTCAAAGACACATGCAAGAAGCCGATGTCTATCATCGATTTAGCTGCCTGTGTTCAAGGAGAGCACGAATCAACGAGCCATTAGGTACGCCGAGTGTCGGAGATCCTGCATTCTTCCAACCGCATCAACCCGGACACAGAAGTTATAACCTTGGAAGGCAATTGCCGGTTTGATCCTCTGAAACTGAAGTTGGGACGGCTCAAACGTAATTGTGATGACATGGGAATGCTCATGGGGGCCCTGGTAAAGTATGCAGATTCATATAGTGCCAAATATCCAGAGTCGGATGATGAGAAGACAGGGAAGGCAAAGAAGAGCGGTAAAGCGCCGCAGCCTAGCCCGGCGAGTCGAGGATATAACGGTAAGCGTAAGGCAGATAGTAATTCAAATTTTGTGGCTAACACTAATGCTCAGGAGAATGGCCAGCGCCGCAAGGGTAGACTGCCCCCGTGAGGTGGGAGACCGCCCATTAATCTAGAGTGCCAGATGAACATACCTTGCCCGAGGCATGGTACGTAGGAAAAGCCAGCCAAGCACCTCTGGAAGGACTGTTTTATTATGAAGGAAATCATGAACCGGTACCAATATGATCATGGATCGTCCGGCGGTTCAAGCCCCGGCTTTCCCGGGCCGTGTTATCAAGGTGGAGGATCCGGTTCAGGGTTCCAAGGTAACCACAATAATCACAACAACCAGAATGGGCATAATCAGCGTAACCAGCAGCACGTCCAGGGTGGTTATAATAATCAGGGCAATCAACAGCAACATCAACAACAGCAATCAGGATATCAGAGTAATCCAAAGCAGTTGAGTAGTGGGCAGTATCACGTCTTCACCACAAGCTTATGTAAACCTGATCAGAAAGTTTACAAGAGGGTAGTACATTCTGTTGAACCGGCGGTGCCACGCTACCTGCGCTGGTCAGAACAGCAAATTGTGTGGAGTCAAGAGGATCATTCGCCCCGGGTTGATAATCCGGGTCAGCTGACTGTAGTAGTGGCAGCTCAGGTGGGGGGCTATAAGTTTACCAAGGTGCTTATGGACGGAGGAAGCAGCATCAACATTCTGTATTACGAGACTTATCGTAGCATGGGGTTGACAAACAAAAAGCTTCGGCAGTCGAACACTATTTTCCACGGTGTAGTACCTGGTAAATCGGCGTATCCGGTCGGCGAGATAGACTTGGAAGTCACCTTTGGAGATGAGCAGGATTCGAGGTCCGAAACTTTGACCTTTGAAGTGGTAAAGATCAAGAGCCCATATCACGGCCTGTTTGGACGGCCGGTTTACGCTAAATTCATGGCAAGGCCTTGTTTTGTTTATCTGCAGCTCAAGATGCCGGGTCACAAGGGAACCATTACGGTCCATGGGAGCCGCAAGATTACTTTGGAGCGCGAGGAAGGTGATGCAGCTTATGCTGAGGCGGTTTGTGCAACCGAGGAGCTGAAATTTTATAAAGATAATGTTGATCCGACAGACATGTCTCCGCTGAAGAAGCCAACCACAGAGCATGATCCGGCCTTGAAGTTTAAATCAGCTGATGAGACCAAGCAGGTTGACTTTGTTCCTGGCGATTCATCCAAGAAGTTCACTATCAGTGCTAACCTAGATCCGAAATAGGAAAGCGCGCTCATCGAGTTCATCCATGAGAATCGGGACATCTTTGCATGGAAACCTTCTGACATGCCAGGTGTACCGAGGGAACTCGTTGAGCACACTCATAATATTGATCCCAAGTTTAAACCGGTCAAACAGTTTCTCCGCCGCTTTAATGAAGAAAGGCGCAAGGCTATTGGTGAAGAAGTGGCCAGGCTTTTGGCAGCAGGCTTCATAGTTGAGGTTTTTCATCCGGAATGGTTGGCTAATCCGGTGCTGGTGCTTAAGAAGAACGGCACTTGATGAATGTGTGTTGATTACACAGATCCGAACAAGGCTTGCCCAGCTGATCCCTTTGCCCTCCCGTGCATTGATCAAATCATTGATGCTATGGCGGGTTGTGAGCGTTTAAGTTTTTCGGACGCATATTCTGGGTATCACCAGATCAAGATGGCAGTTAAGGACTAGGAGAAGACGGCCTTCATAACTCCCTTTGGAGCCTTCTGTTATGTCTCTATGCCTTTTGGGCTCAAGAGTGCCTAGGCGACCTATCAATGTTGTGTGCAGAATTGTCTTCATGGACAGATTGGGCGGAACGTTCATGCTTATGTGGACGATATTGTGGTAAAATCCAGGAAGGAGGAGACGTTAATAACAAACTTAAAGGAAACCTTTGATAATCTCCGGGCCTATAAGACGATGCTTAATCTGTCCAAGTGTGTTTTTGGTGTTCCGGCAGGCAAGCTCCTGGGGTTCTTTGTGTCAAACAGAGGAATTGAAGCAAATCCAGACAAAATCAAGGCGATTATGTCCTTGGCTAAACCAGCGTGCAACAACGATGTCCAACGCTTGGCGGGCCGCATTGCGGTGCTCAGCCGGTTTATCAGTCGTTTGGGGGAGAAGGCCATCCCGCTTTACCAGATGATGAAAAAGACGGACCATTTTGTCTGGAGTCATGCTGCTGATGCTGCGTTCGAGGACTTGAAGAAGCAATTGTCGGAGCCGCCGGTCCTTGCTGCACCAGTTGATAATGAGCCGCTGCTGTTATACGTGGCTGCCAATGCCCGAGCAGTAGGTGTTGCCATTGTGGTAGAACGCAAGGAGGCAGGAAAGGAATATCCGGTTCAATGTCCGGTTTACTACATCAGCGAGGTGCTCATTGAATCGAAGCAGAGATACCCGCATTGGCAGAAATTGGTATGTGGAGTCTTCATGGCGAACCGAAAGCTGAAGCAGTATTTTTAGGGCCATCCAATCACCGTGGTTAGTTCAGCTCCTCTGGGAGATATAATCCAGAACAGAGAAGCGACTGGTCGGGTTGCAAAGTGGGGCATTGAGCTTAGTCCTCACAGGTTGAAGTATGTGCCCCGTACTGCAATAAAATCTCAAGCACTGGTGGACTTTATCAATGGTTGGACAAAGTTGCAAGCACCAGAGGAAAAGCCGGATCATACGTATTGGACTATTCACTTTGATGGATCCAGGCAATTGGAGGGCTCGGGGCCTGGAGTCGTATTAACTTCCCCACGAGGTGATAAGTTATGTTATGTCTTCCGTTTAATGTTCCCTTGTACTAACAATGCAGCTGAGTATGAAGCTCTCCTCCATGGTCTGCGAATGGCTAAGGAGATGAATTTAAGCCGGGTTAAATATTTCGGCGATTCAGACCTGGTGGCGCAACAGGTATCTGGCAAGTGGATTCCAAGGATCCACTTATGGCAGTGTATCATCGAGAGGTGGATGCTGTTGCTGGACACTTCAAGGGTTATCAGGTGAATCATGTGGACCGGTGAAAGAATGAAGCAGCCGACGCATAAGCCGGCTGGGTTCTCAACGTAAACCGGTGCCACCCAATGTCTTTCTGGACGTATTGCATAATCCGCCGGTGAAATTGCTTTAAGAAGAGGAATTGGCTATTCCTGATCCGGAGGCCCAATTAGTGGCGGCGCTTCATGTTATCCCGGATTGGACGGTCCCGTATCTGGTGTACATGAACCAAGGCGAGTTACCAGAAGATGAAGTCTTGGCTAGGCAGATAGTCCGGCGGTCCAAGTCAATGACTATTGTCAATGGAGAACTACATCACTACGGCGTATCGGGGGCGTTTCAACGTTGTGTATCGCCAGATGAAGGCCGTGATATTCTTAGAGAGATCCACGAAGGAGATTGTGGTCATCATGTCGGTTCAAAATCCTTGGTGGCTAAAGCTTTTCGTCATGGGTTCTACTGGTTGACGGCCCATGCCGATGCAGAGGACTTGGTCAGAAAATGTGATGCCTGCCAAAAATTCTCACGGCGTGCTCATATACCGGCTCAAGAATTGAGGATGATTCCAATAACTTGGCCGTTTGCGACTTGGGGGCTAGACATGGTCGGACCCTTTAAAAGATCTCCAGATAAGAAGACCCACCTTCTGGTGGCGGTGGATAAGTTTACCAAGTGGGTTGAGGCGGAACCAGTCAGCAAGTGTGATGCGACAACGGCGGTTCAATTCATCAAGAAGGTGATTTTCCGGTTTGGCTTTCCACACAGCATTATAACTGACAATGGTACCAATCTATCCAAGGGAGCTATGGAGGAGTTCTATCAGCGAGAGCACATCCGCCTTGATGTATCTTCAGTGGCTCACCCCCAATCCAATGGTCAAGCTGAGAGAGCCAATCAAGAGATCTTGAGAGGCATCAAACCCCGGCTTATGGTCCCTTTACAGAGGACGCCGGGTTGTTGGGTGGAGGAATTACCCTTTGTGTTATGGAGCATCAACACCACACCTAACAGGTCTACAGGGTACACACCTTTCTTCATGGTATATGGAGCTGAAGCGGTCCTCCCTAGTGATATCCATCATGATTCGCCGCGGGTGGAGGCTTGCATCAAAGCTGATAACGAGAAGGCACGACAAGATGCGTTGGGCTGGCTGGATGAGGAACGTGACACGGCAGCAACTCGATCGGCGATTTATCAGCAAGATCTGCGCCGGTACCACAGTCGCCGAGTTAAAACCAGAACGTTTGAAGAAGGAGATCTAGTGCTCCGGCTCATCCAAGACCAGACAGACATGCACAAGTTATCCTCGCCTTGGGAAGGACCCTTTGTGGTCAGCAAGAACCTACAAAATGGATCATACTACCTCGTTGACGTTCGAGAACATAAGGATTCACGTACTGCGGAGGAGGAAACCAGACGGCCGTGGAACATCGCTCTTCTTCGACCTTACTACACCTGAGCCGTAGGCTCCGCTTTATGTACATAACTTTGCAATGTATACATTATGATCAATATAAGAAACCAGCGTCCCCGTTAAAGCGGGGAATCTGCTGCTTTTTTCATAAGAGTTTGTCACATGGGGGCTTCTGTGTGCAAAGGAGTTCCTATGGCCTCTTAAACCGGCTGTTAAACCAAGACCATCATAAGAGCATAGCTCTGGTTGCTTCGGTAATCCGGCTATCAAAGCCCACATGATGATGAGGGGCAAAAGAGTGTTTGATGCATAGCACAACTCAAACATAGGCACCCGGCGAGCATAGCTCAAATGCTACCTGGGGGCTCCTGATGCATAGCATCAACGAGTTGACAACCCTTGTAGTAGGCTATCAAGCCATGGCTTGGAAGCCTGGTGTATACACCTAAAACCCTGGATTAGCCTGCCTGCATTAAGTAAGTCACTCTGCCCAGGTAAACCTGGTATGACCCGTCAAACGTTTCACAAGTCAATCTTTTTACAGACCCTGAACTTTGGTAACGTTAAATCGACGATTGGTTAAGGATTGAGGTCCATCTTTACAGGCTTTGTGAAATGGTTAATTCAGTAGCTTGGCAGCTCATAAAAAGCTCGAATTTGGAGCCTAGCAGCTCGTAAAAAGCCTCGGCTACAGGGTTTTATTTGACAATGTCTGTTTTGATATTTGCTAAAAAAATATCTTCGAGGACATTGGTGTTTATCCAAGTCCATTGATTCGGGGAGTGGATGACTATAAGTTGCCACTATAATACACCAGCGTTTACAGAACCTGGTCTGGTTTGATTATAAATCACCAGTACTGTCTACACTTAAACCGGAGTTTATCACAACCCGGTTCGGTTCCATCATGAACCGGCAAATGATCAAGGGAGTCATAAACACTTGCAACTTGGATCATTGTCTTTACTACTGATTATTGATTAAGGCCAATAGCGCAAAACTTAATCACAGGTATGGTATATGTTTCATATTATACAGTTCAAGTTATAAACTTAGACCATGTATTTGGGCATCATGACCCGTCCGGTGATAAACTGCCAGGACATTTTAGACTTTGTCTTATGCAGAAACAACTGGAATAAACTGTTAAAAACATCACAAGCAGTAAGAATTATTAAGTTGCCAGATGAAGCAATGTCATACAAAGGAGAATATGCGTGAAAACATAAAGTGTTTCAGCTACCCTATTACAAGGCGCTGGATAGCCCAAAAGAATATCTGTTTTTTGTCTAAAATACTGGGACATAATATTTAAACCGGCACCGGTTTAGGAATCTGCGTCAGCTCGGTGTGAAGGTTGTGGATCGACTTGCTCTGACTCCTCGACGTTCTCTTCTAGCAGCTAGAAGTTAGTGGTTTCCCAATTGATCCAGGTCAGCGCTTTGAAAACAACTTCATTGTTCACGAGTTCAGACGGATCAATATCAGGAGCGTAAGTGTGCTTACGGACGGGCGGGATGAGATTTTCAATCTCGTAAGCGGGAGGGTCGACCCACACGTTCTCAGCATTATAACCCGGATGATAACGAGACAGATTAGCCTCATCAGATAGTTTGCTGGCCAAAGGCCGCATTTCTCTGGTTAGAGCGCGTAAATCACTGTTTGTGAATGCTGATCCATCCTCTTTCATGCTGGGATAGCCATTCATTACTTCTGCCGGATCAAGGTCAGGCACTCAAGGTTCCGCTCCAGTTAAGGCCATCAGGGCACCCGCCCTTGCAGATGATTTCTTCAGCTCTATGAGATGGGCAGGTAGAATTCATAACTTCTCCAAAGTGCCTCTGATCGTTGTGGGAGCCGGTTTATTGTGGGAAGCAGTGCAGACAATCCGTTGAGCGCCATAATACAACTGCTCTATGAGAGCGTATGCGGCCTTCAATTTCCTCCGCATGTCAGTACCAAGATGAGCAATATGTTTTCCTGCATCAAAAGAGTTTGAGTTAAACCGGAAAGGGCAGAAATATCATATTCAGGATTATGTTAAGTGTACTTACCGAAGACAGCAGTGGTCATGGCGTTTATCTGTTGCTTTAAACCGGACATCTCTTCTGTCACGGGATGGAGAGCAGCCTCTGCATCTGTTGCCCTTTTTTCCAAAGCGGCTTTTTCAGCATCCCAATCCGCCCGCTCCTTCTGGATATCCTTCTTGAATTTTTCCATATTTGCCAAAGCAAGGGTCAGTTCATCCTTGACATTGGAGGCGGCGGTCTGTTGAAATTTCAGTGCATCTTGAAGTTCAGCCACCTGAGTGTCTTTCCGGTTTAGGCCAGCCTGTCAAGAGAAGAGCATATTATACATTGATGAAACATATTCAAAGTCCCAAGCACATAACGAGTTATACACTTGGCACTTGGGGGCTAATGTGTATTTGCGGTTATCAGACATTTTTTCAATAAAGTCACAAGCACATAACAAGTTATGCACTTGGCACTTGGGGGCTAATGCGACATTGTTCAGAAATGATTACAAACTGAAGTCCAGGTTCATCTTGAAGAGATAAACCAGCCCTTGGGGACTACACGTGTGAAAAAAGTATAAGATAGATATTCTGAAGTCCCGGTTCATCCTAAAGGAATAAACCGGCCCTTGGGGGCTACAATGGAACAAAGGCAAGCAACAAGACTTACGCAGGAATAAAAGTTCAAGTTAAAACAGAAAGTAACCTCATAGCGTTCCTTCATCATATTTACTAAGCCGGCTTCATGATCATGGCTGGCGAACAGCCGGTTCAGATAACCGGAATGGAGCTCTTGAGCACTAACTTGAACATAAGTGGACAAGTCAGCATTCCATTTTCCTTTGTCCTTGCCAGAAATTTCATCCATCGCAGTATGCTTGGACAAGGCAATAGGTTCACTAGGAGCAGTGTTGCCAAATCCAGTGATCTGAACTTCTTCGGTTGAAGCGGCCGTGGGTTTAGCCGGGCTGGCAGAAGTATTGCTAGCTCGGACAGGACTGGCCGGATCAACATTACGATCCATTGGGGCACTCTGTTGATCAACAAAGACTTCGTGGTCCATGGGAGCAGGATCATCATGTGGAATATCAACATTTTCTTCAGCAGGGTCAACAGGTTTAGGATCTTTTGCCGGTTCAGGAATCATGTCATCACCTGCCGGTTTGTTAAGTTTAGCCTTTTTACTAGGCTTGGGCTTGCTGCAAAAATTGTAATAGTCAGAGGAGTAAAGAAAGAGGTTAAAGCGGCAAAAATGGAAAAACCTACCCATGAACAGTCTTAAGAGGAGGAATCTATGTGGCTGTTGATTCGCTAGATGATGAATGAGGAGTTTCCTGATAATTTGAATCAGATGGATTAAGATGATGACGAATATGACCTGCTTTGGGATAAAGAGGATCTGTAGTATATAAAACCTCTGAGCGACGTTTCCGGGTGTATGTGGTAAACCGGTGGATTCAATGGCATGGCCAATGTGCCGCGTGGTGCGGCGAGCCTCATGTTGCTGTTTCTTCAAAATAAAGTTTGGATCCAAATAAGCGAAAGGGTGAGAAAAATGTACTTTACGGCTTGCTCGACGAATTTTTGGTGTTGGCACAAGTTCTGAACCGAAAGAAAGACTAATGACCTCAACATCATCCGCCTTGCTGCCTTCAGCGTGTCCCTGGGTACAATCATTGTTAATAAGATGAAAGTAAAGAAAGCCAGTAGAGTCAAGTAATACCTCAGTGGCCGGTTCATCATCCTCCGGATTGGATTCAGATACGTCAGTAGTCTTCTTCCTGACGTTTTTCTTAACAGCTTTGGATTTTTGGCGAGGCACCTTCGCCGGTTTATCCTCGACTTTCTTTTTCCAGAATGGGTCGTTATCCCGGTTAAGATTATTAAGGCATTCAAGAAGAGTACCGAAGATGGGTTGAAATAGAGCAAAACAATATGAAAGAAGTATTTATTGATGGTGGTTTGTTGAGCTCACAGAAGGGAGCCAGTCCGGTTTGACTGCAAGTTTCTACTAGCTCTTTCAACAGTTTCTTAACAGCCTCGTTGATCTCATTCTCTGCTAGCACGGCTTCGGTATGGCGTAGAGGATCTTTGGGGTTTCTAGTATATTCACACATTAAACCAGAGTGCCGGCTTAGTGGGAGAATACTCCAATAAATCCAGCAACAAACGAAATCCAGCAACCGGAGCGCCAGCTTGGCGGTGAAGGCCCTGAGCTTTGAGAGCTGAGGAGCATCCCTAGCCCGTTCCTGGGCACTTAGCCGTTGAGGAAAGGGATGGTTCTTGGAAAGCCGGTGAGAGCGATAACCCGACAGAGGATTTTCACCTTCTGGAGAAGTATCTAGGCAATAAAACCAAGTTTGATTCCACTCTTTGGGGTGACTGTGGTGATTGGCGTGAGTAAAACTAACGTCCTTTCTCTTCTGAATAGACATCCCGCCGAGCTCAGTGTTTGGACCGTTAGAAAATTCCGTGCGATGGTTTAGACGGAAGTAATCCCGGAATAACTCAATGGATGGCTCCTCTTGCAGATAAGCTTCACAGAAAACTTGGAAATTGCATATGTTGGACACAAAATTGGACCCAATGTCTTGAGGGTGGAGTTGGAAATCAGCTAGCACATCACGGAATAACTTTGACCCGGGAGGACTGAACCCTCGAGCTAAATGATCAAGAAAAACAATGACTTCTCCATCCTTGGGCTCTGGAGGACACTCTGATCCGGGGACTCTCCAGTGAAGGACATTCTTTGGGCCTAAAGCGCCAATCTCGGTCCGGTTCTGCAATTCTTCCTCAGTAACCCAGGACTAGACCCAGTTGCAGGAAGTGAACTGCTTGGCTTGCTTTGCCATTTCTAACATGAAAGCTGAAAATATAGTGAATGGTTGGTTTATGATTTGTGCAGAGTTAAACCGGCAGTGTTTTGAAGGTACTTACAGACGGTGGTTTAAGCAGGGGCCTAATGGTATCTATCGGTTTATAGACTTTTCTAAAAAGCTAAACCACCAATAAGAATATGAAAGATGCAGATCTATGGGGAAACAAGTTCTGTAATATCAGTGACGAAGTTACGGATCTACAGCAGGTTGGAAATTCCTATTTATTCATGGCCTATATTCAACAGATGCAAAAGTGGCTTCGACAAGCACAGTCTAAATTAATACTTTGGGGAAAGAAAAGGGGACCCTAAGGAGGCGGAGTCACTACTACGATTGTGGAACAGAGGCGATCAGATCTACACTGATTGTTGGGCGGTGATGGAAAAACTACGAAGAACAACTCCCTAGCTATGAACTTACAGACGGAAACCCTAATGAGATCTATATACGGGATAAGGAAAAGACTTACCCGAGTCAACGGAAGCGGAGGCGCGCCGGCGATTTTCTGACCCAACCAGGTTGATGCAGCAGGCAAGACTCGATGAAGATGCAGAGCTCGTCGGCGGCGGCGGAGCTTGGGCACGAGCGGGCGCGAGGAAGAAGAAGAGGCAAAGGAGCAAGGGGGAAAAGGGAGATGCCCCTCTGCCCTATTTATAAGCCAAAAGATAAAACGGCAAGCGCGGGAATCGAGGAGCCAGAAAAGTGGATATGGAACGATACTATTGCTTCGATTTTCGGAGCTTTTAAGGAGTAAAAAATAAAAACAGGTACAAGTATTAAATGGGAAGATGACGTCCCGACGGTTTAGTATGATCCGAGAAGATGATGTCACGGCGGTTTATGAACCATTTGAAGCTATGAAGGATGAAAGTCTTTATAAGACGTTAAAGATTGACATGAACAGGTTCAAATCAATCCGGGGTCTAATGTCAGGGATATTACTACTGGGTATAAACCGCCCAGGAGGTGCCGGTTTGTGCCTGTCAAGATTACTTCTACTGAAGCCCAGCGGAGCATGGAGCATGACACTTTATTCCAGAAGGCTTAAAGCCCAAGAGATGTTAGGGCCCATGATGTGTAAACCGCCATACGGCGAGTAACTTGTGTTTTAAGATAGGAAAGATAGAGACCGACCGGAAACGTTAATGAGCCGGCCTCGGGGCTCTGTAAACCGGCCCGGACGTCACCTCATGTATATAAAGGGACGATCCGGCGATGGTTCAAGGACAGAGAACAACAACTCGAGACACAGGCAAAGCGTATTCGCTCCCTGGTCATCGAAACCCTAGCAATATTACACCAAACTAGACGTAGGCCTTTACCTTCATCCAAGGGGCCGAACTAGTATAAAACACTTGCGTCCTTGTCCACTTTAACCCCTTTAAGCTAACCTATAGCGATGGCCACACGACTAAGTCCTTTCACTAGGACATCTGCCGTGACAAAACCACGACAGGTGGAGAATCCAAGGCCAAGCCTGCCTCAGGAGGAGGCAGTGATGTCAGCAGTGACGCACCGCGCCAGCGGGTGCCAGCATCCGCCAGTAGCGTAGTTACCATTTTGGTGCAAGGGGGACAACGCAGCCGCAGGTTCCCGAGGAGCGGGGCAAAGGTTTCCTCATTGGTGAACAAGATCGAAGACCGCAAGGACGACAAGGAGGATGACACCGTCGAGCCCACCAGCGCGTCACCGCCTGGTCCTTTTGCAGGCGAAGACTGCTTTTGTCAGGGTAGGAACGTCCTTGTGTTCCCACTCAAAAATGGCCGTTGTGGGATCCCTTCCCGCCTAAACATTTCGGGGGTAGAGGACCGTGGCCGCCTATATAAGTAGCTAGGATTTTCACTGTGAAAGGGATAGATCTATACACTCTGCCACCACGCAAGGAGCAAGAACGTTTGCCTCCTGACCCTCCTGAGCTCACCTCCTGAGCTCAGGAACCATTGTACTAGCTCATATCCCAGCTCGCCTGAAGCTAATCCCCCAAAGAAGGAAGTAGGGTCTTACACCACGCGGTGGCCCGAACCTGGATAAACTCTTGTGTGTTCTATCTGTCGTGTGCTTGAATCCTTCGATCGAGACGAGAGCGAGGCGCTAGGTAGACGTGAGTGGGAGAGATCTTCATTGACGCACCTATGTTCCAACTTATCGGGTTTTGCGGAGCCCTGAATCCGACATTTGGCGCGCCAGGTAGAGGGCGTGTCGAGATCTCGCCTCTCCGATGACCTCGGTTCCCCTCTCCGGTTCAGCTCCTCTACGATGGCCGCGTCCTGCCACAGCCGCGCGGGGCTGGCTTCCTCCCAGTCGACCGAGCAATATTAGCGGACCGCGCCACCCATGGGCGCCCCTCCTCCCTCCTCGACAATACTCCTGCCGGCCAGGCCACCAGAGGACAGCCTGCACCGCCACTCTCGCCTCCTGTGGCCTCGCCGGTCATGCTCTTGATGGGGCGACGACGGACCCAGCACCGGCCGCCCGCCGGGAACTGCACCACACGGACGGCCCGCAGTTGGGAGCGGCCTTGCCGCGGGGTCGCCTGCATCCTCGGTGGGTCCCAAGCACCAGTGTCTGCCCGGCACGTCAAGTCGCACTTTCGGCAGGTTGGGGCTACCGCCCAGCCGCGGGAGGCCTTGCGGGCGCAGAGCGAGCCAGGGCCCCGCCATCACCTTTGGCCCCGGCGACCTCGCCTCCGAAGCGGCCGGCACCGACGCTCTCCCCACGGTATGCACGCCCACCATCTACGGGGTGGCCGTGACAAGAACTGTCATCGACGGCGGCGCCGGCCTCAACATCCTCTCTCCCGAAGCCTTCGGTCATCTGCCTGTGTCCTATAGGCAGCTCCTTCCCACCAAACCCTTCTCGGGGGTCGTGGGCTCGGCCGTTCCGCTCGGCCAGATCCGCCTCCCGGTCACCTTCGGCACACCGGCTAACAACCGTACTGAGCTCGTCGACTTTGATGTTGCACCCATCCACCTGCCTTACCACGCCGTCCTCGGTTTCCCAGCCTTGGCAAAATTCATGGCGGCGACTCACCCGGGCTACAACACCGTCGAGATACCCGGGAGCAGCGGTGTCATCACCATCAAAGAGGACCCCAAGGCCGCCCTTCAGGTCCTTGGGTGCGCTTACAAGGCTGCCACTGCCGCAGCTCACCCAGGGGCGAAGGGGGCTCCGGAACCTCCGGAGGCCGCGCCTACCAAGAAAAAGCAGCTCTTTTCTCAGGACCCCGCCGGGACGAAGCAAGTGCCCGCCGGTAAAGAAGGCTCGGGAGCCACCTTCACCATCGGCACGGGCATGGATCCAGAGCAAGAGGCGGCGCTGGTTAGCTTCCTCAGGGCCAACAAGGATGTGTTCGCCTGGAAGGCCACATATTTGGTCGGGGTGCCAAGGCATGTCATTGAGCATCACCTCACTATGTGCCCCAACGCGCGCCCTATCAAGCATAAGGCACGCAGATAAGCCCCGGAGAAGCAGGCCTTCATTGTTCAGGAGGTTAGGAAGCTGGAGGAAGCAGGCGTCGTACAGGAGGTACGGCACCCGTAGTGGCTGGCCAATCCCGTCATCGTCCCAAAGAAAGGAGGCAAGGAACGCATGTGCATAGACTTCACGAGCCTCAATAAGTTCTGCCCTCAGGACCCCTTCCCTCTTCCGCACATCGACCAAATCGTGGACACAACGGCTGAGTGCGACTTACTCTGCTTCTTTGATGCCTTCTAGAGCTACCACCAAATCAAGATGGCGGTTGAAGACGTGGAGAAGACGACGTTCCTGACCCCATGCGGGGTCTATTGCTACACCTGCATGCCTTTTGGGCTGAGGAACGCGAGCGCCACCTTCCAGCGCCTGATGCCCATCACCCTCGGCCCTCAGCTCGGGAGGAATGCAGAGGCCTACATCGACGACATCATGGTTAAAACCAAGGAGGCCGCGACCCTCATCCAAGACTTAGAAGAAACATTCTTCAACCTGCGCAAGGTGAAGTTGTGCCTCAACCCGGAGAAATGCGTGTTCGGCGTACCCTCCGGCAAATTGCTAGGGTTCCTGGTTTCGCACACGGGCATCGAGGCTAATCCGGAGAAGATCAAGGCCATCGAGAGAATGAGGCCGCCCACAAACCTGAAGGAAATGCAGAAGCTCGCCGGATGTGTGACGTCCCTGGGGCGCTTCATCTCTAAGCTCGGGGAACGCGCCCTTCTGTTCTTCAAACACATGAAGAAGAAGGGGCCCTTTGAGTGGACTTCGGAGGCCGACGCCGCTTTCCGGGACCTCAAGGAATACCTCACCAGCTCGCCGGTTATGGTAGCACCACGGCCCCTAGAGCCCATGACTCTCTACCTCGCCGCAATGCCTCACTCCGCCAGCGCAGCACTAGCCATGGAGCGTGAGGAAAGGCCCCGGAGCTCAGGGCCACCAGGCGGCTCGGCACCTTCAGGACCCGCGCCGCCCCCTAACGCGGCCTCAGGGGCAGATTCGACCGCGGGCACCGACGGCCCTACCACTCAGCAAGGAGCTCCTAAGGCTCCTGAGGCGCCAGTGGACCCTGCTGCGCCGACCCTCGTGGAGCATCCGGTGTACTTCGTCAGCATAGTGCTGCGCGACGCGCGTTCGCGCTACCCGATGCCCCAGAAGCTGCTCCTAGCGCTCCTCGTCGCCTTGAGGAAGCTGCGCCACTACTTTCAAGGCCACCCCATCAAGATTGTTTCGTCGTACCCCCTCGATAAGGTGCTGCGGGGCTCGAATGTCGTCGGGAGGGTCGCCGAGTGGAACATCGAGCTTCAAGCGTTCCAGTTGGAATTCAGCACCACGCGGGTAATCAAGGGAGCAGCTCTGGCGGACTTCGTGGCGGAATGGACTGACGCACCGGAGCGGGGGGGTCAGCGAGGACCGCTCACTGGCCCCCGGTGATGAAGCCCCAGACGGATGGGTAGTATACTTCGACGGCGCCTTCTCACGCCTCGGCGCGGGGGCTGACGCCGTGTTGGTATCTCCCACTCAAGATAAATTGTACTACATTGTGCAGCTCTGCTTCCAGCAGGGCGAGAAGGTCTCCAATAACATTGCCGAATACGAGGGCCTAACTAAGGGACTCAAGGCCGCCGCTGCGCTGGGGGTCAAGCGTCTCACCATCAGGGGCAATTCGCAACTCCTCGTCGACTTCTCCAATAAGAAATACAAGCCCAAGGATGAGCACATGGGAGCATATCTGGAGGAGGTGCGTAGGATGGAGAAGCGATTCTAAGGGCTGGAGGTGCAGCACGTACCATGAGGTACCAACAAAGAAGCAGACGACATCGCCAAACGAGCCTCCAGATGGGAACCTCGAAGGTCGGGCGTCGTCGAGGAACGGCTGCTCAAGCCATCAGCGGCACCACCAGCCCCTGAGCCGGCCTCCCCTCGGTAGTTACCAGCGGCGCCTCCCAATGGCGCCCCGCCCTATGGGCCACCCTCCGGAGCCCGCCTGCTGCTCGCCGCTGAGCCCGAGGAGGGTTGCTGGACCCAAGAACTCAAGATGTACCTGCAACACGATACCCTGCCAGACAAGGAGAAGATGCATAGTGTGTGGTCCGACAGGCCTCAGCTTACTGTATCCAAGACGGAGAACTCTACAGGAGGCGCCCCAACGACGTCTCATTGAAATGCATCTCGAGGAAGCAAGGGCGCGAGCTGCTGGCTGATATCCATGGTGCAGACTGCGGCCATCACTCGTCGTCCCGCACCCTCGTGGGCAAGGCCTTCCGCAGCGGCTTCTACTGGCCCACGGCGCTCAACGACGCCACGGAGCTCGTGCGAGCTTGCGAGGCGTGCCAGTTTCACGCCAAGCAGATCCACCAGCCGATGCAAGGCCTCCAGACGATTCCGCTTTCCTGGCCCTTCACGGTCTGGGGATTGGACATCCTGGGTCCATTTCCTCGGGCAGCAGGGGGCTACCGCTTCCTGTACGTCGCCATCGACAAATTCACCAAGTGGGCGGAAGTGGAGCATGTTCACGCGATCCCAGCCGGGTTAGCTGTCAAGTTCATCCAAGGCCTCGTGAGGCGATTCGGGGTCCCCAACCGCATCATCACCGATAATGGTTCGCAGTTCACAAGTAATCTCTTCGGGTCATATTGTGCTAACCTTGGAACACAAATCTGCTACGCTTCGGTGGCTCACCCCAGGAGCGACGGCCAGGCCGAGCGCACCAATGCGGAAGTCTTGCGTGGCCTCAAGATGCGCAGCTTTAAGAAGAAGCTTGAGGCTTGCAGCAGGGGCTGGATCGACGAACTCCATTCTGTGTTGTGGTCAATCCAAACATCTGCCACCAAACCTATGGGGGAAACTCCTTTCTTTCTCGTCTACGGGGCAGAGGCGGTCCTCCCTCACGAGGTCAAGCATCACTCCCCATGGGTCCTGGCCTTCAATGAGGAATGTCAGGACGCCGCGTGGCGGATGGACCTCGTGCTCGGCGAGGAGGGCTGCCGCTGAGCTGCCCTCGGGGCGGCACGTTATCAGCAGGCGCTGCGACGGTATCACTGTCGTGGCGTCCGCGCAAGAATACTTGAAGTTGGTGACTTGGTCCTGAGGCGGGTCCTCTCTCATGAGAGGCTACACAAGCTCTCGCCCATGTGGGAGGGCCCGTTCAGAATCGCCCGTGTCTCTAGGCCTGGTGCTGTGCGCCTGGAGACGCAGGATGGGATACCTATCCAGAATTCCAGGAACATCGAACACCTCAGATGGTTCTATCCATAATCAAGGCTCCGTGCCCGTGAAGGTCTCCGCCCGTGACACTCTCACGTAATAATGAGTTCGGCCTGTACACGCCTCGGAGTCTCCTGTGCGTTGCCTACGGGCCCTCGGACGGGGCTCCCACCCACGCCCCAGTGGCAGTCCATAGCTCCGCGCTGGGAAGAAGACGTAGTGTAGGGGTCGGACGCGACCTTTTTCCTTTTTGCTTCGTGTTTGGCTGTCAGCCTTTTCTACTTCCTTGGCTATCAGCCCTTCCTCTACCCCATGCTAAGAAGTTCTCGTGTTTCTCGTGCTTCCTGCATTTGGTTTGCGACCTTTCTTGCCGGTTTGTTTGGACCTTTCTTGGCAGTTCTAAAGTTCAGCTGCGCCACTCGTTCTTCTTCACGTGCCTCGCGCGTGGGGGCTAAGGCACGGTCGGTCACCGGCCCTCGTCTGCCGTGACCCTGTGACCTCGCCTGGCCAAGCCTGCTCAGGCTCTGGCACCAGGCTTCTTAGTCCGCACAACCTTACTGAGCCGCTCAGGCTTTGGTGTTCTAACCCGCACTCGGCACTCTCAGCAGATCTCAGCGACTGACCCCCGCTCGGGGGCTGTACGAGCCTGTCAGACTCGGCCACCTCGTCACGACCCAATGTGGCTCATGATGCCGGAGTCAGGAGGACTCCGCCTCAGGACGACACGACGCATAAAAGCTAAGTAATTTCACCCATGCAACAAAAGCATGACAGCGTGTTCTCGCTTCCTACATATATCACAACCCATTACACGCCTCCTCAAGGCAACTTGAAATTTTGACGCAGAAAAGACATGAAGGAAAAGAAAGCAGAAAAAGCAGAAGCCGCTCCCGCTCAGTCGGAGTCTTCTAGTTCCTCCGGCTTCACCGAGCCACAGCGGCACGACAACCCCCTCCCCTCGCTAGGCCGACCTCGGCGGCGTGGTGGTTCGTCGCGGCCACCGCTACTGGAGGAGCTGCTGCAGCCAGGGGGGCCCCACGGCGCCCCCATGACTGAGATCGTCCTCAGAGGAGGAGCTGCTTCTACGGACGCCACCCCTGTCGTCCTCCTCGTCATCAACCTCCACCCAGGACGCACCGTTGCAGCAACCGTCGGCCTGCAGCCAGATACCGCTGAGGCCTCCGGCTGGTAACACGTCGCCAAACGAGCGGGGAAGCCTGAGCCACGGGCCAACGGGCTTCTCCGCCCACACCATGAACTCCGACGACACGTCGAAGGAATGGAGCTGCGGGCGTAGAGGACCACGACCACCTCTCCCTCCGCGGCCACGACCACCTTCACCACGGGAGGACGCCCCGTGCCGTCCACCGGCGGCCGCGACAGAACTCAGAAGGCCACACCCGCCTCCCCGAGAAGCCGCTGCGGGCGCAGCGACATACTTGCGGGGACGACCGTGACCCCTCTTCGGCGGCAGTGGGACTGGATCCTTCGAGGTCTTCCCCTTCTCCACGGCGGATCGCTTCCTCGGCGACGCCATGGAGATCTCGCGATAAGAGAGAGAGTGAAGGACAAGCAAGGAGATGACGGCGCTGGCTTGGAAATGGCCTGGGGGCTCCCCCCTAGTTCCATTTATAGGGCGGAGGAGCCCAACCGCCAGCCACTGGCGTCGCATCCATTACGACCTCGTCGCCTGCGCCAAGGAGTTGTCAAGTCGCACGATCACCGAGACTGTGTGGGGAGCGGAGCTGCCATGTCCCATCCAACAGTCGCACGCCGGCTGTCACACCCTGCATTTTGTAACATGTTATTTGTAACTTTGAAACATGAAAATTTGGACCAGCAAATTTTTTTAGCATCATTTGGCTTTATTTGGAATTGAGTTTTCTTCATTTGCTTTTTCATGTGCTCATTAAAGTCAACTATGATCTCTTGTAGATTTCATCTCCATACCCCAAACTTCTGCCCAATGATCATGCCAAGTGTTATATAACAGTATAGTATTTTCTTACAAAATTAATTTGGCCAAAAAGTATTTTATAAATTTAGTTTTCCAAAAACCCCTGAATTGAGATTGCACTGCAAGTACTTAATTTAGTGTGAGAAATTTTTTCCAAAAGGTTTATTTGAGACCTAGTAGTCATAGGACTCCCAGAAACCACAAAGGTATAATTTTAAAAGTTATTTTCCTATTTTATTTAAAAGCTTTTTCTTAAGGCCAGAAATGGTCTTTAATAGGGGAAAATTATTTAACTATTTCAAAAATATTTGCCAAAATTCAGAGAGACTCATAGGACATATATTGTCCATATATAAGAGTTTCAACACTTGGTCATGTTCAAAATAATGGGCTAAACCCTCTAAAACCCTTTCTGGATATTTCAAGCTTTTGAAATATTTACAAAGGAAATTTTCTCCAAAAATTCCAGGGAAATTCTATCATGTCATATATGACATATTTGATGATCTTGCCAAGTCCCATGCCTTGGGAAGCAAGAAAACATCCTCAAACCCCTTCATAACCATTCTGTCCATATTTGAAGTTTGAGCAACTTTACATTGCCAAACTTGTCCAAATGCCCTCAAACTTGGTGCACATGCTAGAATGACCTAATAAGGCATCTAGACCAAATGGCACAAGATTTGGCATAGAACAACTTGATCAGATCACCTCAAAACCCTTTCTGTTCAAATGCAAATTTGAACAACTTTACATTACCAACTTTTTATCTGGAGCTTCAAACTTTGTGGGCATGATCAATACCCCAAATGATGATGCTACACCAAGTGGTGCATCAAGGGGAGATGATTAGCTTGACTCAATCAAGATGAAACTATTTCTGTTGATTTCTAGGGTTCACCAAAGTTACATTGGCTAGTTTCTTCAAATGGGCCCAAACTTGGTGAAGCACCTTATTTTCTCATGTCTTTCAACTCTGTTAAGTGCCATGTCAAGTAGAGTTCATTTACTTGGCCAAACACTGATCAAACACCTTCTGCAGAATTGCTAAAACCTCCAACTTGATCACTTTAACTTTTCTACATGGCCTCAACTTCTTACCACATGATCATTGAGTTACTAGCTACCACCAGTAACTTCCCCAGCACCCCAACTCCATGATTGAGGGGTGAATGCCCTGTTTTACCTTGCTGTACAGCCAGCTTTCACCATTTCACCAGCACTCTCACTCTCTCTCAGCATCTCCAGGGCATCCAAGGCCTCAGGCCCTTTCTTTACTCCTCCCTCAACGTGTTGGACACTGTTGGACACGCTGGTTTGGACCAAACCGGCGAGAGCGCGATGATGCCAGCAATACGCACGCTCTGGAGCGCGCAACAGTACACCCCCGCACGCTGGCTCCGGCCAATCAACCTCCCCCGACAGCCTCGGGCCTCCCCCTCGCGCCAGTCGAGGCCCCTCGACGTCCGCGACCTCCCCGGCGCTGTCCCGCCTCCTCCTGCGCCCTCCAGTGGCCGTCGTCGCATGCGCGCTGGCCGCCCGCGGCGGCCACTCCTCTGCCTCACACGCGCGCACGCTTCTGACGCTCCCCCGCTCCTCTTTTCCCCTCAGCTGGACGTGGAGCAACTCCACGGACCTCCCTGGCGTGATCCCAGGCTCCAGAACCCCTCCTAGCCTCGCCTGCAACCTCGCCGGTGCACGGGTCCACGGTGGACCATGGGCGCAGCTATATAAGCCCCTCCCGAGCCTCTCCAGCACCATCACCAGCCTCACTCCTCTCCACTGAGCCCCCCAGCACCTCCAGTTCGACCCCAAGAAGTCCCAGTGCTCGGGATCGACCGGAGCGCCGCCGCGTCGGGCCGCCGGTGATCTCGTGGTACGGGCCTCCCCTGCCCTTCCTTCCACCCGATTCGGAGCCCCCTCGCCTCACTGATCCTTTTTCCCCTGTTTCCCCCTCCGTTTGCAGTCAGAAACGGCCGCAGCAACCACCCTCCGACGAGCTTCCGTCGTCCCACCTCGCCGCCGGTGAACCGGACCTCCCCGCCGTGCCGCACCACCACCACAGCAACCGCGACACGACGCTGAGCTCATCACTGCCCTCCGTTGCCGTCGCCGTGGCCGGAAACCTCGCCGGTGAGCTCGCCGTCGCCGTGGCCGTGGGGTTAGAGATGACAGGCGGGCCCCGCCTGTCATCCCCTCACCTCTCTTCCCCTCCTCTGTGCCACTGACCCACGGGTCCCGCCCGTCAGGTTTGAAAACCTGACGTGCGCGCGCAGGCTCCCGTGCTGTTGGGCTGGACCGCATGGGCCGTGCACTGTGGCCTCCTCTGGCCCAGTGCACAGGACCCTTTTTCTTTTTCTTTTTTGTAAATGTTTTAAACATTTCTACAGAAAAGAATATTGATCCAAATTAAATATTTCCAACTCCTAAAATCCTGTAATATTCCAACCTATTTAATGGTACTACTTTCACTCAAATCCATGAAACTTTTCTGTACTGTTCAAATTTAAATTCAAATTTGGGCAGTAATACCCCTGTTCTAAAATCAATATATTCCATTCTGTAACTCCAAAACTCCAACTAAGATTTTTCCCCATCTTAGAAATCCCTCTAGTATTTTACAAAAATAAGTTGACATTTTTCTGAGCACTTTGATTTTTCTGTTTTGTTTGTATTCTTATTTTCCCGTGGTTATTATGCGACGTATAGATCCCGTATTTGACGAAGTTGCTGTGGAAGAAGAAGGAGAAGGACTTGAAGACTTTGAAGACCAAGCCAATCCAGGCAAGCAGCCCTTTGACCATGATACACTTGTTCCTCGGAACCCGTTTGTTTCCGATGCATGATATTAGGGTTACGATGGTAACCTAGTTGATTCCACCACATGATGCATGCTTGATCTTGATCTTGCTAAATGCTAGATGGCATGCAAATAGATGGTCATGATGCTTATATGATGCATGTGTGATATGAACCCTCGTAGTTGAAATCTTTGCATGAACCCATCGGGTGCCCCTAATGCCCGAGGGTGATGATGTGTTAGGTCATCACTTGAGGAAGAAGTGATGTGCTGGTAATATCATGTGCATGGTGGAATGATGGATTAGATTTATGTGTGACTACCATCCCAACCAAACATGTGCAACCACACTACCCCTTATGGGACGGGGCTTTATTGATTACTTAGGTCGATACTAGCATGGTGCCCGCATTACTAGTGACGGGAGGACTTGAGGTCTTTCCCGGGACGGGGTCGTGCTTGGATAGACGGCCATGACTATTTTTACAGGGCACCGGACACACCGTTGGTCCCTTCGGGTACGCGTGACATTGAAATTAGGGCAAGTCCCGTGATCTATTGTTCGTACCCGAGGGCCGTGTACCAACGAGTGGACTCTATGTTAGTGTCGTCTAAGGAAAGGTAATGACCGGGTGCTTACCCCGGGTACTTGAGGTACCGCGGGTCGTGGATGACACGGAAGTTCCCCGGATCTTGTGGGTAAAGTGCGCAACCTCTGCAGAGTGTAAAACTATTCGAATAGCCGTGTCCACGGTCATGGACAGTTGGGTGGTGCTACTTAAACTATGTCCAGAATTTTACTTCATTGGTGATGTTATGTGTGTGACAAGTCAAGGATGGTGACTTGACTCGATGAGTTGAATCATGTTCATGTTGATATCGGTAACCTGTCTTCGAGGTTACGCGAGGTTATTGATGCATAAACTTGGTAGTAGAAAGTTTGTTCTAGCTTTGCTAGATTGATCATTATTATTCAATTGCACTATTACTTTGAACCACATCATGGGTTGCTTGCGAGTTCATTCAAAGTACTCATTGGCTTGCCACTGGTTATTTAATTGGCCAGGCATGGAAGAACAGGATTATGAGGAAGAGTTCTTTGGAGACGATCATGCGAACTAGGACGCTATCCCAGTCAGAATGCCTGTAGGGTAAAGGCAGATGGCATGGGTTCTACCCGTTTATCGAAGACTTCCGCTACTTGAGTTATTTGCTTTGCAGCCCGTGAGGCTCTATCTATGTAAGACTTGGCCATAATGGCCTTAATTCGTGTAAGACTATTTGTATGGATGTAAGACTCTTGTTATTTCAGCTTCTGTGTGTTCAGTGAGCATTGATCTCTGGGATCACTGTACACGTGCACTCGGTGATCTCGACTTCTAAGTCGGGGTCCCCACAGAGCTGGTATCAGAGCCATCCTGACTGTAGGAAGCCTTAGTTAGCATGGGCGTTAGTTAGTTGAGACCCCTTTTCAAAACCTTCTGAACCTCTCTTCTTTTCTAAACCTGAGATTTCATCAGCTTATTAACCCCTCCTATTCCACCTTTGTAGATGGCCGCTGTTCCCGAAGAGCACCTGACCACTGGGTTTCCCTTACTTCTCGAGGATAGCCTCCAGGAGTGTCAGTTCCACCGAGCACCCATCCTCACCTACCTTGAGCATTGGGTGAGCGATACTGAGGTGGAGTACCATGTGGAGGTGATCATAAAGGCAAACGATCCTCCCACAAGTTGGTTCTTTGAGGGACCCTAGATGACAACACTACCACTCGTTGTCGAGGCTGCTGCACTCAAGGCACTAACCCGTCTCCGCGAGCTTCTTCCGGAGATGGCAGCCAAGATGGCAACTCACTTCTTACCTTACCGGAAGGAAGGTGACGAAGAAAGCAGCGCACTAGCCCCTCCACTAAAGGAAGGACTCTCGCTTTGGTTCTAGACCTACTTCAGTCTATGTGCCGACAGCTTGGCACAAGACTTGGCCTCGGAATCAATGAAGCTCCGAGAAGAACTACACAAGACCAAGGCACTTCTTCATCGAGCTCAAGAGAAGGCAAACATGATCAAGAAGGAAGGAGCACCTTCTGGACAATCCGCTATCGCATATCGAGGCGAAAGGCCCTCCGAGGATGTATCTTCCAAGGGTGAAGAACCACCTCGGCGACGCCGGATGACGGCAAGGGAATATCGCAAGCTTTTCCCTGCACCACCATCGAAGCACCGTCGTATCCAACTCCTCCACTCCCCCACTCCCTCAAGCGACAAGGGAGCCCAGACAGATAATGACAAGGAGGAAGACCCAAAGGAGCCGGAATACGCGACCGAGCATTCCGCCGCTTAGGCATTATTCGCTACTCGGATATGCCAGTTGCAACCTCTACGGTAGGATAGGTCGTGTAACCCCTATGCGCAGTCGAGTCCTTGTATGGTTCATATGAAACCATCTAGTGTTTGCTTTTGTTGTGTCTGGATGTAGGTCGTATTCTTCCTTCGGGAATGTGTAAACGACTACATCACCCATTTGGATTTTAATGGATGTGTTTTGGCCTTACGGCCCTTGCATGATTTGATTTAGTGTCACACCCACCCCCTTACTAGGCACCCATCTATCTTGCTTTCCCTCTTTCGAGTCATGAGACCTTTTACCGCTCCAACAGGATGCCTGTTGTAACTCGTACTGGTACCTCTACCCAGCAGCCCGAAGCCGGAGCATCCTCTCAGCCAGAGGCAGGCCACGACCAAACCAACGACCAAGCTCCACCACCACCTCCTCCAAGCATGGACATGGCTCAGCTTCTCCAAGCTTTCCGAGAGGAACGCCAAGCCAACACTGCAGCTCTCCAGCTGATTGCTCAAGCTGTCACCAACAACCGCCAGCCGGCGGGGAATGGCAATGGACGTTCCACGTTGGCAGAGTTCAAGAAGCATGCACCGCCAACTTTCATCGAGACTGCTGAACCCCTGTATGCAGATGACTGGGTCCGTTCCATTGAGGAGATCCTGGAACTAGTCGGATGCACCGAAGATCGCGAGAAGGTGGCTTATGCAGCCCACTGCCTCGGGGGAACTGCTAGAGCTTGGTGGGATGGATTCAAGGTCATGCATGCTGAACAAGACATCACTTGGGTGAACTTCAAGGCAGAATTCCGCAAGGCCCACATTGCTTCCGGAATCATGGCTATCAAAAAGCGCGAGTTCCGAGCCCTGAAGCAAGGAAGTGGCACTGTCAAGGAGTACATGCAGAAGTTCAGTGTTCTGTCAAGGTATGCCCCTGAAGATGTCAGCACTGATGCTACCAAAAGGGAGCGCTTCATGGAAGGCCTTAATCAGACTCTGCAATACTCGCTTGTCGTGTGTGACTGCCCATCTTTCCCTGACCTGGTGAACAAGGCACTTATGCTTGAAGACAAGCGGCGTGCTTTGGAGGACACTCGCAAGCGCAAGTTGGTCAGTAAGGGAAGATCCAGCAACCTGAAGCCTCGTCCGTGGCAGTCAGCCCCGGCCAAGCCAACCTATCAGCAGCCAAGAGCTCCTGCACCTCGTGCCAACCCTCAGCCTCAGCAGTATGCCAACCCCAGGCCAGCTTTCAACCCCAATACCAGTGGTGGCAACAAGATCAATCCAAACCAAGTCACTTGCTTTGGATGTGGTCAGCCCGGACACATCTCAAGGGTGTGCCCTAACAAGAAGCCTGATGCCCCGCGCCCCAATGCGCAGAACCAGGGACAAGGCCGTGGGATGCCACCAAGAAACCCAGCTCCTCGCAATCCACCGAACTATGGGAAGGGGCGTGTGAATCACGTCACTGCTGAAGAAGCCCAGGAAGACCCGGACGTCGTGCTGGGTACGTTCCTTGTCAACTCAGCACCTGCAACTGTCTTGTTTGATTCTGGAGCAACGCATTCATTTGTCACTCAAAGATTTGCATTAAAAAGTGGCATGACCCCTACACCCCTGAGTAACCCTATGGTGGTACAAACACCCGGAGCCGAGATGAGAGCCAAGATAGGCTGTAAAGGAGTCAGTATTACCATTAACGGTGTAGACTTCCTAGCAGACCTTATCGTCCTGAGATCGCAAGGCTTGGATGTGATCCTAGGCATGAATTGGCTCAGCAAGCACCAAGGCTTGTTAGACTGTGCCAATCGGACAGTCACTGTGACCAATGACCAGGGAGTCGAAGTCAAGTTTGCTCCCAACTCCTCTTCCGCTCAAGCCGCTAAAGTCAACTGTCTGTCTAAAGTTGGGCTAGATCAAGTACCGGTGGTATGTGAGTATCCTGATGTCTTTCCGGATGAACTACCGGGAATGCCCCCTGACCGTGACATTGAGTTCATCATCGAGCTCGTGCCCGGAGCAGGACCCATCTATAAGAAGCCTTATAGAATGGGGACGGAAGAATTAGCCGAGTTGAAGAAGCAGCTAGAAGAGCAGCTAAGGAAGGGATTTATCCGCCCTAGTGCCTCCCCTTGGGGATCTCCTATTCTGTTTGTGGCCAAGAGGGACGGTACCATCCGCTTATGCATTGACTATCGTTCCCTCAATGAAGTTACAATCAAGAACAAGTACCCACTTCCCAAGATTGAAGATCTGTTTGATCAACTCAGCGGAGCCAAGATATTCTCCAAGATCGACCTCAGATCTGGGTATTACCAGCTGAAGATCAGACCCCAAGATATTCCGAAGACGGCATTCGTAACCAGATATGGCCTGTACGAGTGCACGGTCATGTCTTTTGGGTTAACCAATGCCCCAGCTTACTTCATGTATCTCATGAATAAAGTCTTCATGGAATATTTGGACAAGTTTGTTGTTGTCTTCATTGATGACATTCTTGTGTTCTCGAAGTCAGAGGAAGAGCACGAGCAGCACCTGAGAATGGTCCTAGACAAGCTTCGTGAGCACCAACTGTATGCCAAATTCAGCAAGTGTGAGTTCTGGCTGCATAAAGTTGGATTCTTAGGTCATGTCTTGACCGAGGAAGGATTATCTGTTGATCCTGCAAAAATCGAAGCTGTGACCCAATGGCAATCTCCAACGACCGTCAAGGAAGTCAGAAGCTTCCTCGGACTAGCGGGCTATTACCGCAAGTTCGTGGAAGGATTCTCTAGCATTGCACGACCAATGACTCAGCTCCTCAAGAAGGACAAGAAGTTCGAGTGGACGCCAAAATGCGAAGAGAGCTTCCAAGAGCTCAAGAAGAGATTGACCACCGCCCCAGTTCTGGCAACACCTGATATTCACAAGGAGTTCGTGATATATTGTGATGCCTCTCGAACCGGATTGGGAAGCATTCTGATGCAAGAAGGCCGCGTCATAGCATACCTCTCCAGGCAGCTACGACCCCATGAGGAGAACTACGCTACTCACGATCTTGAGCTAGCGGCAGTAGTTCATGCCTTGAAGACATGGCGGCATTACCTCCTAGGGAAACGGTGTGAGATTTACACAGACCACAAAAGTCTGAAGTATATTTTCACCCAAAAGGAATTGAACATGAGGCAGCGGAGATGGTTGGAACTCATCAAAGACTATGACCTCAGTGTTCAGTATCACCCTGGAAAGGCTAACGTGGTGGCCGATGCCTTAAGCAGGAAGGCTTGCTCTTTGAATGCCGTTATTCAAGAAAGGCAGCCAGCCTTGTTTAAGGAGATCGAACAATTCAGTTTGGAATTGGTCACCCCTGGATTTCTGGATCATTTGGAAGTCAGACCAACCCTGATGGACGACGTCAAGAAGGCACAAGATGGACACGCAAGCATCGAAGGCATCAAGAGGAAGATGAAGCTGGGCAAGGCCCCAGGATTCTCCGAAGACGAGCACGGGATTGTTTGGTACAAAGGTCGCCTCTGCGTGCCAAACAACACCGAGCTGAAGACGCTGATTCTGCTAGAAGCCGACGACACTCCGTATTCCATCCACCCCGGAGGAACCAAGATGTACCAAGACTTGAAGGCACGATTCTGGTGGCACGGGATGAAGAGAGAGATTGCAACCTATGTTGCAAAGTGTGATGTGTGCCAAAGGGTCAAGGCTGAATATCAGCGACCTGCTGGATTGCTTCAACCACTCAAAGTTCCTGAGTGGAAGTGGGATAAAGTCGGAATGGACTTCATCACTGGATTACCAAGGTCGAATAGAGGACATGACTCTATCTGGGTCATAGTCGATCATTTGACCAAGGTGGCCCATTTCATTCCTGTCAAGACCACTTATGATGGCAACCGGCTGGCAGCTCTCTACATTGACCGAATCGTAAGTCTTCACGGTGTTCCCAAGGAGATTGTGTCAGACCGAGGCACCCAGTTCACCTCAAGGTTCTGGAAGAAGTTCCAAGAAGCCTTGGGAACCAACTTGTCTTTCAGCACAGCTTTCCACCCACAGACCGGAGGTCAGACTGAGCGAGTCAATCAGATTCTCGAAGACATGCTCCGAGCCTGTGTCCTGGCGTATGGAGCCAAGTGGGAAGACTGTCTCCCTTTTGCCGAGTTCTCCTATAACAACAGTTACCAGTCAAGCCTTCAGATGGCACCATTTGAGGTGTTGTACGGACGCAGATGTCGCACAGCCCTCAATTGGTCGGAGACTGGAGAAGGACTACTCTTTGGACCGGATATTCTCCGCGCAGCAGAAGAGCAAGTCCAACTAGTCAGAGAGCGATTAAAGGCAGCCAAGTCAAGGCAGAAGAGTTATGCTGACACTCGACGCCGAGACATGAGTTTCCGTGTCGGAGATCATGTGTACCTGCGGGTAACTCCTCTGAAGGGAACCAAGCGTTTCCACGTCAAGGGGAAGCTCGCGCCAAGGTTCATTGGCCCTTTCAAGATCACCGACCGACGAGGAGAAGTGGCTTATCAGTTGGAACTACCACCTGAACTATCCGATGTGCACAATGTATTCCATGTGTCACAACTCCGGAAATGTCTCCAAGTTCCAGACAAGCCCAATCTCTACAAGGATGTGGATCACCAAGCCATTGATCTGCAGCCTGATTTGACCTACCGCGAGAAGCCCATTCGTATTCTGGACGAAGCAGAACGACGTACGCGGAGCCGTACCATCAAGTACTTCACGGTCCAGTGGATCAACCACACCGAAGCAGAAGCAACCTGGGAGCAAGAAGACTATCTTAGATCCGAGTTTCCCGACCTCTTTTAAGCCCTAGTTTAGGAATCTCGGGGACGAGATTCTTGTAAGGGGGGTAGGTCTGTCACACCCTGCATTTTGTAACATGTTATTTGTAACTTTGAAACATGAAAATTTGGACCAGCAAAATTTTTTAGCATCATTTGGCTTTATTTGGAATTGAGTTTTCTTCATTTGCTTTTTCATGTGCTCATTAAAGTCAACTATGATCTCTTGTAGATTTCATCTCCATACCCCAAACTTCTGCCCAATGATCATGCCAAGTGTTATATAACAGTATAGTATTTTCTTACAAAATTAATTTGGCCAAAAAGTATTTTATAAATTTAGTTTTCCAAAAACCCCTGAATTGAGATTGCACTGCAAGTACTTAATTTAGGGTGAGAAATTTTTTCCAAAAGGTTTATTTGAGTCCTAGTAGTCATAGGACTCCCAGAAACCACAAAGGTATAATTTTAAAAGTTATTTTCCTATTTTATTTAAAAGCTTTTTCTTAAGGCCAGAAATGGTCTTTAATAGGGGAAAATTATTTAACTAGTTCAAAAATATTTGCCAAAATTCAGAGAGACTCATAGGACATATATTGTCCATATATAAGAGTTTCAACACTTGGTCATGTTCAAAATAATGGGCTAAACCCTCTAAAACCCTTTCTGGATATTTCAAGCTTTTGAAATATTTACAAAGGAAATTTTCTCCAAAAATTCCAGGGAAATTCTATCATGTCATATATGACATATTTGATGATCTTGCCAAGTCCCATGCCTTGGGAAGCAAGAAAACATCCTCAAACCCCTTCATAACCATTCTGTCCATATTTGAAGTTTGAGCAACTTTACATTGCCAAACTTGTCCAAATGCCCTCAAACTTGGTGCACATGCTAGAATGACCTAATAAGGCATCTAGACCAAATGGCACAAGATTTGGCATAGAGCAACTTGATCAGATCACCTCAAAACCCTTTCTGTTCAAATGCAAATTTGAACAACTTTACATTACCAACTTTTTATCTGGAGCTTCAAACTTTGTGGGCATGATCAATACCCCAAATGATGATGCTACACCAAGTGGTGCATCAAGGGGAGATGATTAGCTTGACTCAATCAAGATGAAACTGTTTCTGTTGATTTCTAGGGTTCACCAAAGTTACATTGGCTAGTTTCTTCAAATGGGCCCAAACTTGGTGAAGCACCTTATTTTCTCATGTCTTTCAACTCTGTTAAGTGCCATGTCAAGTAGAGTTCATTTACTTGGCCAAACACTGATCAAACACCTTCTGCAGAATTGCTAAAACCTCCAACTTGATCACTTTTACTTTTCTCCATGGCCTCAACTTCTTACCACATGATCATTGAGTTACTAGCTACCACCAGTAACTTCTCCAGCACCCCAACTCCATGATTGAGGGGTGAAAGCCCTGTTTTACCTTGCTGTACAGCAAGCTTTCACCATTTCACCAGCACTCTCACTCTCTCTCAACATCTCCAGGGCATCCAAGGCCTCAGGCCCTTTCTTTACTCCTCCCTCAACGTGCTGGACACTGTTGGACACGCTGGTTTGGACCAAACCGGCGAGAGCGCGATGATGCCAGCAATACGCACGCTCTGGAGCGCGCAACAGTACACCCCCGCATGCTGGCTCCGGCCAATCAACCTCCCCCGACAGCCTCGGGCCTCCCCCTCGCGCCAGTCGAGGCCCCTCGACGTCCGCGACCTCCCCGGCGCTGTCCCCCCTCCTCCTGCGCCCTCCAGTGGCCGTCGTCGCACGCGCGCTGGCCACCCACGGCGGCCACTCCTCTGCCTCACACGCGCGCACGCTTCTGACGCTCCCCCGCTCCTCTTTTCCCCTCAGCTGGACGTGGAGCAAGTCCACGGACCTCCCCGGCGTGATCCCAGGCTCCAGAACCCCTCCTAGCCTCGCCTGCAACCTCGCCGGCGCACGGGTCCATGGTGGACCATGGGCGCAGCTATATAAGCCCCTCCCGAGCCTCTCCAGCACCATCACCAGCCTCACTCCTCTCCACTAAGCCCCCCAGCACCTCCAGTTCGACCCCAAGAAGTCCCAGTGCTCGGGATCGACCGGAGCGCCGCCGCATCGGGCCGCCGGTGATCTCGTGGTACGGGCCTCCCCTGCCCTTCCTTCCACCCGATTCGGAGCCCCCTCGCCTCACTGATCCTTTTTCCCCTGTTTCCCCCTCCGTTTGCAGTCAGAAACGGCCGCAGCAACCACCCTCCGACGAGCTTCCGCCGTCCCACCTCGCCGCCGGTGAACCGGACCTCCCCGCCGTGCCGCACCACCACCACAGCAACCGCGACACGACGCTGAGCTCATCCCTGCCCTCCGTTGCCGTCGCCGTGGCCGGAAACCTCGCCGGTGAGCTCGCCGTCGCCGTGGCCGTGGGGTTAGAGATGACAGGCGGGCCCCGCCTGTCATCCCCTCACCTCTCTCCCCCTCCTCTGTGCCACTGACCCACGGGCCCCGCCCGTCAGGTTTGAAAACCTGACGTGCGCGCGCAGGCTCCCGTGCGGTTGGGCTGGACCGCCTGGGCCATGCACTGTGGCCTCCTCTGGCCCAGTGCACAGGACCCTTTTTCTTTTTCTTTTCTGTAAATGTTTTAAACATTTCTACAGAAAAGAATATTGATCCAAATTAAATATTTCCAACTCCTAAAATCCTGTAATATTCCAACCTATTTAATGGTACTACTTTCACTCAAATCCATGAAACTTTTCTGTACTATTCAAATTTAAATTCAAATTTGGGCAGTAATACCCCTGTTCTAAAATCAATATATTCCATTCTGTAACTCCAAAACTCCAACTAAGATTTTTCCCCATCTTAGAAATCCCTCTAGTATTTTACAAAAATAAGTTGACATTTTTCTGAGCACTTTGATTTTTTTGTTTTGTTTGTATTCTTATTTTTCCGTGGTTATTATGCGACGTATAGATCCCGTATTTGACGAAGTTGCTGTGGAAGAAGAAGGAGAAGGACTTGAAGACTTTGAAGACCAAGCCAATCCAGGCAAGCAGCCCTTTGACCATGATACACTTGTTCCTCGGAACCCGTTTGTTTCCGATGCATGATATTAGGGTTACGATGGTAACCTAGTTGATTCCACCACATGATGCATGCTTGATCTTGATCTTGCTAAATGCTAGATGGCATGCAAATAGATGGTCATGATGCTTATATGATGCATGTGTGATATGAACCCTCGTAGTTGAAATCTTTGCATGAACCCATCGGGTGCCCCTAATGCCCGAGGGTGATGATGTGTTAGGTCATCACTTGAGGAAGAAGTGATGTGCCGGTAATATCATGTGCATGGTGGAATGATGGATTAGATTTATGTGTGACTACCGTCCCAACCAAACATGTGCAACCACACTACCCCTTATGGGACGGGGCTTTATTGATTACTTAGGTCGATACTAGCATGGTGCCCGCATTACTAGTGACGGGAGGACTTGAGGTCTTTCCCGGGACGGGGTCGTGCTTGGATAGACGGCCATGACTGTTTTTACAGGGCACCGGACACACCGTTGGTCCCTTCGGGTACGCGTGACATTGAAATTAGGGAAGTCCCGTGATCTATTGTTTGTACCCGAGGGCCGTGTACCAACGAGTGGACTCTATGTTAGTGTCGTCTAAGGAAAGGTAATGACCGGGTGCTTACCCCGGGTACTTGAGGTACCGCGGGTCGTGGATGACACGGAAGTTCCCCGGATCTTGTGGGTAAAGTGCGCAACCTCTGCAGAGTGTAAAACTATTCGAATAGCCGTGTCCACGGTCATGGACAGTTGGGTGGTGCTACTTAAACTATGTCCAGAATTTTACTTCATTGGTGATGTTATGTGTGTGACAAGTCAAGGATGGTGACTTGACTCGATGAGTTGAATCATGTTCATGTTGATATCGGTAACCTGTCTTCGAGGTTACGCGAGGTTATTGATGCATAAACTTGGTAGTAGAAAGTTTGTTCTAGCTTTGCTAGATTGATCATTATTATTCAATTGCACTATTACTTTGAACCACATCATGGGTTGCTTGCGAGTACATTCAAAGTACTCATTGGCTTGCCACTGGTTATTTAATTGGCCAGGCATGGAAGAACAGGATTATGAGGAAGAGTTCTTTGGAGACGATCATGCGAACTAGGACGCTATCCCAGTCAGAATGCCTGTAGGGTAAAGGCAGATGGCATGGGTTCTACCCGTTTATCGAAGACTTCCGCTACTTGAGTTATTTGCTTTGCAGCCCGTGAGGCTCTATCTATGTAAGACTTGGCCATAATGGCCTTAATTCGTGTAAGACTATTTGTATGGATGTAAGACTCTTGTTATTTCAGCTTCTGTGTGTTCAGTGAGCATTGATCTCTGGGATCACTGTACATGTGCACTCGGTGATCTCGACTTCTAAGTCGGGGTCCCCACACCGGCCTGGCCCGCAGCCTTTTAGGGCCCGCGGTGCTTCATCCTCGACTAAGGCTTCGCCCCGAAGCCAACTCCGCGCGCGCCTTGGGACCGGGGGCTACTGTCGGCGTACTGGACACCAGGGTACCCAGACTTGCCTGTCTGTGGGCCGCGACGCGCTCCTACTACGGCCTGGTACGGCCCAGCTGATCAACCAGCTGTTCAAGACCCTCGCGAGGGGGTTAAGCCTCGCGAGGAGAACAACGTCAATACCTCCTCGAGAGCAGTCTCAGGAAGGTGCTCCGGAGGGGCGGAGAATCCAAGGCCAAGCCTGCCTCAGGAGGAGGTAGTGATGTCAGCAGTGACGCACCGCGCCAGCGGGTGCCAGCATCCGCCAGCGGCGCAGTTACCATTTTGGTGCAAGGGGGACAGCGCAGCCGTAGGTTTCGAAGGAGCGGGGCAAAGGTTTCCTCATTGGTGTAACAAGACCAAAGACCGCAAGGACGACAAGGAGGATGTCACCGTCGAGCCCACCACCGCGTCACCGCCTGGTCCTTTTGCAGGCGGAGACTGCTTTTGTCAGGGTAGGAACGTCCTTGTGTTCCCGCTCAAAAATGGCCGTTGTGGGATCCCTTCCCGCCTAAACATTTTGCGGGAAGAGGACCGTGGCCGCCTATATAACTAGCTAGGATTCCTACCGTGAAAGGGATCAATCCATACACTCTGCCACCACGCAAGGAGCAAGAACGTTTGCCTCCTGACCCTCCTGAGCTCACTCCTGAGCTCAGGAACCATTGTACTAGCTCATATCCCAGCTCGCCCAAAGCTAATCCACCAAAGCAGGAAGTAGGGTCTTACACCACGCGGTGGCCCGAACCTGGATAAACTCTTGTGTGTTCTCTCTGTCATGTGCCTGAATCCTTCGACCGAGACGAGAGCGAGGCGCTAGGTAGACGTGAGTGGGAGAGATCTTCGTTCACGCCCCTATGTTCGAACTTATCGGATTTTGCGGAACCCTGAATCCGACATTATCATCATCACAATGAGTAATAGGATCAACATCATTTGGAGGGGATACCTTTTTACCTTTGCTTCTCCGTCTTTTCTTTTTCTTCTTCGCATCATGTCGGGGATATACCCCGTGGTATGAACCGGCCGGAAATATAACCCGGCCGGACTTGGCATTTTACTTAAGACGGTTTATATTTGGCAAGTTACTGGTGACCCGACAGGCGGATCATGGATGACAAGGCCCAAGGCCCAGAAGGCCGGTTTTATATTAATTGTGGGCCGGTTTATGAATAAAGCGCAAGGAATATTCTCCATAAAGGAAGCAAGACTAGGACTCCTTGTAATAGATCAATCCTAGTCCTACTAGGACTAGTCATGTAAACCCGCCCCTTCAACATATATAAGGAGGGGCAGGGCCCCCCAAAGAGGATAGGTTTTAGACAGGTTTTAGACAGGTTTAGACAAGCCACAAGCAGACAAGTTTCTAGGGCTAGACACAAAGAGCTGGTTTACCGGCGACACCATGAAGATCATAATGAGACCTAGCCTCAAACAGCATGTAGGGTTATTACCGGATGATGTTTCCCGGGGCCCGAAGCTGTCTAAATCCGTGTCTTGCATCGCGTATCTCGATTCCGCTCAACCCCTCTCAAGCTACTACATAGATGCGCGGCCTCACCACTAAGTCCGCTAAACCGGACATCTGACGTGTTATTTCCATGACAGTTGGCGCCCACCGTGGGGCCTGCGCACAGTAGTGTTGAGTTCTTGGAGGGATCTCTCAGGGAGCGAGAGGCTCGTGATTCTCCGGATGAAGATCTGCGTCAACTTCAAATTATATCTAAGAGGTCTGAGAAAGAAATTAGTATTGCATGAATGTGTACTGTTGGATGCAAGCAGACATCCGCCGTGGCCGGAGCCGCGAGAGGCCAAGTGCAGAGGAGCTTCTGTTTGTACGCCATCAGATTATGATTGTTTTCGGCTGATTGGCCGAGTCGCCGTAACCACGAATCAACAAGGAAAGGAAAACCACGAGCTCGGACTTCACCTACAACTCGTGTTGTGGAACCACCGTACCTCTGCTGAGTCATCCTTGTTATGTTTCCAAATCCGAGTTAAAGTATCTGGTCCGAGTTGAAGTATTCTTGTTCTGATCCGGCCGCGTTTGGTGAGTCGCCGATGGATAACTACAAATCGCCCCGTCCGAAACTGCCACAGGGCCGCCTTGAAGCTGCCAGGCCTGCCATATCTTTGACTGGCGTCAACTCCAAGCTGCCACCGTGAGTTCAAGCTCTTATTTTAAAATCGCCAGCGTGTTGAGCCCCCGCTTTGTGCCTGTCCGAGCTGCCATGGGTTTGTTTCGGTCGCCGTGGTAAGCTGCTGCTGCCTCAAAACACAGCAGCGCCATCCACCTCAAGTTGTTGGAGCCCCTCTGACATAACTGATGGGCTGCCACTACCGCACGGGTTAAATCAGACGTACTATTACTGCTAAACTGCTGCTGTCCCTATATCGCCGCTCGAGCTGCCACGCCCATAAGCCACTTCCGCTTTGGAGGCCCCGTGCCCGTACGGCCGCACCTGCCGCTTCTTCCGCTTGGCACTAGTACTACCTACGTGGAGATCAAAAGCTACTACTACTTTGCTCAAGCATGGAAAGTACCTCCCTCACGAGGAGGTTGAGGCCTGCGTATCAATTGCAAAGTGCTACTGCTAGTCATGGTAAGAGAAGACGTGGATGCCAAAACAAAAACGACCCAGATAAAGCATGCGATCAGAGGGATTGACTTGGATTCAGCGGCCCTTGCTGTACGACTGCCGCGTTTCTAAACCACCGCCGCCGTCCTCTGCTCTAAGTCATTGCCAACATTACCACGATCATCCGGCAAAAAAACCAGGTGTTATTTTTCCTATGTATTTTATTAGCACATATTACTTTTTGTCAAAGAACAATCGCTTTGCTTTGTAATATTTTTTACGCAGGACGACTGTTAAAAGAAAAGGAGGTGGTGGTACGCCATGGATGCACGGTCAGCTGTGTTGCGCGATTTCACGAGTACGCGTGTTGCGATCCAGTTTACATCAATGCGCTGGCCGGCTCGTCTGTCCGCGCCCACGCGCGCCGGTTTCCGACACCACGGCCAACTCCCTCGCCAATGGACGAGCGCACGCCGCTGTTTTTTACGGTCCGGTCTACCTTAAACACACAGATGTTTGCGCCTGCGACTAACTCGCCCGCACGCGCCGGCTTACGAGGCCGCGACCGACTCATCTGTTCTCCAGGCGAATCAGGTGATATCTATCCTATTTATTTTTAATACATATTAAATTCGTCCGAACAAAAATACCCCGCCCTGCTGTATTTTATACGCAGGAAAATTATTTATTACAAGGCGGTATTATACCGTGGAGATGGAAGCACGCCAAATATTGTTCGACACAAGTGGTCGTCGTTATTCCACGGATTCAAGCGCCGGTTTACAACTACGGCCGGTTCACGCATCCGCACCGGTTTACAACACGGAGGACAACTTGCTCGTCTCCACCGGTTTACAACCCCACAGCCGGTTTAACTGTCTGAGCCATCTTTGATACTGCGGTCGTTTTACTGTCCATCCTGTGATCCGTTCTATTCAACATACCGGTTCAAATTCACTCAGTTGATATCCATCTACAATATTATTTCTCTTGTTATATATCATTTTTTCATTAAGAAAATAAGATGCTTTGATCAGTCTATCTGGTTGTGCAGGGCAACTCCTAAATATGCACTCAGAAGCAATAAACTCCCTGAAGAGCATGAGGTCACATCAGGCTCAAAGAGGACGCTTCACGCAAACCCTCTGGATGGTAATACATTCAGTGATTGGTTTATATTTACCCACCGGTTCAGGAGGAACCCTGGAGGCCCTCTGGGAGTGTTCGCTAATCCATGTCCCATTGATTGGCTCAGTTTTTACATTGACCCACCGGTTCAGGAGGAACCCTGGAGGCCCTCTGGGAGTAGTATCACCTACTCCCAGTGATCGGATCAGTTTCATAGTTCTATCGGCCCTCTGAAAAGTTGGATAATGCCACGTTCAGTGATTGGCTAGGCCCTCTGGGAGTGTTGGCTAATCCACGTCCCATTGATTGGCTCAGTTTTTATTTGCGGTTCTTTCGGCCCTCTGAAAAGTTGGATAAATCCACGTTCAGTGATTGGCTAGGCCCCCTGGGAGTGTTGG